>VYXD01000747.1:302568-392510 GCA_013397195.1 Hylia prasina
TTTCTTTCTTTCTTTCTTTCTTTCTTTCTTTCTTTCTTTCTTTCTTTCTTTCTTTCTTTCTTTCTTTCTTTCTTTCTTTCTTTCTTTCTTTCTTTCTTTCTTTCTTTCTTTCTTTCTTTCTTTCTTTCTTTCTTTTTCTTCCTCCCAACTCTCCCTTCCTTGTTTCCTTTCTGCCTCCCTTTCTCCCTTTCCCTCCCTTTCGCTTGCCCTCCCTCTCCTCATAGGGATCTAGTAAATAACACTTTGAAATAAATCTGATTTCTCTCATCTAGCAGTGAAAGGGTCCATATATTGATCAGTGCTCTGGAAGCTCTTCAGGTAGGAAAAACATATATCCTGGACAGTCATGGTTTCAAATGAAGACTTGGACACATAATGTTTACTGATGCTTTCCTACATTTCTAAAACACACAGAAAGTGGTAAATGCCAGTTCCAACACACACAATTTTGCTGCACCCTGGCACTGCCTTACATAAAGCATCTGTCTCAGAACCTTCCAATAACCACACCGTGAATGATCCTTAGCAAAAAGGTTCCTCTTTCCTGAGGAGGTCAATAGATTATTAAAGCACTAGGCAACTAAAACAAGCAATTCTGAAGGCAGAGAGAAAACAAATAAAAATCTATCTTGTTATCCAAATAATTAAATTTCTCGTAGTAAAATCAGGGCAGATATCCCAGTCAGAAATGCTTGATAGAATGAATTTTACAGATCAGGTATTTATAGTTGAACATCAGAAATCATTAATCTATTAAACTTTCCAAAAAAGCTAGTAATCACATACTTCTCAGGATAACTCCATGTTTTCCAAGAGGTAAAGCCAGGCAGAAATCTGAGCCATGTTGACAAATATCAGTCCTTATAATTTTACACTTTGTAAATATAATAATTTTCCAGGGACCAAATTGATTAAAATTGTAAACTACAATTCAGGTCTTGAAATTCAGCACATAATAGAGCCTAAGCTCATTTTCATTGCCCAAGCTACCATGGCATCTTCCAAAATCCTAAAAAGCAAACGAGCCCAGCAATATAATTGAGCCTTAAAAATGGAAATCTGTCCTTAACTCAAAAGTAATAAAAGGTCAATCTGTTTCAGGTCTCTGTGGCTTAAGATTCTCCTGGACAAACAGAAGATAAGTTGCTGGTCTGTGCATGTATGTGCTTGTGTTTCTTTCCTTAACATGGCCATACCCCAGTTCTCAGCCTTCAGCACATAAATCAGTGTTTGCCAGCACTTATATGAAGGTGTAAATAAGGGGGGCTTGATGACTCTCTGCACAATGGCAACAACTGAATTATTTCACAGGCAGAACCGCAGCTGCTCCCCACCTACCCTTGAATTGGCTCAATATATCCTGTCTGGGTGGGTGTTATTGACTTGCCTCATTTGTCTGTCCTAACAGGCTCTCTTTGGAGAAGGAGATGGGGGAACCCAGACCAGCCGTTCTGAAACTGCCCATTCAAGATTCAAAGGTAAGTGCTCCAAACACTTATTCATTGCAAGTCCCTCTAAGATATCCATCAGGCAGTGTGTGCACCTCCCAGTTTTGTAGCTTGCCAGTGACCTGCACAGGAGCAGGAGGTAGCATGGACAAGCCCTCTTCCATAAACACAGTGAGGTGGTGGGGGCTACAGAAAAGTGAATGTGGCTGGGCAGAAGGAGGAGAGGCTCCAGGAAGCATTTCCAGGTTGTGATACCTGGCTTTAGGGGACAGTGGCAACCCTTGAACAGCTGGTTTGCTGTACTTGTTCAGGTGCCTTGTATATGTGTGTGTGTATATATATATATAAAAAACCAAGGAAATATTTCTACTCACACATACACATATCGCAGCCTACTGAACCCTTATAAGTGGTAAACAAATAGGAGATAAATCCAAATGCACAAGAACCCTGACCGTTTTCACATAATCTGATTTCATGAAGCAAACAAGGTTTGTTTATCTATCTTTTATAATCTCGCATTAGCACGAAGTGAAATAGGAGGAAGGTAAAATTACAGCCTTTTCAAGACAATGTATAGGATATTATTGTGTAAAACTGTTTCTTACCTCTTTCTGAAGAGAAGAAAACATGGCTCTGTGTAAGGAAACCATGCTTGGTTATCTTAAATTGCTGGAGCACTATATTCTGAGCATTCCACTTCTCTCCTGAAGTAGGACTAATTTATGTCCGGTTGTACTAATATATCTTGAAAATGAAGCATTTGCTTCTGGCCTCAGATTACTGTTTTCATCACCCAGATACTTGCTCCTTTGCTGCATATGCTCACACATACAATTAAGGTCTTTTTAACATTTGTGCATTTTTCAATACCTGGATATTCTTGATATTAAGACTGGCTCTTCATTGATCCCTACAAGCTGGAGCCAAAGAATTAATGATAAGACTCCTATGACTCCTGCCTAGCCTAATAAATATGGGCTATGAGGCAATGCAATCTGCTGAAACACTGGAGCACATTTTAAACAGTCGTCATGGTGTAAATATTCCTAAATAGAAGTCCATGGTAATCTAATACAATACTGTGATCTGCAATATGGTAATTACAACTGTGACTTGACTCATTAATTTTGGTAACAGTTGTTAAGCAGCTCATTAGGTGGGTATCGAACAGCAGACGTCAATCTGGGGAGCCTCTCAAAACCTTCCAATATTTTTTTTTTATTTTTTTTTTTTCACAGCAAGCAGCGTAGCCAAGGAAGGAGGAGGCTGGACTTTGGGACTTCTGAGCTCTTAAATTCCGGGTACTTTGTGGTCTTGACAAACACTGGGCTTGCTTTGTGAACCAGAATTAGGCAAAGATGTGGCAGTGTAATGCATTTCATCTGCTGGGCTTGGAAAATTCCCCTTGGTTGCTCAAGTTGCTTTTATTTCAGCAGATCCTTCAGTTTCTACTGACAAACAGTGGGGATAACCGGGTACATCCCTTTATGGGACTGCACAGAACTGGTCCGTGCTTTCACTTTTTCATTTCATATTACACTTGGTGTTCTAAAAGAACAATTTTTGGTGCTTACTTGTATTAATTCAGCTAAAGTACATCAGTTAGAAACAAACAAGGATTAGTTCTTCATGTATCTGTGTGCTGGTTATGGTGAACAAGATCACAAAATTCACAAACATGAAAATTAAGCTGTCAGTGGCAAGCACATGAGATATAACATCTTGAACATATGCTTTGATCTCCCTGCTCCTGCATATTTCATCAGTTTGTTTTTGGGTACTTAAAGAAATGGTCTGACAGCATCCAGACTGACCAAAAATGGACAGTGCTGGCTAGATGGCCAGTCTGCACAGAGGTAATTAGATTTGACTTCAAGTATTTAGCTTTTCCTGGAGCAGATTACTCAAGGGAATTTGAATAGACTGTTCTGAAGCTAACTGACTACAAACAGCAATGCCAATACACAGATGCAAGTCAACATTCAGCCACGTTGTCCATGGATTTGCCCATAGTTTAATCTTTGAACTTAATGAAGCCTGAAAGTTGTCAAACTTGTCTGCTCCTCCCTTCTACAAAACCTGTCCAGCCAGGCACAAAAGTGCCAAAATCACTATCAGACTGTACAGTGTGGAAGGAAAAGGTGAAGTTATTAAAAAGTTGTTGGTAAAGTCTCCCAGTCCAACTCTGCCAAGTTTTGGCAGGAACAGAGGCAGAAGCTCAGTATCTGTATAGTGTCTCCTGGCCAGTATGTCACAGGTAGCTTTCTGTGGGTGCATTTCCTCTCCTGTCTGCAGCCATGAGTGTGTCAGTCTCTAGCAAACAAGAACCATCAAGGTGTAGGTTTTTTTCAGAGCCATGGTGTAGCTGGGAGATAGTTTGTCAGTTGTAAAAGCTTAATTTGCTTTCTTATTATTAGTATTCTTTCTTGTAAAAGCTTATGCATTTCTTACTTCACATTATCAGCACAAGAGATATCCTGACTCTTATGTATAAACACTTCCTTGCTAAGTAAATGATAATTTTCTGATATGTAGACCAATTAGACCAATGGTGCAATATAACTGCCTTTCAGACCTTAAAGTATTTTTATCCCCCCAGTGACTGAGCAGATTGGATAGTGCTTTTCATCCACTTTTTTCCTTTCCTCTCCTTTAATCATCTTTATTTCATTCTTGATAAACAATGATGCTGAATTACACCATAGAGGCCATACTGCTAGGGGAAGTAGCACTAGGGGCAGCATTTGAGTGACAAACACTGATATGTTAATGCCAGACTTAAGTTTAGCTTAGAGATGAGAGATGTAAACTCCTTGCTGTGAATCTGTCCAAGTTGTGGTCTTGCTGAATCGTTGTAAACTGGGCTTAAAAGGCTCCAGTGCCTCACTGAGTCAGCTGGAGAGTACAGCCACATAGAGTAGTTTTGACGGTTTGGTGGTTTTGTATTTTTCCTGACATGCTTTCTATTATTCAGCCACATATGGAATAAGATTTTAAAAAGCCTTCTCTCTCTCCTGTCGCACTCCCTCTCCCCCACCCCAAATACAATCTGCCTGATGTTGAATGCAAGACTTCTCACTTGGGTCACCTTGAGGCAGGAACATAATTTTTTGTCTCTACTTTGCTAAGTGTCTGTCTATTTTCAGGCCTTACTGGCAAAATTCTTCTCCTCCACTTTTTAAATTCAATTCTGAAAATAAATTTTTAGTAGGATACTAGTTATATGAAATATACTGCAGGTCGGTTCCACCTCCTCTAATGTGAACTATCAAAAATTGATTGTCTATTCCAAGTTAGCTGTACAGGTTCCTTCTGTAGTCAGTTGAGGGACAAATGATTTAGCTCATCCTAAATAACTATTAGAGGACAAACTTCAAGTTATATATGGACTGGATAATACTGTGAAGAATTATATTCTCTCTGACTTAATTGTATAACCAAGGTCCCAATGCACCTCAAAGTCAGTTTGGATCTAAATTCTGACAGCCCATCTGGTTTCTCAATGCACAAGCAATCTTGCATTGTCCAAAGGAAGTTTTATTTTATGCCAAACTCAGCCAGCCTTTCTCATGTGGAATAAGCTATTTATTCTTCCCCTAGTTGCTATTTTTCATTCATCCCTGAAAAGACAAACTGCTGGATTTTGTAAGTGCTCCAAGAAACAGTTGTCTAAAGTCCTGTAGGAGTGACACCACAGTTCAAGTGATAGCAGAAAGCCAAGCATTTGATTGATCCTCAAAAGTGTTACTAACACTCACTTCCCTGTCTACCTTTTCAGCATCACTCACATATTTTTAGAGCAGAGCACTTTCGCTCCTCCAGCTCTGTTGTGTGCCTTCTCTTTGCTGCATGAGCTGTTTGCCAGAGGTGGCAATTGAAAAGAAAAAAATCTTTGCTAGATCTTCAGTTCTTATGGTTGCCTGCTCCCTGGAGAAAAAAAAAAGAAAAAAAAAAAAAGCTGCACTAAACAGAAGTTCTGTGTAGATTTTAGACAAACATAAAATCCCACAAATCTGTGAAAATTTCCTCCTCTCAAAGAGTCAAACTATTTCAAGCCTGAACAAACACAAAACTGTCGACTCTTGTTTGAAGTTGGGCCAGTCTGTCATGGTCTAGCACTGGTGGCACCTTTGGTCCATGACTGGAAGCTGCTGGATTGGAGCGGGGGAGCCCTGGTGGGAGCTGCTAAATGTCTCTTAGCATCAGAAAGGCAGAGACAGGGGAAGAGAGAGATTAATACAAGTCCTTAGAAGTGTTTGTTTTGCCTTGAATCTCTCATTTAATGTTTGTATTTCTCTCCAACGAGGCGGGTAACTGTCCACTGTGTGAAGGAAATTGCCTAAGCATTTTTTACCTCTTTTACTAAACTCAGTCCCCCAAAGTATCTTCTGTAGCACTTTTTATTTTGGAATTTCATTTTCTCCTATTCTTTATTTCCATGAAATCCTCCATGAGATACAGCGCTTTTTCTCATCTTCAGATTTGGTTGCACCCCAGAGGCAAATTTTCTGATAAATATTTCTATCCATCAGTGAGTTACTGGAAAAGTTATAAGAAGAAAAAAAAAATTAGGAATAAATTCTGCTTTGAGGAAGCAGATTTTGTCATCTATTCCTTATTTTAAATAGTTCCAAAATATAGAAATTCTAATAAGCTGCTTCTTCATATAAAGAAAAATTGCCATACACTGTAAAACGGTTGAATTAGTTCATAAACTGGTTATGCTGTGTGTGGTAACTCAGTTACGACCCACTAGATACAATCAATAATTCTGCCCTATCATTGTACCATAACAATATTGCCTAGGCATAAAGGGCTTACAAAATCCACATCTATTATGAGCTACTGTCTCAGTTTTTCTATTGCAATTCCTCACAATCTACTTTTTTATGTGTGTCAAGCCTCATCTGTGGGGGAAGAATAATTTAGAAGATCAGTAATGGGATGTGGAACATTTCACCTCCAGGTCACTTGTTTGAATCTAACCCTGAACCAGTAGTGATTGAAAATCATTGCCATCTGATTGCTTTCTTTTGCTGGCCTAATGGATATGAACCATTGGTCCTAGTCTGCAGCATAAAGGACGTGTGTCCACATCTAAAATCTTCTTTTGGAATGCAGTTAGCCTTTTCACACTCTCAGGAGAGAGAGGACCTGGGTGGAATGGGTGATAGTGAATGAATTGCCTTACCCCCATGACCTGCAGTCACCTTTTTATGTAAGTGAGATATTCTGGTAGAGTTATGGAGAAACTTTTATTGCCTTCATGATACTCTGCTGAGGGATAGCAAACCAAGCCTCCAAGCCTACATTTTTTGAGTGCTTAACTTTCCAAAAGAGGTAAAATATTTTAAGAGTGACCCTCCAACCTCCACTATCAATCAAGAAAAATATTCAGCAAAGATGTAAGGGTCCTGAAAAACATTAGAAAATGTGTGGGGTAGTGAAGGAAAGGTAAGGGACAAAAAAAGGGCAGAGGTGATGATTATACAGAAATAAAAAATAATAACAGAAACCATTACATTATAAGCCTGAAATTTGTAACTTGACTAATATACCACAAATTGTCCAGCAAATCTGGCTCTTTTAGCTTGGGTTAGTAGTGACAGCTTCTCTAAGAGATGCAGTTTACCTATGATCCTTCCCTTGGCTTCTCTTCTTTCCTTTTGGATTGATCTACATGGTTGCTTGTTAGACATTGCCTATAATCATTGCCTGTAACCTGCAGAGGAGGTCTGTACTTACACCAGAGGGGAGCTGCTATTTTTAGAAGATGCTGTTTGGGATCTGTGGGGGATTTCTGGGAATAAACCATCTTCTCTACTGTTACCTGAGCTGGCTCAAGGGGAAGATGGGCACATCTTCCTGCAAATAGCCCTGACTATGATGCTGGTGCCTTCTTTCCTGTCTCGTTGGGCATGAGGTACTTGAAGTACAGAAGCTACAAAGCTGTATTTCTCAGTGCTGCCTCAACTCATATCTAGTTCTCCTTTCATAAGTGTTTTTGTTTTCTCAGGACAGGAGATCAATCAGACAGTGCAAGGAATGCTCTTATTATTTTATCCTACAAGACCGGACAAAACAAAATCAGATTAAATCTGTGAAGCACAAGCAGAGGAAACAGGGTTTGTTATTACTCTAACCATAAAGACCTGCCTTAATCACAGAGCTTTTCTTAATTCTTCCTCTGATCTGCTCAGTACAATTCTTTTTGAATTAGTGTGAGTAATGACAAATCTGAAAGCTAAGGTGCGACTTCAAGATTTGGTCCTATAAGATTTTGGGCGTTTGTTTGTTTTGTTATGCAGGTCCTCACATTTCAGTACACATCAGTGTGCAATACCAATGCAGGAGGAAAAAAAACAATGAAAAACTAGGACTGTACTGCTGCCCTCCAGGAGCCAGTAAGAATAATGTCTTAGATTATAAGAAAGGGCAGTAGCAATATCACCAGTGCAAAGTACGAGTAGCAACTTCTGGCTCCTTTATCACTGACTTTTTTTTTTTGCCAATTTAAGATCAAGATCTTAAAAAGAATTACATTCTGTCTTAGGAGAAACTGACAGAAACACATTTTCAATTACCAGTGGGTGACAACAGAACAACAATGTTGGTACTTTTTTAAACAAGGTTATTTCTTGGTTTACAGAGGTGACTATTTATAAATGACTGAACAAGATTCTCTTACAAATGATCTTATTTTTTAAAAAAGCAATGCCCTCATTTGGGGAATGGAGATGTTCAATTTATATCATATACTCTGTTTTAAAGAGCAAGGGGTCTTTGTGCACAGAATAGTTGCATTAAAAGTATTTTGAATTGATTGGTTCTTTAAATAAAATCTGGCTGTGTGATGGGGTCTCTTTCTGCCAGCTCTTTACATGGACACTGCATCCTGCCAGACTTCAGTGACTCCAACCTGGGTTGTGTCCTGTGTGAACAGGGTCCTAAAAGAGAGTGTGGTATGGTCTGTAAATCACCAGCTCTTTGAAGGCAGAACAATGCTTTACTGTGCAACCACAGGAATCAGCAGGGACATAAACTCACAGATAACACACATTAGTGTGCTATTGTTAAGGAGAATAAAGAAATTTTGCCCTTTTTCTGTGCACTGAAATGTATGCTTTCAGTGAGCTAAGCAGGGGGGGAGAAAGGTAATAGCTCTTGTTTCTATGCCATTATAATGAAGAAAGAAATGTTATTACACTATTCCTGCTTAAATATTTATCTTATTTGAGCTTTGTCAATATAAAAAACCTGAATCATACAATAAGATGACCTGGAACAGCCACCTTTCTGATGGCTAAGTGCAGTTCAGCCATGCTGGAAATGAATGTATTACACAGATGCAGGAGTCAGAAAATGATCCAAGCACAAGGCAGCCTGACTCCCACATAATGGGGCACTTTGTGAGGTTGTAAAACAGGTGTTGATAAATCACACCAGTATAACAGCCCTTGGTATGTAAAGGAGTCACACGAACATGGCAGGCAGTGTGGTACCTGGGAGCTGGAAGCTGGGTAGCAGTAAAGTAGCAAAGAAGAGCCCATGACAGATGCATTCTAATTTGACATATGTTGATACAATCCTAAACCTGGCTGGCATCAATACTGAAGCTGTATCCATTCATGTCAGGATGATAGCCCTGACAAATGATAGGCCTTTCTGGTACTGGTTGACTGAATTTTTACAAATCTGGAAGTGTCATGGTCATGCATGTATGCTCTGAAGTCCCGAATGGAAGAGATGACAGTCCCGTTGAAATCTCTGGGCAATAACAGAAGGTTGGAAAGAGTGATCTGATGCTGAAATCTGCTGTTGAACACCCAGCCTGGGAGATCAGGTATGATGAAAGACTTAGTGTTGATGGAGGACTTTAAATACCCAAGCATCTTTTAGAAAGCTGGTATGGTGACAAACAGCCTGTCAAGCAGTTCCTACCCTACCTTCAAAGAACTTCACAGAAATTCAGAATTGCAGAAAGGCAGCTTGTGTGAGAACAGTTGTGAAGTAACAGAGGGCACAATTCTTAGGAATAAAAAGTGAGAGAAAGAAGAATAAACCTAAAAGACTACAGAAGAAACATGACCTTGGCAAAAATAACCTAGGAAAAAAAAAAAGGGTCTCCCTGGGGACAATTAGCTTGACATGTGTAAAAGATCTCATTCTGAAGAATAATAAACAGTGCCTGATATTCTCTCTGAGTAGGATAATGGGAAATAAGTTTCAATTGCATAAAATTTTAAAATTCGTGAGGACAGTTAGACCCTCAAATGGATCAGTTAGGGTGGATGTGGGATTTCCCTCTTGGAGTACTTTCTTGGGACAGGTTAGAAAAGCATTATGAACAGTTCAAGTACAGCTAGTATTGCATGAGAGTCATGGAGCAGGGAAAGCTTTCCCCATGATGAGAAAATTCAGTCTTCTTAGAAGAAAGATGAAATTTGAGATGACTCAAACACTAGCCTTCAAAGGAAAGAAAATGTTTTGACATTAAAGACTTCTCAAAATCTCCAACTTCCTCACTGATCAAGATGAAAATTTTACCTATATAAAATTATGCAAACCTAATTTTTCTTTCTGATTCATTTAACTATTTCAAAAACATCTAATTGGGTTAAATATCTTTCCCACATATGTAGTATTTTGCTTCAAAGCTTTTTTACACACCTATCATATATTAGTCATTTTCCGAAGAGTAGTTTTCCTTTCTGTCTTGCTCCTTCTTATACAACAGATATGTTTTAAATTGATCTAGTACAATGAACTGCGTAGTTGAGCAGCTTAAAAATTGTCACTGCTCTTTTAGCAATGGGGGAACATTTTAAATTTTGGAGAGAAAAATTGCTTTGCGTCCACTGAATCTGAGAAATTTAAAGAAACTGAATTTTAGATTGTTGTTAATAGGAATAACAATTAACACTTAGTATGTATTATTATGCACTATAACTGGTCTGGAGAGATTTTCCTTTAAAGCCCCTGGTTCGGACAAAACAAATCTTGCAATTATCGGAAATGGGAAGAATGCTAAATAAAATAAATAACCCCACAATTTCCCTTCTTTATGAACAATAATGTCAAATTCCAGAAAGGCTAAAAGGCAAAGTTTACTCCATGGCCTTCCCAGGATTCATTCTATTGCTGAACTATGCTTTCTGCCCAGAAAACCACCTCCCAAATATCAGATAAAATAGAAATTACCACCAGTGGAAGAAAATCTCAATTAAAATCCGTGACCCTAATGCTGTCAGCAGACAAATCAGTGCCAGTTACACCTTTTTTCCCCAGCAAGATCTATTCCAAAAGGGCTGAGATATTTCAATTTTTCTCTGAACTGATAATTTTTACCTCAGTTTATATGTATACCTACTCCCCATAGCCATTATGCTTGCTGTTGAGCTTGAGTGGACATGAAACATTTTTCCTGGCACCTGCAATAGTCCTGGGATTCCTCTTTAAAGCCAAAATTATGCATTCACAGTAGGAGGACTGGTTCAGCTAATCATGGATCCAGAGGCCTGGACTACTACTTAGGCTAGAAATACCAGCAGATTAGTTTTTTCCAGTGCTGTTTCCCTAATCTGGTTTCTGGACTATGATGGAAAAAGGCACACTAGAAATACTTTACAGTAAGGCAGAAGAGAGGAGGGGAGAGAATGGACTTTGTATATATTAGAAAAGACTTTTATTTTAGACTTAGTTTTATACAACAGTGAAAAATTATGTCTGAATAAAATTAGTTGCCTCTTTTTCAATATGTCTAAAGTCCCATGAAATCTATCGCCAGCAACTTGTAGATATTGCCCTGAGGCTAAATATCTCCCATAATACTTTTTCAATATATTTTACTATATGGAAGCTAAGCAGGAGTCTACAGCACTTTTTTTTTTGTGAATCAGTTTGCAAGAATGACTTGTGGTGTTTTTGTTGCTGTGTTGCTTGGGTTTTGTTTCCTTTACTTTTAGGGGGGGAGGAGGTAGGAAGGTAGGAAAGGACCTGTTTCTGTGGAGAAAGCGGACAAAACCAGAATAGCCCTATTGGCTAGATTTCAATTAAAAGATGCAGTACATTATTTACATGTTGCGATGGGCTGATCTTGGTCATCTACCAGCCACCCACTCAGCCACTTTCTTGCTCTCTCTCATCAAGATGGAGAAGAAAATTTTGGAAAGCCTCTTGGCTTGAGATAAATAAGTGATTTATCTATTACCATCAGAGGCAAAATGGAATTGACTTGCAGAAGGTATCACTACATGTCTATGGGTCTGGGTGGCCAAGTGTCAATGATGGGGAACTGCATCTACAACTATGTATTCCTGAAGACCTTCCTCATGTTCGCTCTGCCTTCCCACTTCCAACACCTGGCCGGCCTCATCCAGCACACATGCACTGACAAAGTGTCCCCTACCAGAGACACTGGAAGTGTCTTTATACTGAAGGTCCTTGAGCCCAAATTATATTTTATGAACTTGATGTTTTTTGAGCTCATGGCCAAGGAGTGGCAAAACCACCTTTGGTCCACATGGCGCCATGTTATTTAATTCACTTTATTGGAGCATCTGAAATTTTCTTCCTCATTTTTTTTTAATATGTATTTAATCTGCCACTGAAATATGAGTGAAAATATGATGGTGAGATGTAACAAATGAGCAATGACAAAAGATCAGTTAATGCAAACAGCATAGGGCAGTCGTAGAAGACAAAGGAGGTACAGAGGAATGACCAGGCTGGCAGGTTACAGATGATGATGAGAAATGGAAATCTACCATTTAAGTGAAATTAAGGGCTCTTCTCATGTTGTTTCTTTAGTCATCACTTCATGTGATTTCTTTCAGCAGCTCAACTGGCTTAAATATCTACTTCAAATTTTCTGTAACTCCAAACCTACAGTCTGAATTTTCCACCACTGCAATGGAGCTGCTAAATCAGACCTTATTTTCTCCAGATGTTGGGCATCTGTCACTCTTAATTAAAGGAACAGGAGTTAGCGCTGTGGAAAAGCATGCGTGTTTAAAGGTGACTTGTAGTGGGATGGAAAACTGGAATTTTGCCCTCCCTTCTCTTCATGATGTGAAAGAAAAGCTAGAAAACTTTCTCCTTTTGAGGTTGAGTTTATTTTATTTAAGAGACGTGCTTAGAAATATCAGGAATATAAAATCAGGTATTTCCTGGTTTTTGCAGGGGGACTCTTTGGAGGCTTCATCTCCACATATTATTTATTTGTCCTGAAGTATGGCTGGGCAGGGATCAGTGCTGAACTGTGCATATGTGATTTGTGCAGCATCTGGCACAATCTTTATTTGCTCTTAGAAGTTCTGTGGGTTTTAAATCTTAAACAAAGGAGTGTTTTCTCACAAATTTTTTTAGGTAGAGTTGTTGAATTAGTGTGTTTGATTTAAGAAAGGGGAACAAAATTCCTTCTTCATTTCATCAGAGTGGGCAGAAAATATTTTGTCTTGACCTTACATGGTTAACCTGGGAAACATTCAGTATATCATTGTTTATGATTAAAATATGTTTTGTATAAATGTTTTTAGAATTGTGAACGTAACAGACTTTCAAATATTTGGTTTATATTAGTGAACTTTCTCTAAAGTTCACTAATAGAAGGTGGAAGTCAACAATGGAAAAGATGCTTAATTTTTCTTCAGCCTCAATAAAACTAAATATTTTGGACAATATATTTAGATTGGTTAGAATATTTCAATTAAGCAATTTCCATTACTTCTTTGATTTTTTTTGCTGCCATAACAAGATAGATTCCTCTCCTGGTTTTAAAGTTTTGCTAGAAAACCAAACCAAATTAAACCAAAATGAACTATTGCAAGAAATATGGATTACAATTCTGAATTCTAGAAATAAAAAATGAAGGCCCAAACCCAAACGTGTGAATTTTAAAATTAGCAAATATTCAGGAACCTTTATGAGATTTGTAACATAGGAGCAAAACCAGAAACATATTGATTATGTTTTCATGTGTATGATAACTCTGAAAGAAAATTAACTCAAATGTTTAAGTAGGAATCTGTCCTTTGGAGCTTCCTATGTTTTCCCTTCCACTCTCTTGGTACTTCTGGCTACTCTGAAAGACTTAATTGTGCAGAGACAAGCTATCTTTGTCAGCTGAGTCAGAGGCACCCATAAAATCTGAGCAGCTCAAATCATATGGGGAAAATGTAAACAGGCTCAATCACGCATGAAAGCTTTCTCACAGTATGCAAACATAGAATATAATTTGAGAGTTTCAGAAGTGCAAAAACTTGTATTGTTTGCATGGTCAGATCAGGGTTAATAAAAGAGGTGCTGAAGCAGAAAGCTGGCTTCCACAGACACAAGGAGCAGAGCATGAAGGTTTTTTCACTGAACAAGGATTAATCAAGCATCTTTGACAGTTTAAAAAGACACTTCATGCAAGGAAGTGTTAGTATCTTTTCATCTGGAAGGAAAAGCTGATCCACAAAATCACTAAGGCAACTTCCCTGGCCCTGTATGCTCAGCTGCTCTTGATTTTATAGGAAAACAAAAGCATGGAAGAAAAGACAGAACTGATTTTTGTAGATAAATATATGGGCTAATGTTTTACTTTTACTCAGGTTTAAGAATGGAGTGGAAAGATGTACGAGATTATTTGGTGCTATGGTATTTTAAATGGTAGCCAGAACCTTTAAGCAGATTAGTGCCCCACAGAGTTCATTTTCCAAACTTGGTCTTTATTCTTACAGACTGGAAGCCTTTGTTCAACTGAATTATTTCACTTTTCTTCTTGCTTTGCACCACAAGTAATTGTAATGAGGATGAATCCTGATATAACTGCAGAATTAGAATGGTGTGGTAAAGTTCCAAAACCCAAGAGGTTTTTGTATGTAGCTAATATGCTTCCTCCTGACACTGTCAATACTGATCCTTCATTCCTGTAAGCGTATTCTGTAGGTTTTTTTTGATCAGCATTTGAGTTGGAAAACAATCTGCCTACATTGTTCTTTAGATATTGTGAGAGGGTATAAAAACCTCTTTATCTCTTACTTCTCTTCAATTTGTTTGGGATCCTTTTATCTTAAAGATGTAGCACAAACGCCTATTTTGTTAAAATAGCTCAGTCTTGATTTTTGTATAACCTATGTTTAAAGAACATTACAGCTTTTCACATATCTTTTCACTTTAGAAAACAAGCAGGCAGGAAAATATTAGGAGCTGTGGCATTCAGTCTAGCTAGGTGTGACTAAACCTCAAACTAACAATGAGTTTTAACATGTTGTGTGTGATTTACAGAAAATACAATTAAACTCTGATGAATCTTCTTCACACTGAGGTAAAAAAAAAACAAAAAACCAAACAAAACACCAAAATCACAGCTTTACTGAGAAAAAAATACAGCGTGAGCTGAAAACTACAGCTTTTTTGATTTTCAAGAGAAAAAGTAGATCTGAATTGGCTCTTCCAGGACCTCCTCTTTGTATGAAAGGGAGCGATATTAGAGAGTTTTTAAGGATTTCACATTCACACAGTTGTGAAGCAGCTGTTCAAGGTACACTGCAGTGAAACACATTGATCATTAGAAAAATGCAGATTAGAGAAATGCACAGATTTTCAAACTATGAAAATGAAAATCTTCCTCTACATTCAAAAGCCCCAAACCTCCCAACTCTGGGGGCATTAAGGCAAGAAATGTCACACAGCTAGGAGACAGTGTGACCAAGGGAGTGATATTAAGGGTGCTGTAGGATTGGATCCCTTGCTTGCACACTTTTATGGTGAGCTGTCTTTCACAGTCTGCAATCAGGAGCTTCCTCTTGCCTTGCTGGAAGTAACACTCTTCCATTTTTAACCTTGTTTATTTTTAACAAATTAATTCAATATACCTGACAAATTGTCATGCTTTTTAATTTCCCTGGAGTTAACATAATGCAATGTTGTAGACAAAGGCTTTTACTTTTTGAGATCCAGGCAAACTTGGGCGCCTGGTAGAAGATATTTGAGATCTTGTGATGTCAGCTGTCAGGATGCAGGGGACAAACATGCCCTCTCAGGAGTTCTCTGTGTCCTTAGAAAGGAGGCCTGATGTGATGGAAGAACATGTGGCTTCAGAAGCAACATATTATTGTGCAGATGGTGTACTTAAACAAGAACACTTAAAAATAATGGTGGCAGATTGAATTTTCCTTCAGCTCTTGTGTCTTTTGGCAAGTCACTGAAGTTGTAAAGGTGTTCATTATTTAAGGATGTGTGCTCCCCTTACACATGCAGGCTTTCTTGCACAGAACTCACTGAAAATCAGGATGTTTGTTTTTTTTCCAGAAGCCGAGGTAGTCATTTGTGGAACAAAACCATAGAACTAGTATCATTTTCTTCACTGGAGAAGATCCAAGAAGTTATTCAGAGATGACTCTTTTGCATTATTGACAAAGCAGAATTGTGCCTTATTGGTCCATTTTGTGCCTTATTGATCTGACTTGGTGTCCCCAGTACACTGCAGCTTTCCTGAGGACAGGAAAGTTTCTCGGCAGTGGGCAACACTTGAAATGAGCCAGTGAGGTGGTGGAAGTTTCATCCCAACTCCCTGATTAGGTATTGGTTGATTTAATTGAGTGTGGAGCTTTAATACAGCTCACACAACTGGTAGAAGACTATTTTTGCATGAGCTGCATCCTACAAAAACTCGGTATGAATTTTGCTTCAAGAATTGCATTGCATTCTCAGACTAGTCATGTAATGTTTCATGAGAATACTTCTTTTCTCATAGTTGTCTAAACCAACAGGGGACTTCAACAAAAAGCCTTTAATCACTAGCTGTGTCTATATAGTTTAAAGAAACCTGTAATAGACAGTTTGAAACCGTATTATGCAATATTGTATAAATCAGTGCTGGACACACTTATGAAATTTTAATCTAAAACCAATATTTGCTTAAACAGACTTCATGCTGATATCTTTTTAAGTACTTTTCTTTGCAGGTCTGGTAATACTCAAAAGACAGGGTGAAAAATTCATTTGATTTTGAACAAAATATCATAAGAATGTACCTTTTGTAAGAGGAAATAAACAACTAAATCAGAGGAATAAGTAACTGAGCTATTCTACATAGATGAATGTAATCAGTTGATATCATTAAAAGTCAAAGCATTAGAGAGACATAATATAATTTCATGTCAAGAAATGGTTGTACAAACTGTCCATTAACTGCCAATAGGAATGCATTAATATTTTTTTGTTTAACCTGCATAACCTTAATATCAAGCCAGAAAGAGTTAATTCCATTTCTCTGCCCTTTTTTATTAGAAAAGACAAATGAACATGAACACAGAACACTCTAGTAATTTTACATACCCACTTTTCTCCATGAATGGAAAAATTCTGATCTTAGTACCTCTTATTTGTGTACCTATATAATTTTAGCCACTTCAGGGCAGCTTCTTGTGAGCCGTCATTTAATCATGTAGAAAATTAGGAGTAATTTTTATTCATTCTGAGGACCACAACCTTGAGTGTAATAAGGGAAATCATTGTCCTTTAGTTTGTTATTAAGAACGCAGATTATATCCACTCTTCTTGATGACAGCATCCAAGGCCAAAGACAGAGAAATAAAATCATACAAGTGAAACTGCATCTGTCTTATTTACAGTAGAAATATAACATTTTTTGGTAGAATTTTTCTCCCTTTGACCAGGGAAAGCTTGAAAGGTTTTTCAGTTTCTTGTTCTTTACAGTATTTTAGGGATGAGTCCTAGCTACCTTTACTTGCTACTAAAGGAACTCTGCCTTGATAAAACATGCAAAAGATCAGTCTTGAAATTCAAAACATAAATAGTTGAAAATAATCGGGGTATATTGACTTGTAGCAGGTGCTTTCCCAGCACTGCTCTCACATCAAACTCCTGTTCTTACATCATCTTGCCAGTGAAGATTTACCCTTCTTGCCCATTTATTCCTCCCTGGGTGCTGGATTCAATGGGAAAAAAAAAAAAAAAAAAAAAAGAGAGANGGTGGTGGTATTAACAGAAAAAAAAAAAAAAAAAAAGTCTTCATTAGCAATTCTGCAAGAGCCTTTGATCAGATATCTCATTTAGGGGAAGAAAGGAAGAGTGGAAGGAGAAGGCTTCCTGTTTCCGATGTTGACATGTCAAATATCTCTAGAGATGTCAGTGTTTTTAAAATGAATACACAGTTTCACTTCTCATGTGTGCCTTGATTCTTTAGAAAAGAACAAACTCCACACTTCAATCTCTAATTTTTGCTGGATGCAGTGTGGATGCAACCCTCCTTATGAGAAAGTCTGAATTACTGGTAGTTGTTAACTCCTGTTAAGCAAATATCTATTCATTTATTACAGTTGTGTGGGAATGTGCACATGAACTTTGGTAGAGAGACCAGCTCTGACAGAGGCAATGATTCCCTCACCCACCATCTCAGTCTCTACTGTATGTGGGTTGGGTTAGCAACAGCTGCCTACCTGAAAGGGATGGGTCCAGTTTTTCTTATTTCTGAGGTGAAATCTTCACTTTGATCTAAATCTTTTCTTGCTGAAAAAGGACAAGAGTAACTAAAGCAAGTGAGAAAACTGTGGTTTCTGCCGCTGGAGGTTCACAGCAAGAAACCTCACACAACCATTCTATAAAACTGTCCCCAGAGGATCTGTTTGCTAACGGTTAATAGAGTGGAGTCTGGAGGGCACTGAACCCCACTCAAGCTGCCCAGCAAGGGCTCAAGCACTGTTTTTGCCACAGACCCATGCCAGATCACCATTACAGCCTATGCAGTGCTAGAGAATGTTCTGGATTCTTGGAAGAGCTGGGAACAAAGTTGTCTGACGGTCACTGTTGCCTATTTTATGTCTTCCAGTGCTATGGATTAAAGCAATGAAGTCTGGACTAAGGAAGACAATTTCTGCTTCCAGAACACAGACAAAATATTGGAAAAGAAACAAATTGGAATAGTCCATTATTAGCCTGCTTTTCCCCACCTCACCATTTCCCCTCACTTTTCTGCAATGGCCATGGGCTATTCCTTCTGAAATTTCTGTGAATGACTTAACAACCTTATTTTTCTTGTGCGTGTTGTAAAAAATCCATCCAGTATTGTGTCTAGCATTGCATACAGACACTTTCCCTTCTCTATTTACCTTGTCCAATTTTACAACAGTAAGTAGTGTGATCTTATTTCTGTTCCAGTGTCTCCAATTCAAAAAGCTGTCTGCTCTTTGTTCTAGCTTGACTAGCCAGGTTTTGTATACAGACCAACCTGGCTAGAGATTTTCAGCCTGACTCTAGCTAACAAAACATAAAAGAGACAAGGCTCATATATTCTTACAATTCCCACACTGCTCATATAAAATACAAATTACAGACATGACAGATTAACTTTATCCTGTTACATCAATTGGGGATGTAGAAAAATTTTGCCACTGGCCACATGACTTGTATGTTTGACCCTTTCTCCAACTCAGCAGCTCTGTTTTCCATTTGGATAGTCTCTGCCCTGCAGAGCATACAGTTTACTACACCATTGTGCTGTTTAGTCACAAACATAACCATCTCAAAGTTTACTAATAACGTGCAGTGACTTTGCATTGGAGGGAGGAGCTTATCTTAGAACACCTTAGAAATTATTGCAGACCCAGCAGGTTTTACCTTTGCAGGAAGGCAGGAAATGGGAGAGGTGCCTCAGCATCAAAATCTGTAATTTACCCCAGGGTTCATGCTTCTCCTGTTTGGAGTCTCCTGCAGCTTCCTGCATCACCATTTTGTAAGAGATGAGGTGAGAAATGCAGACATCCTGAAGACAGCAAAGTCTCTAGGGGTCTTCCAGGGGGAGAGACACAAGAAAAAGCTTCTGAGTTGAACATGGAAGGTAAGGCTGGACCTACCAGAATGATGCTAAATAAAACATTACAGGGCAATGGCTTTTTGCATTTGGGTAAATGAAAATCTGAAGACATACAAATGCAGACAAGCCTACCATATAGGCTAAATTAAATACATATGTCTAAATACAAGAGTATACATGTATTTAAGTATGTGAAAATAAATTGTATTATTACTGTTATGTACTAAGGCTCCAAAAATCCTCCTTCATTCGCTAATAGAAACACCCAGAAAATGTTTTGGCTGAATGCTTGAATACTATTTGGTAACACTAAATTTGTAGCTAAGAAAAATAAGAGGACACTGGTATTGGCTTTTTAACACCTTAACATTGGAATACTACAATGTGTGAATTTTTTCCCCAGATGACTCAAGCTTCCTCAAAGTAGAACAACTCCCCTTGTGCTGCTTTTGTCGAGTTATACTTAAAATGACCCATAAGCAGGGCGAGACTGGATGAACATCTCTTTCTTCCACAGCCCTGTGAATTTTTAATGCCTGGCATTAAGGTGAAAATCATCATTTCTCTCTGCCTGCTGGGCGATGGGCCATCAATTAAATTCTCTTTTGTCCATATGTAAAATAGCTAATGGTTGCAGCTTCTTTCCATAATAGAGCCATTAGTGGTAATCTGCCCCTCTCTGCCAACTGATTTACTCAGATGGGTATAGATGAATTGGCAGTAATGTGCTGTATAAACCTGGCTCTGTAGATGTCCTGAAAGCAGCAAAGGTCTCTCAGTTTGATACTTTGCTGCACTGTATGGCTGTTTAGTATGTAACATAATCACATACTGGTGTGGCTGTGGTTGAATATTTTGAATATGGTTGTGTATTCCAAGATTTTTAGTTTACACAAATCTGATTCATGATCTGACATAATGTACATATGAAATATCTTCAATTTGGTAATGTGAATATGATTCACATTGATTATACTCAGTGCTGGTGTTCAAAGCACTAAATTATCTTCACCTTTGCTAGCCTACAAATAGAGCAGATAACTTAGGGAATTTGAAACCATTTGAACACATACCCATTTTACTGTGGAACAATTAATATTTTATGTTTTATTTAAAAGTTTTCCTCTCTAAAGAACTCTACCCTTTTTTGGGAGGTGGGCAGCATGGCAGGGGGGACATTGTGTTCCATGGTAATGGTAAAGGAAGAAAGGAAGCAAAGTAGAGACATCTTGTTAACAGTGATAAATGTTTCAGTCATGCACTTACCCATACCAGCGTGCAGTGGCTGAATAATCAGTAAGATAAACCATCATTTTCTTTGTATTTGCTGTTTGACAAGTTTAATAAGCTAAGTCACTTATTCGGTAAAAAATGGCAATGATCCAGGGGAATGTGTTTTTATTTTTTATTTTCCCTGGGTTGAAAGCCAATAATGTATATGCAGCTGTTACGAAATTTATCATCACTTGAACATATAGGAAGACTACAGCAATATGGAAAAACTCTGCAATGGTTAGGAAAGCTGGAGAGAGCATTTATAAATGAAGTTGCCAAAAGAATCACAGAATCGTATTGCAGATAGAATGGCTTGGTTTGGGACTGTAAAGATCATCTAATTACAATTCCTGTGACATGGGCAGGGACACCTCCCACCAGCCCAGGCTGCTCAGAGCCCTATCCAGCATGGTCTTGAAGACTTGCAGGGTTGGAGCCCTCACAGTTTCTCTGGGCAACCTGTTCTAGTGCTTTACCATCCTCTCAGTAAAGTATTCCTTCCTAATATCTAATTCAAACCTACTCAGTTTGAAGTTATACCCCCTTGTTCTGTCACTACATGCTCTTCTAAAACGTTTCTGTCTATCTTGTAGGCTTCCTTCAGGTACTGAAAGGCCGCAATTAGGTCACCTGAAAATTTCCCCTTTCCAAGCTGAACCCCAATTCTCTCAGACTTCCCTCACAGGAGAGTAGTTCCATCCTGTAAGCATCTTGTTGTCCCTCCTCTGTATTCCATCAAGCAGGTCTATGCCCTTCTTATGCTGGGGATTCCAGAGTTGGATGCAGTACTTTAGATGGGGTCTCACAAGACTGGAAGAAGAGGGGACCTTCTGCTGCACTTCTTTTGGTGCTAGGGAGGATACAGTTGGATTTCAGGGATGCAAATGCATGTGGCTGGCTCATGTCCAGCCTCTCATCCACCAGTGCCATCCCCAGCCTGTTTTGATGCCAGGGGTTGCCCTAACCAGGTACAGCACCTTGCACACAGTCTTGTTAAACCTCATTAGAGGTTTCTCCTCCCATTTCTCCACCTTGTTCAAGTCCCTCTACATGGCATCCTGTCTTTCAGTTGTGTCGGCCGTGCACTGAATTTGGTATAATCTGCAAATTTGCTGAGGGTGCAGTTGATCCCTTCATCTCTGTCATTAATGAAGATATTAAATAATACTGGTCTCAATATGGACCTCTGAGGGACACCACTTGTCATTTGATGTCCATTGGGAATCTGAGCCATTGACCACTATCCACTAAGTGTGATCATCCAACCTGTTACTTATCCATCTAACTGTCCACCCATCGAATCTCTCTCTCTCCAATTTAGAGAGAAAGATGCTGGGGGGAAGGATTGTGTCAGAGGCTTTACAGAAGTCCATCGGTAGCCCTTCCCTTGCCAAGTGATGCAGTCACTTTTAAAAAGGACTTTAAAAAGTGGAGATACCTTTCTTGAACCACTAAACTCTTCAATAATTAAAATATATGATCTATGAGGAGAGTACTTCTGGGCTGAAAGTAATTCACCTAAAGGCCAGTGTTTACTCCAGGATATAAATGAAATATTTGAGCTGCTTCCGTTTTCAATAATACGAGGGAGAATTTAAAAAATGGGCAGAAGTGATACTGGAGAGGTTTCAAAAGCTATTGTCAGTAGTCCCACTCTACTCTCATTTAAATCTAAAGCAGAATGCCAAGGAGTTATTACTGAAATGAAGTTAGACCAATACTGAATGCTCTTGAAATTTCCATAATCCTTTATGTTGGTGTGCAAGCATTTACATTAAGATTATGTATGTATACATTGCAATTAATGTATCTGTGTCCAATAAACAGATCCACACTTTCTTGCTCTCTGCTTGCTTTTCTTGTCTGGCACACTCTCTGCAGATTGTTTCCAATTTGGGTCATTTCTGTCCTCCTGCCAGTTTTCCAGTCCAATGTGATCCAAATTAAATAATCTTCTATTGTGCCTTTCCTGATGAATGTCAGATTAATCTTAGCAGAATGTGGGACTTTGCCTGACAAGATGATTACTGCAATATTTAAACAACCCTTAGGGCCTTAATTCACTAACAATTTATGGTTCTCCCTATACATGAGTGCTGTTTCTGCCCTCCAAATGCCCAGGTGCACCCTGCTGTGAACTGCATTGTCAACTAGAACTTGGAGACATGCACTCACTCTCTTTTGCTGCACAACAGAGTGCTTTAGGTAGAGTCTGAAAAGAGTCTGAGAAAGTGTTCCCCCTCCCTGCTCCCCAAACCCCAAGAAGGAATCTCATCCCAAAGAAAAAGAGAAAAATGCTGACAGCAGTCAGTGGGAACCAGGTATGGGGGATCCTCTTTCACTTGTGTTCAAGCAGAGCAGCCATGATCTGCACTGGGGTGACTGTCCCCACCAGTCACTTGGATCAAGAGAGGTGTACAGCCTCTGCTCAATTCTGGAGCCAGCTGTGAGTGTGGGCTCAGAAGCTACTGGCGCCAGCCAAGGAAAATCCTTGCTGGAAAGCCCAGTCCACAGGGCAGACACCAGACAAAGTGGCCAGAATAGAATCTGAGAAGTTTAAATGGAATTTAAGAATGAAGCCAACACTTAATGAGGCTTGGGAAGAAACTTCCCCTAAGGCCCTGTTATTGAATAGCTGCTGGCTGTAGCCTTTTTTTTGTTCTCTTTTAGAGCAGTTGGTACTGGCCATTGCTGGAGACAGAAAAGCTGACAGGGTGAGACATGCCAATGGCAGTCTCCAGGCTTATTCTAACAGAGTACAGATTCTTAGCAAAGGGTGTAGCATGGTGAGGACATCTTTACAATGTCTGAGTGAAGGAAATATCCCACCTTCCCTCTCACATTTGTGTCCAGCCTGTGTCACATTTTTGTCCCAGGATACAGGGTTATGTTTCACTTGCACAGTGTGCTTTTAACTGTCTGATGTCTGTAGCATAAAGCAACTGGTAGTGTTTAGTAGCTCTCTGCACCAGTAGCTCCGTCTTGAGGGACTGAAATTGATGTAATTTATCATGGCAGGTGAATATGCAAGCTGTGCCTCTTGCCCCATCGCACAATGTAGCAGAAGAAGCAATAGACAAGTCAGAAATAGCTCTTTTCTTTTTTTTTTTTTTCCTCCAGCTTTCTGAAACAGCAACACTGTGTCTGCATGGTTGGAATATCTAGGTACAGTAGCTCCTCTTAATGGAGCTGTGTACCACCACACACTGTCAGAAGCTGTTGGGGTTTTATTACTGAACCATTCACTGTGCATCTATTTTGCCAGAAGTGGTAATGAAGACTGCATTTTGTTTTGTGACATTTTTTCCAATTGAAAAAATTTATTCCTCTGCAGTTATACTTTGTCTTGCTGTTTTTGTACTGTCACTTAACACTGAAATACCCTTTTATCTGTTTTTTAATAGACATATCCCGAGCAAATGGATGGGACTCAAATTGCCTGGATCAGTATGTTATTTCCCCTCTTCACTTACTGTTCCCTAATCACTCTATATTACCCTGGCTTGATAAATTCATTAAAAATAGCTTCAGACCTTTTGAATAGTCGTGTCAGTTCCTCCAGAATTTTAGGGTGAAGATTACCAGTCACCTCAACTTTACTGCAGTGAGGTCCTTGAGTTTTGGTTCCACCTCAGCTGTATTTGTAGCACGGACTTGTTCAGATTAACCTTCTTGCCTGTGCCTCCACTTTCAGCATCATTTCCCTAATCCATGCCAGAAAGACAGGAAACATGGACGTGAGTCATACCCACAGGGGGTATCCAAGGGATACATAATCCTACTCCCACTTTGAAGGATCCCTCAGCATGAATATTGCAACTTGAGTTTAAATATACTGCTACTGTTATTTGTAGGAGAGAACTTCTGCAGATTGGGGGGAAAAGCCAGTGAGTGGCATAGTTTTGTCTGGGAAGGGACCTGTTTCAACCATTTCTAGAATTTGTTAGCCAGGTTCCTCACAGGTGCTGGCTCCACGTTGTCCCCAGGGCAGCTGGTGGGAACTGCAGCTGCTCTGCCCCTCTACAGCCCGGGCTGCTCATGTCTGGGACTAATCAGAAGTGCCTCAACCATGAAAAGGTTTGTGACTTTGAGAATATTTTACATATCCCTGTTAAGAAACATCAAAATAACCGTAATCCCTTTGCAAACGTTAAGTCTTAACACAATCTTTTACTTGGCTCTGTGTCTGTGGGCAGGCATACACACGTTAAAAGGGCTAATGGGCAGAACAGCCAACAAAACCAAATAAGCTAAATAAATACAAGAAAATAAAATAAAGTGAAATTAACTGAAACAAAACAAAATAAAATATAAAGCAAAATAAAACAAACACTTCCTACTCCCAACAGTGTCTTATCACTGTTGGACTGTGTTTTTCTTCTGCCGAATTCTGTTTTATTTTAAATTCTGCACATCACAGCCATACTAAATATCCCCTTAGACAAGGCACAAAGCTGCTGAGTAAGACCCCTGCAAATCAGGGATGCTTTTTCATAAGACCAACATGCATAATTTATATCTGCATACAATTAGCCTGTTTACATTTATACATCTTCTGTTTCCTTTTATGTGAAATATTCCACAGGATACTTGGTAATGCATTCAAAGTAGCCTGTTTGTTGTTGTTGGCTTTTTTTTTTTTTTTTTTTTTTAACGCTGCAGGACTAAACAATTTATAAAGCCTCACACCCAATAAATACTTTATATGAATACAAAAGTGTTTTCTTGCTAGGTAGCAATGGCTTTACATTAAAAATAGTCCTGCCTTTTCCCAGTTTAGAAGTTCTCTCAAGCACTAGTCTATAAATCCTTGACACATTTTAAAAATGTATTTAAATTGTGGGTTTTGTGAATGCATTCAGTGTTAGAGTCATAATCATCCCTGCAGAATGGATACAGCAGAACAAAGTCCTTCCATCACCCCTGATCTGAAGAGCCACCCCTTTAAGGCTTCAAGATCCTTTAGTGGGTTTGGATTTGCTTCACCAGGCATACTGAGGTTTTCTTTAATCCTTCTGTGCCCACTGTGGCATCTCTTGGCCCAAATGACATGGCAAAGCAGGATGTGCATGACAGATGATAATGAAGTGTCTTGCTGTGATCATAGGATCATTTAGGTTGGAAAAACGTCCAAGATCAACGAGTCCAACCATTAAGCCAGCACCCAAATCCACCACTAAACCATGTCTTTAAAGGCCACATCTACACATCTTTTAAATACCTCCAAGGATGGTGACTCCACCACTTACCTGGGCAGCCTGTTCCAAAGCTTGACAACAAAAAATTTTCCTAATAACAAATCTAAACCTCCCTTGGAATAACTTGAGCCCATTTCCTTTTGTCCTATCACCTGTTATTTGGAGGTAGAGCTCTGACCCCCACTTGGCTACAGTCTCTTTTCAGGGAGTTGTAGGGGGTGATAAGGCCTCCCTTGAGCCTCCTTTTCTCCAGGCTAAACATCCCCAGCACCCTCAGCTGCTCCTCATAAGTCTTGTGCTCCAAACTCTTCTTTGGCCCTGCATCAGAAATGCAGCAAGCTGGTGAATGCAGTGGTGGAGCATGGCTGTGCTGCACGGCAGGTGAGAAGATGGAGAGGGTTCATACTGGGGATGTTTGCAGCAGGTTACAGACAGCAACTCGAGGTGTGTGAGGATAATAAGCTCTTTGGGGCAAGGGAAACTGGTCTGAAGAGGAAGTAGCATGGAGAAGTTCACCTCAGGGAAGGAGAAGTGTCTAGGGGGGAATAAGTAGGGATAGACACTGGGAGAGGTGCTTGAGAAAAAAAGACTAAAATTTTGAAAGAAAACACTCTCTTCCTGAATGGAAAGAAATCCTATTGTTCCCTGGGCAGGGAATATCACGTGCATTCTATATGGATAATATTTAATAATGGAGACATACAAATTAAATCCTTTTGCAAACAACTCATTACTAGCTCTGTACTCATGTACTTAAAATTGAGGAGATTTCTGCTATTGTAAAAGTACTGACAGAGCTATAGCAGGGATGCTGTGTGTTTGCAAGAATGTCGAGCTCAGAGCAATGGAGTTTTGGGTTCCTACCACTATGCAGGCATGTACCATTCTGCAGCTTCTGCCATGCAGTGATGGGTTAGGTCAGTAGTGTTTTAACTGCTTGCTACTGAGCTTTGAATGGCTGGGCGCAGTCTGGCACTTCCTCCCCCAGCACGCATACTGGCACTTCTGGAGCATTTGTTCTTTGGAGCAGATTTCCCATTCATATTCCACCTCCTGCCTTCCCCCTGTTTTGTTTTGGTTTGTTATTTTTTTTTTTTTCCCAGTATCCCCTGAGAGCATGGTAGCTATTTTCTGTCCATGAGTCAATGGTGAGAATGGTGAAGATTTCAGTACAGGATGATCCAACAGGAGAGGAATTACTTCACACTCTCTCAGCACCAACTCTCCAAAGAGCTGTTATTGTAACATAAAACACAGCTGGAACATAAACCATTGATCCTTATGAGTTTTTTTCTTCAATCAATATTTCTTTATCGGGAAACTTCACTCAGGATGCAATAAAGAGGTACATCATAACTGCTATGTGCCACAGGACACAAGGGTTCATTTTAAATGCTCTGAGTCCTGCTGGTATTGAAAGGGGACTGCAGTGCCACAGCAGGCCAGAAGATGATACATTAGGAGACTGGGCTGTAGGTGAGAACCAGGACCTCTCAGACAGCTCCCCAGGTCACAACCCTTGAATCTGCCACTGGCTGTAGCTCTTGACCTCTCCTGTGCCTTAGACTCCAGGAAATTATTTCTCTGTTATATTTTTACTCAGTGGCTTTGGGACTCACAGCTCCTGGTTGAGGAACAGGATGACTATTTACTGACCAGGACAAGCCCCAGTTCCCTAGATTCTTATAAAGCCTGGAGGACTGGAAATGGGCAGGGAAGAAACATCCAAAAAATCACTTACGCAGAAACAAGTAGCCTTGAATAACAAGACAATTAAAACATCCATACCAGCAGTGCATTTTTATAAATCAGTTCTGTCAGGAGCTGAGGAAGAGCTCAGAGTCACCCCACAAGGCAATAAGGAAAGAGTGTCAGATAGCAATTAGTGTTCATACAACCAGGCAGATGGGCTGTCCTTTGCAGCTCAGATATGGAAGGGGCCTTTGTGGGTTTTTTTGAGACTGCAAAGCACTGAACAGCTTTTGTTATAATAGAACTTGTCTGTCAGATACTGAAATAGACCGAGATAAGTTCATATGCTCACAATTCTATATTTGATGCTAAATAGAGGATTACTGTTCAAATAAATGGAGGAAAATGCGAAGAAAAAAAAAATCCCAGGACAAGTTCCCAGGCAGAGACGTCCTGCATAGACATCTTGTCATAATAGAATCCTGGGAAATCACCAACCATATGACGTTTAACAAGGACATGGGCCAGATTCTGCACCTGGGATACAGACTGGGGAATGAGAGGCTGGAGTGAAGCACCATGGAAAGGGACCTGGGGGTCCCAGTCTGTGGCAAGCTGAACTTGAGCCAGCAGTGCCCTGGCAGCCAGGAGGGCCAACCCTGTCCTGGGGTGCATCAGGCACAGCATCATCAGCTGGGAAAGGGAGGGGATTGTCCTGCTCTGCTCTGAGCCGGGGTGGCCTCACCTTCAGTGCCAGGGGCAGTTTGGGGTGCCACAATATAAGAAGGATATAAAGCTATTAGAGTGTGTCCAAAGGAGGGTGACCAAATGCTGAAGGGTCTAGAAGGGAAGCCATGTGGCCTGCAGAGGTTACTTGACTTGCTCATCCTGGAGAAGAGGAGACCAAGGGGAGATCTCGTTGCTGTCTACAACTTCCTCGTGAGGGGAAACAAGGGAGCAGGCACTGATCTCTCTGTGGTGACAGGACTTGAGGGAATGGCCTGAAGTTGTGACAGGGGAGGTTTAGTCTGGATATTAGGAAAAAGTTCTTCACCCAGAGGGTGGTTGGGCACTGAAACAGGCTCCCCAGACAAATGGCCATGACACCAAGCCTGCCAGAGCCCAAGAAACCTTTTGATAAATTCTCTCTGGCACATAATGTGATTCTTGGTGTTGTTCTGCATAGTCAGGAGGAGGCTTTGATGATCATTGAAGGTCCCTTCCAAATGAGGATATTCTATGAATTTAAATTAAGTTTTGGTCTGATTGCATAGATTGCTGTTGTTTTGCAACTATTCCTTTTATTGTTTCATTTTTATTTTTAGGAACATGTTACTATCCCTCGTCATTAACCTCTGCTGATCATTGTGAAGTTAGTAATGACAAATTAATGTTGCTGAAACTGACCTGAACTTTGGCTCCTTAGTGCTGCCCAAAGACCCAAAGATCCTGGTCAGTATGTGAGCATCATTACTCTGCCATTTATCATTTTCTGCAAGCCAGTGACCAACAGGCTTACAGGACAGGCAGTCCTGTCTCAAGTAGCCCAAAGATTTAGTTAAATCTCAGCAACATACACAAACATATTGGGAGAGGGAGAAAGAGATTAGAGATGTCAAAGCTGGAAACAGGATCTGATAGTTAAAGATCATTTTTTAAAGATCAATAGAGATGCCCTGTGAAGAAGGAAGAGCTATGTACACGACTAAGTATCTCTGTATTGACTCATTTCGAATTACCATTGGAAGGTAGGGCTGTGGTAACCCTTGCTTCTTCTGATTTTCTCCTTCCTCTGTTTCCCAGTGTGTGGCAGAAGAAAAGATACCACCTGTGCTCTCTCTTTCCCCAGTTCAGAATGCTGAAAAAGCAGATCACTTTGTGTATGAGGATGGGGGATCCTCACAGACTGAAAAATCACTTGAAGACAGATTGAGAAGAACAGCACATCTCACTCTGTTTTGGCAGAGAAGCAAATTATCAGATGTCATGTTACAAAAGCTACAAAGAAACTGATAAGGAACCTTGTGGGATTTTGAGCAGACTCCTGCGAGTAAAGGGTTTGATGGCCTTCAAGTAGCAGGGTTTGTCCACCCCATTTTCATCTGCTTTCACTTTAGCAGTTCTTGCTTTAATTAGATGGGCTGTGGGAAAGAGAAAAAACAATTGAGCCAAGCAGAAATGGTGGTTGACTTCACAGATCAGAAGGACAACAATACTAACGTATTTTTTAGCTCACCAAACTGTGCAATGGAAGTGCTGCTGATTTCAGAGGTGGGAATATGCATGAGGCACTTGCACATGTGTGTATGAGATTTATACACACATATATAGCACACACACATGCACAGAAAAAAAGGTACCACAGTGATGTCCGATGGGATGATGGCATTTTTTCAGACAATTCCAGATAAAAGGATAGGTTGTTTGATCCGCTATGTTGACTGTGAACAGAAAACAAGATGGAAGCGTAGGCAGAGGTATGAGGTGGGCAGAAAGTGTGAGAGAGTTCAGCACTGTATTTCTTAGTGCAAAAATGCTCTGGCAGAGCTCATAGGTGTAAAAATATGAAGATAGAAAGAGAGGGAATTCAATTTCTTCCATTTTGAGCTTTTATTTTACTAAAGAGGTGAAAAGTTCTTAAAACATCAAAGAGAAAGCTTTATGGATTGTTTGAGCTGTGAAAAACTCAGTTTGGTTCACACAAGCATTGATGATTTTCTCACTTTCTATTGCTATGTTATGCATGGAGTTATCACACCAGTGATATTTCACAGTGTTTCTTAGACCCCGAAAGGTCATGGGATCAGTTGCGAACAAAGTTCTGCTACAAATACTGATCAGACCTACAATATTCAGTGCTAGATAAGGTGTGCCTGAGCTTTTTTCTCTTTGAAGTTCGCTGCAAAGTTTAGGAACACACCAAGCTATTTGTTATTGAGCACGCTAAAACAGAACAAAGGAATCTTGTTAAAAATGAAGATGCTCCTCACATCTATCCAGCATGTTATGGGGCACCAGGTGGAAGTATTAGAAAAAGATAGGCCTGCTGAGTAATTTGAGAATAAGGGATTTGTCACACTGTCAGAGGATAAAGATCTTCTGGTCTCTTTGAACAAATCCATTCCTCATACCTTAATACTCAACAATGAAAAATATTTGCACAAAGAAAACTGGAAATCATAGAATCATTTACGTTGGAAATGATTTCTAAGATCATTGAGGCTACCACTTACTGAACTACATGAATCAAAGTCATCAATAAGTGTGTATAATACTGGATTATTCACACAACATCAAAAAGAAATATTCTAAGAAAACACATATATAACCTGGAATTAAAAAAAAAAAAAAATCAGCATTAAAGAATGGTCAGTGAGTAAAAAGTAGTCAAGTTCTTGTTTCCAGCCTGAATAAATGACGGGCAATTTGACAGAGATGCTGCGAACATGACTTGCTGGCCATGCTGGATAAGCTGAGAGGCCCATTCTCCTGATTTATTTTCTCAGGCACTTTCTAGGTTTACATCTGCTGCCCCCTCTGTGCATGCCTCCTGGGGTGGTGGAGAATCACCACCAGAAAGAGTTACTGACTTCTCAGCCACCAGAGATCAAAGAGTCTACTGGTGCTGCAGTGTATGATACCTCTCAAGTGACTACTCAAATTTAGGACTTAGTTTTGTTAATGCTTCAAGGTGTCTATTTTGCAGACAGATAAAGTATAAAGGTCATGATTTTTAGTCATCCTGGACAATGCTGTCTTTGTTTGCAGGTTATGTGAAAGCTGGATGGGAAGATGATCTAAAATAAGCTGAAACACCCCTATGACAAGAGCAGTGAGAAAGAATTTAGTGATGCACTGAGCATCTTCATAGTGTGCCATGTAGTGATATAGAGGATTAAAAACATGACTTTTTGCTTTTATAACTCTACTAGTCTTAATTATAACCAACAACAAGCCTGGATGGAGAAATATTTTGTTGGTATATTTTGTATGCAACTTTGTTTTAATCTATGTTAGCTCTTCAGATACTGTTCTTTTGACTGATCTCATTGCTGGCATTTGGTGATGTTTATCACTAAATGAGGATTAGGTGGGGATTCCTGATACATTTAAGAGATACCTGGGTACTTTGAAATATGCATATGATACAATATATATCAATACAGAACTGAAAAACAGGGTGACTGGGCATGTAAAAAAACTCCATGAAACAAAGTGTTTAGACAGAATAGATTGTGAAAACCATGATTTTGTATTGAAGTATCTTTCTGAAGAAAACTGTGATTTAGAGGTCTAAACTGATGGATTTTTGGTAAGTAAGGATCTGGTCTCTTTATTTACTGCTTTAGTTCAAAACAATTTTAATTAGTTCTAAATAATAGCATAATTAAAAAAAAAACCCACAAAAAAACCCCAAAACTGAGTAAGGTGAAAAAATCTTTTTCTTAAGATCACCACTATCTCCATATATGTTTTGTCCACAGGATCTCCTTGTTATCTACCTCTTCCCTTATCTGGCTCAAACCCCAGCTTGTGGCCTCCAGTGGTTGCTGTGCGCCTCAGTGGTCACCTTGCACGTTGTGAGCAAAGCACCTGCTGCTTTTGTAAATGGACAATTGTTGGAGTGATTAACCATTAGCATTTCAGTCTCTCACACATGGGCAGCTGCTGTACCCCTGCAGTCCAGGGAGTCAAGAGGGAGTGCAGAGATCCCCCTAAAGTCCAAGGAGATTCAGGCTGGAGCAGGAGAATGCCTATGACCCAGAGAGAGGGCGGTGCTGGAGCAGGGTCCTGGCAGGGACCTGCAGACTGGTGGACAGAGGACTCCGCTCCAGAGCAGGACTCCTGGTAGGGCTTGTGACCCTCTGGGGAAGCCAGGCTGGAGGAGGCTGTGCCTACAAGACTTCATCTGATGGAGGAGTGGCCCAGATTCCGGCAGTTTGTGGACAACTGTTGCTCCTGGAATGGAGTCACATTGGAGAAGTTCATGTCTCCCGAGGGAAGGACCCCACGCTGGAGCGGGGGGACTCCTCTCCCTGAGCAGTGGCAGAAACAGCCTGTGATGAGCTGACCAGAACCCCCATTCCCTGTCTCCCTTCACTGCTGAGGGTGAGGAGGTAGAGCTGGGAAGAAGAGAGGGGTGGGAAGAAGGTGTTTTTAAGATTTACTTTAGTTCTCATTACTCTGATCTTATTTTGTGGGTAATGAATTCAATTAATAAACCCAATTTCAGTCTGCTTTGCCTGTGATGGTAATCACTGGGTGATCTCTCCCTGTCCTTATCTCAACTCATGAGTCTTTTGCTATATTTTCTCTCCTCTCTCCAGTGGAGGGGAGGTATGGAAAGGCTTTTGATGGATGCATCCAACCAGGGTCAACCCAGCACAGTGACAGTATGGATAGAATTAGTGAACAAACATTATACACAGTTTACTGCTGGTTGTGTTTATTTGTTTGCTCATTTGTTTGTTTGTTTCCTCACTTATCAGTGATTATAGGTTTGTCTGGTTTTCTACTTGTCAATAACTACGGGTTTTTCTGTTCTAGTCTGGCAGAATTAATTCTGTGCGACAGGTATGCCGATGTACATAAGCTTGTGTAGATGAGTGCAGGGGTTTTTCAAACAGTCTTTAATTACTCATGACATTGAATTTACAGACCTTGATTCTCAAATAAAGTACTTTAGAAGGAGTTGAGTGTATTTTGAATTTGTAGAAGACACAGCAGCGTTCCCATTTAAACTGTATATCAAAACAAGGGTATGAATTCAGTGAGTGTGATCTTCAGCTGAGACATCAGTTTACAAACTGGTTAATTATGTATCTTAAATACATAATTATATCAAGGGAAAAGTCTGCTTGTATGTCAAATAACGGGGTATTTTATTGCCACAACTAAAGGAATTTTCCAATTTCTTGGGAAACGTATTTTTTCCTCCTTTTCATTTTAGAGATCAAATAGAGCATACCCTCCATTTCCTTGTCAGAATTAGAAAGCTAAGCTAATCAGATGTTTAGAGAAAGGGGTTTTTTGCTACCTTGCTGTTAAAATCATATTTTTCTGCCTATAACCACAATATTTTCAACATTGTAATGCTAGGAAGGAAGGACAAGATTACTAGCTATCATCTCTGGTTTCACTCTTTCTTGTTTCATGTCTTATGTGGCCTAAAATTTCTGTAGATAAATGCAGTTTCCAAGTTAAACACAGATGTGGTGCAGTGTAATTCTGGCAGGTGCTACTGTGTTTGTGCTACAAGAGGTGTTACCTGATCTTGCTTGCTGTTAAAGCTGAGCCAACAAGGGGCATGATTCGGCTTTCCCTCAAACATGCATCATGTAAAACAGAAATTTTCACCAGCAGGTACTTTTCAGAGGTGAATCAGGTCCACAGTGAAGAGCTTGTTTTCCAGTCTCACAAATACCTGCCCGCTGTTCCTTAGGAATTATGCTTTCCTTTGCAATTTTTGAATGTGCTTTGCTGCAGTTTGTGGAGATGCTGATACAAAAGGATAAAGGTTAAGGGTGTTCTAAGAGATATCAGGTAGGGGGAGAGAAATTGGCAATATAATGCAGAGATTAAGAAAGAGAGTGTGTTGCAAGAAGGAGTGTAAAAATGCATGCAAATAGGAGAATTAAACAGGAAAAAATAAGATAGTAGACCATGATTGGAAATAGTTGACATGAAAACACAAGGCAGGCGAAAAGGAGCTAAGACAATACTGACTGAAATTTCATTCATCAGAGGAACAAGGGAAACAAGAACCTAATTTTCATGAGCATCCTAAAGTTCAGCAGGCATAAAATCATACAGTTAAATTACAGAATACCAACACTCTAAATCATGCATACATACATACAAACAAGATGTTTAAAAAAATAAATGTAATCTTATTTTAAACAGCTTATGGTTCCCTCCAGAACCAATTTAGCCATTTTGTCTGTAATACCCTGGCATGGTTCCTGTAAAAATGGGAGCAATTTGAGATTCAGCAAGTTGGTTAGCAATTTAACTGAAAAAAAATCAACCTGGTAGAGTCAAATAATGTTAAAAGGTTTTACTTAAGCTCAAAAATCACAGAATTCGGGCATGACTAAAGTGGTGCTACTTAACCCCCTCCACGCTGCTGAAGGATTACAGCAGCTATTCATTGTTTGAAATCTCCTTTAACACTTAAATCCAGCAGATTAAAGATAGGATTTTGAGAACTGAGTACTAGGTGAGGAGATTGTGAGAAGAATAATGATAAAAGGAGCCATTGTCATAAAATTAGTTTAATTTGATAGTTATATTTATAGTTGTGGGGGATAATGTGTAGGAGCTGGAAATATTTATAAATCCTGCTTCACTTCTTGTCTGTAATTTTTCTTTTCAAGTGTTATGTCTGTTGTGCCTGTATGAAAGTTGCTCAGAAACTAGAGATAATACCCGAGTTTAAAAACATCTTTTTTTGCTTTTACTTCTTCAGTATTGCCAATGTGATTCTTGTGGTTATCAGAACACATTGATTTGTAAGAAATCATATGCTTGGCTAATAAAAAGTGCTATAAAATCTGGAAGCCATTAATGAAAAAGATTATGAAACCACTGCTTCTAATACAAAATAAACAAAGTCTACATTCTTCTTATTCTCTGTCATAGACAAATGTGTTTAAGGCATTTTAACAGTTCTGTTGTTTTGATTTAATCATTATATTCCTTACAGAAATATTAATATCTGCCATAAAATATCTATCTCATTTAGGCATGTCTATCTTTTTTGCATAAGATGAATAGAAAATGTAAGGGCTTTTTGGTCAAAACTGTTACAGAACTTTGGCATGAAGTTGTTTTCCTCAAAATGGATGGCTGTGAACTCGAGTACCAATAGATTCAATGGGATTTGATAGAGATGAATGATGCATTTGAATTTCAGGCAGTATGTGTTTTGTTGAACTGTGGGATGGAGTATTGCTCTATTACTTTTCAGGTGAATGCTCTTTTTGAGACTGTTGTCTTAAGTAGGAACTGGATCAGCTTTTTGAACTGTTTCATAATTCTACACCCATTTCATAACAAGTGATTTTTTAAGTTTCTAATTTTGCTTTATAAGAAATCTGATCCTGAGACAATCAGGAGGACAAGTAGGGATATAGCAATCTGCTAATCTGTTGACAGAAGAGTTACATTACTTAGTTTTTTAGTATTAATGTTTTTCTTGGTTACAATGAATACTGATTGTCACAAATTCAAATAGTGCAGAAAAGCTAAAATAGACACATTTTCTATATCTAACTGAAATGTTTTTCTTAGACTGAAATTCTTCTGATCAATGATTTTTGTCCTCCAAACTACATTGCCTTGGTAGCTTCAAAAGTCTATATTGACATTACCAAAAATAGATTCAGAGATTTCATGTTCCCTGGCTCTTCCACGGTAAAAAAACAAACATGAGAGCTCACCTTTGAAGGATTCATAAATCCAAGCACAAGAACCATAAGCAAAATGAATTAGTCCCATATACCTTGCAATGGCAAAAAAGTAATTCCTCTCACTACATTGGTCCACTCATCCATCTGTCCCTCCATAAGTACTGCTGAATTCTGAGTATTCCCAAACTTTTGATTTAAGCTATCAGAAAATTTTGTTTTGAGATCAAAAGACAGTAATCCAGTTGCACAAATTATGATAAGACATTTCCTACCTTGGCATACAGGTGAAAGCATGTTGGCTGTAGGATTTCGAATGCTGTAAGACCAGAGAAACAGTAGGTGGAGGATAAAAAGTAACAGCACAGCAGTGAAGCAACCGCACCTGAGAAATGGAGGTTATACTGTCCTGTATATTTTTGCTGAAGGGAAGGATTATTTGTAACAGGAACCAATTACTCATTTTGGAGATACTATGTCATTTTCTTATCTGTTTATGGCACTAATTGTTAATGTAATTTAAGGCTACATATATGAACCCATACAGCCTTAAATGTTATGCCTTCAGAATAACACATTAATTAAAATATTGTGATTAAAATATTCTGGGAATGTCTTTTGCACTTGGATTTTTTTTATAGTATTAAGATGAATCCCACTGTGGCTTATGTCAGTCTTGTCAAATTCTATGATGTCAGCCATCAGAAAGATAAATGGAACAAAGGGTGGAAACAAAGAGGTAGGCTACTGAACAGGAGACAAATCAGGATGTATATATAGAAAGAGAGAAGATGACATAAAAAGATGAACAGAGAACTGGCAGTACAGTTCTGTATGGGAGCAGAGGTGGAAGAAAAAAGTGATGTTACAATAAAAAGGGAAGTTAGCTCTATACAAGAGTGAAAATCTCCATTAAGTCACCTCCAGTAAACAGTCTAAAAAAATATTGTAACAACCTTAACCTGCTAAAAAATAGTATCTAAGTGCAATTTTGTTTTTTATTGTTCCCTTCCTATCAAAAATCCCAGGGACAAGTTTCTCTTGAATCATACTCAAAGGTTATGTCAAGAAGGCATTAATGCATTGTTGTTGTTTATACCATCCTTGTTTCTAGCATTACAGTGCCCCAACTCATAGTTCATAACAGTGCTATTTAGTGCTTTTTGCCCCACAAAAAAAAGTCTCCCACATGTAATTATGTCTTTTCCCATCTAGTTTGTTTTGCTGGATCTGTTAATCATGGACAGCACTGTTAGTAAATACAAAAGGAAGGATAATATAAACCACAATATTTTCAAATATCACATGGCAGTGCAAGTGGGTTTCTTGTGCCTGTGGAGAACTGAGGTTTGTAGCGTTACAGCCGACGGCTTGCTCCACCAACTGGGATGAGGTGCCTGTCATCCTGGTGCCCAAGCCCCTGTGAAAACCAGATTGCCTACAGTAAGCTGGTGTTACTGGTGTTTTCAAACATTTCAATTGCTTTGTTTGCATCTTAAAAGACAGAAGATTTCATGGATTGCCATATTCTTTCTTTGCTGACTGGGAAGCATCTCAGTAGGTACAGCAGTTGGTTATATAGAAACACGCTCCTAAGGAAGAACATATTATTTTATTTCTCTATCACCAAATGTAGTTTAACAGTGAGAAAGAGGAAAAGCCAACTGGCAATTTGCCACCATCTTGATGGCAACAGCATGTATTATTTTGGTCCTCAGGAATCAATTTGGGAACCACCCTCTAGGAGTGAGCACTATAAGGAGAAATGTGTTGTCTGTGGCTGCTCTTGAAGCTCCCATGAGGAATTTAGATTTTTATTTCAGAAGCAGAGCTAGTGGCAGAACTCTAGTGAATACCAATTCCTGCTCTCCCACAGCGGAATTTTCTCCTCAGAAATCTCTAATCTCAGGCATTTTCTTGCACTGCCTGTCAGCTGTCCTGGATCTTTATCTTACAGCATGTAAACTTTTTTCCATAAAGGTTTTTAAAACATAACCCATGAATTTCAGTGTTTGCTTTAGAAAGGCAAGTGTGAATTTATATGCATGTGATGACAGTAAAACAAGCTTTTTGCCCAGCAGAAGACTGAGGCATTTTTTTGCTCACTGAGCAACTGGCAGCACCCACCCCAGAAAGCTTGTTGGGTGAGATTGTTGAGCAAAAGTCTCCTTCATGGAGTACTGCAAGGAATCCACCACAAAGAAAGGTGAAAAAATAAAATATACTGGAAAGCAGCACAGCAACAAATCCCAGGATGTGGCAAGGGTGTTGAAGGAAAACCAAGATGGGAAGATAAGTGAAAAACAGAAATACAGTTGCAGCTCTTCATGTGAGATTAATTTCTGCCTCCCACATGGGAATAAATATTATTTTCATACTTAATGGAACTTCAAAATTCCTTTAAGACTCCTTTTTCTGTTGAGGGCTAATTTCAATTAACCTCATGTTTTTTAACTCTCACATGAATTCCCCCCAATAGCTGGCATCTAGATAGTGAAAGAATTGATGCCATTTACAAATTCTTCAGGGAGAAGCTTCAGTAATTTATGCTGCATTGATGTCAACTGTGTACAAAGCAACATTTGTAGGTTAAGGGGGTCAATAAATGACCCTAGGTTAATGATAAACATATATTTTTACTAAGAGGCCATAAAGCACCCCTGAGTAGCTAGCAGATATATAAGGTATCTGATCATCCTGTCTTAGCATCTCTCATAACATTGAATGGTGTCATCTTTTCACCAGAAATTTTACTGTCATTAAGAGAAAAATCAAAAGAATCCACAGATAAAAACACAGCTTAGAAGATTGTAACATCAACTGACAAAATCCAAGAGGCTGAAGATGTGACCTAGGACACAGCCTGTGTTTTATTTTGCAGTAGCACAAGACAAATGCAAAATTCCACTCCTACCATTGAACTTCCTGGCTTTTGTCATTTTTGTCATGATGTTAACATTGATAAGCATTCATCAGTGCCAAAGGGGCGTTTGAAAATTATTGCATAAATACAGTATTACTGTGCATATAATTAATGAGAGAAAACATGCACAAGCTACTGCTGTACTTGACTTGTTTGACTTTCATCAGTTGAGCAAGAATCTGTACTTAGTTTCAAGTGTTAATATGAACTGGGGATGAGGGAAATGTGCTAATTCTCGGAACCAATGCCCTTCTGAAGAGTGACAAGGTGGAATTTTCTAGGATGCTTGAAATTTCAGTCCACTAGTATGATTATAGCATGTTGCAATGCAAAGTGGAATTTCCTAGTTAAGAATGTATCTCAGGTTCCCAAGCCCCAGGCCAGTGAAAGCTGAGTGCACTGTGAAGGTGAAAATGTTCAGTCTCCAAAGTGAGGGAGCCATCCACATCAATTTGCAGCAGGCTAAGTGGCATCAGCGATGGGAGGCAAGCTTACAAAGGCAAGCTTGGAGAGCTGTGCTGCAGAAGTTGCATACCACTGAATGAAGGAATCTGCATAAACAAATTAGAGATGTAGCTGAAATGCTTCAACAGCACTAAGTCTATAGAAACACAGTGCTGGAGGAGGAAGATGATGTAGGACAAGAAATTTTTGCTATATAGCAACAAGCAATGTCAACTGTATTAAGGAAAGAACATGATTTGCTTATATTCTGCAGGATCTGGGATTTACATCAGACCATACTTTAGGGAAATCTGTGAAGCAAGTTTTACGTGTGGTATTGCAAAAACTTTGAGATTTTACATTTGCAAGTACACGTACAAATTTATATATGTATATCTGTAGCCTATGAGAATCTGCATTTCACTCCTCCTCCTGAGATTCACTGAGGAGTGAACACCAAATCTAAGAAAAAAAAAGAAGGCATTAAAAAAGCCCCTCAGTCAAAGCAATCAGAATTCTCCTGGTACCACCACTAAGTACAATGTCACTGATTAGGTGCATTGACTCAGTGCGAGCTAAAAAGAGGCCCAGGCTGCTTCTTCAGTTTTGCGGCCTCTGATGATTCTCTAAAAGCACATATCCTATGAATTTTGTTATTATAGTAACAACTGAAAGCAGCCAAGTTTTCTGATTTCAGGTTTCACTTTGCTCTTCTGAGATGAGCAATGCTTCTGAGTTAAAATTGGCTGGTAGATAATTAGCTAACACTCATGGAAAAGTGCTTGAAATGGTGATAATACTGCATTTTCAAGAGAACTATAGAACCTTCAAATAACACTTGTTTGTATTAATCTCTTCTTATTTTCTTTCAAAATATGATTGATTGTAGAGACAAGATCTGAAAGCAGAATTTGCAGCCTGGTATGTCTGTAAGTATTGAATGGAAGGTGTCAATGTAAGTTCCTTTGAAAAGGTATACAGAAGTGAAATGTGTATGGAATCAAAAAGGGAATTGTTGATCATATTATTATCCATACACAAACCCAAATGCAGAGAAGCCTGTATGTGGGAGCAAATACTTTCCAGAGACCTAGAACCAAGATATATTGCCAATTTTATACACAGTTATGAACTTCCAGGAAAATTTTCTTTCATCTTTAAGGAGTTTTAAATTTCAGGTCCAAATTTAACTGCTTCAATTTCTAAATTATTCAGATTTTTTTGTATACTTATAACAGTTTCAGGAACTGCATAGCAGTAGCAGGTGTTGAAAAAGTAGGGTTTTTTCCTTGTAATGAGAACAAATAGTAATGGAGATCCTTAAAAATGCAAAATTAATCTGTGTATCCAAACACAGAGCCCAGAACAGCTTTTACTCACAGGTAGTTTTCAAAAAATACATACTTTTTTTCAGCTGTAGAACTGAAAGGGCATATACATATTTGAAAATTAAATTTCTTGTTACAGGAAGAAAAAACAGTGGCAGAAACTGAAAATAGGAAAGCTTGATTGGTGCCCTCTGTCCTCACTAGCATCCTCAATTTCTTCTTCAGGAAGGAGACTGTCTGAGTTGCTGAACATCTAAAGATCTTCTGGGTTCTTAACTTCAGGTTTCCACACTTGAATATTTTTTTGTTTTAAATTTCAAGTTTTTAGGCTATAAATTTCAGGCAGTTTTATTTAATGAGAAGCTAGGCATCATACAGGAATATCTTCTTATGAACAGTTTCAATAAAATATTATATATCATCACTTGGAAATACATGTTGAGATTGTGTGTATTTTTCTCCTCCTCTGTAAATGCCAAGCTCAGCACACACTATTGGATGCCAGGTGGTGTACTGTTCCCTTTTTTAACAATTTGCTCTCATCACTTCCCTCTGACTTGCTAGCTCTCTGAGGAAGAGGAAATAAGAGGTTTGGTGGAAGCTGCAAGTGTTTTCAAGGAATTATTTTCTTCATGACAAATTTGGAATCTCAGATTATTAGCTTTAGGTTGTGCTATTTTGTCCAGTAGGGCAGAATTCAAAAGAGACTGAAAAAAAGTAAGTAATGCATACTAATAAAATGATTTGTCTTGATTTTGATCAATTCCTGAGAAGTCTTCAGACACAACACGTGAAAGGGCTTCTTGCTATGATGCACATGCTTCCACCATGCTGTTGATTTTGTGCCTTGTTCTGGCATGATTGGACAGTTTAACAGAGCTCAGCAATATGTAGAGATGGACAAAACCAGTGCAGTCATACTGTCGAGAGATCCATTTAAGTGTTTTTCTTCTTTTCTGAGCTTTATCTCTTTGAAGTGTATGCCATCCTTTAAAAAAAACAGATACAAGAGAGGAAAAAAAAATAGTGATGGTCCCATGAAGTTTGCACTGTAAACCATGAACATACAGGTGACCTATTCCCAGTGGCTGGAGATCCTGGAGATGAGTTGGGAAGGGAAGGACAATAAGGATAATGACAAAGTTTAGAGTAATACTTTAAAATCATTGTTGCCAGCCACTTTGAAAGCAGGACAAACCTGAGGCAAGGCACAAATGCAGAGAAGGTGGCATTATGGCAAACCAACACTTGTTCCTGATGATGTGCACCAGAGTTGGAGAAAAAATCTCCTTCCAAAAAATCTCCTTCCGCTTTACCACTCAAGTGTTGTTAATGAAGAAAATATGATGTAGAAGTCAGGAACCACTGAACCCCCCAGGCAGTGCTGACATGATGGTTTGGCATGTTTTTTGTGTCTGCACTTCAAATAAACATCAGACATCTATACTGTTCATTTTACCTTTTCTGAAGTTTAACATGAATATGTCTAAGTGCTATGTTATGAAGTACTTCTATGTCCAGCAACACATGAAAAGCTTTGATCAAATGCCTCTCTGATCATACAAAGACCTCTCCTTTTTATTCTGTATTTTCAGGGAATTGAAAGGCTGCTATGATAGTAGAACAGTCTGTTCCAATATGGAAGAGTAGATGCTTTATATAGCAATTTTGGGTTGTAGAGCACAGTATTATGATTTCCCTCTGGGAGAATTTCCCAGTGTTGATATGGAGCTAGAGTCACAAGCTTTGTGATTCACAAACTATACCCAGAGTCTTCTACAAAAATAGCTTAATTAGGAGGGCTGCCTGACAGCTATGCTAGACAATAGTATCACCACTGGAGCTAGCCAGGAATTTTGTGACAAAATGGCTTTTCATCATAGCAGAATGATTCATCAAGCCTAAAATTTTCAGTGGAAATTTTCTCTTTCATCTTACCTTTTGCAGAATGGTTTTGCAGGCTCAGGGTAGATATAATGACAAAAGCTACAAAGGTGGTCAACACTGCTGTGACAAGGAAGCTTATCAAAAACACCTGGCCCGGTTCAGACCAGAGATGCATATCCTGACCTTCCAAATGTCCCTCTCATATCTTGAGCTTTCTCTGGAGGGGGCTCTTTCTACTTCAGGGGAGCTGTTCTGTTCTGTGCCATTAAAAGAGCGTGAAGCAGGGACCTTGCTCTTCCATGCTCCTGGTGACTCCACTGTGCTGCAGATTCACCCTGTGCCGGCACAGTGGCTGCTGAGCTGCCTGGAAAGGGGCAGCTCCAGGGAGGAGGCTGAGCAGTGAGGATTCAGATATTCATCTGCATTAATTGGGAACAGCAGAGTGAGGCGATCCTACATCCAGATGAGCCCATTGACTTCCTTCCCATCTTCTTTTCATCTCCAGCTGAAGAGATTGAAGGGGAAATTTCCCAGTCCTGGTTATTCCTCATCACGTTTTTGTTTTTCAGCATCTGGTTAACAAGCAGTTCTTTGCTCCTGAGCTCTGCCATAAGATATATTGTCTGAGAAATCTGGGCATTCTGTGTTAGCATGCTTGTGAGGGAATGCTTCAGGTGACAAACAACCTGTTGCTGCCTGTGACAGAAATTAAATAATCCTTTCTGAAAACTGTTTTAGTCCCTTGGATCAGGATGCCCCAGGAGGAAGAAATATGCCTGTGACATAGGAGAGCTGAGTACTGTTGTCAGAATCAACATTAGGAAGCTCAGGTAAAGCAATTCTAGATTAGGGGAACTTTTTTAAATTTTTTTAAATTTTTTTTTAATTTAAACATTGTCTGCACTGCTCCTTGCAGCTCTCTTTTCATAACAAACCTTTCAGTATTTTATTTCTTTTGTTAGCTCCTGAAAAACTGTTTTATCTCTTAATGTACTGATGTCACTTCTCTCTGGAAAATCTTTTCCCCTTTGTCCAGATTGCTGCAGCTTCTTTATGCTCTATCAGGGTCTCATGAATATGGCAAAAATAAAGATTTTAAAAAGTCTTTTCAAACACAGTTGAATTTTGTGGATTGTGTTAAGCCTAATATGTATTCAAATGAACATTGCTGCCCTTGCATTCTCAGCTCTCCTTCAGTCTGGTTGGAGAACTGAACTGTGACACAAAATTTCTCAATCGCAACAATTCGTGCGTAAGGGGAGGGAAAGCATGTCTAATACTGAACTATCTTTCTTAAAGGTCAGATAGATTTGCCTACATCCATGTCTGATGAAACATTTCCACATTTTTGTGGAAAAGAACTTTTTGCCACTTCTTGTTTTAAAATTTTTCCCTGTGATTGGACCATGTAACACAATAGTCAAAGTATATAATTAAAAGATCGTATTATTTATACATAGGCAGAAACATGCAGAGTTTTGCCAATGACTGCAAGTATAAAAACCCCTGTCTTTAATAAGAAAGAATGTGTTATAGAAACTAGTACACACAAGTGTTCCACACAAGTGTTTCCTATAATGTGAGCCCAGTTATCAATCATAAGAAGTTCCCTAAGTAAGCATTTTTATAACATGCTAAGGGAAGGAAAGCATGATGCAAAAAATAGGCAGTCAGGATTATTATCAGTTTGCTCCCAAAAAATCATGACATCATCTTAAGAAGAGTACATTTGGCTATTTTTTTATATTTGCCTCTGGTTTTCTGTGTATTAGGATTTGTGTTTAAAATATTTTGTGTAACAATATGGACAAGGCATTTTTTTAAAAGGACAGATAAAACATTTTCACATAATACCTTCAATTCAGGAGAAGAGATCTAGGAAAATCATGTAGCACAAAGACCTCAATAAAAATTACCAGAGTTTACAATATAGCCTCCAAATTATAATTTTTTCACTGCAGGTATCTATCCTGATACAACATCCACAGCTCAGATCCAGCATACAGAATAGTCCCCCTATGAATGCATTCTTTCACTTCCATTTGCACTGCCACAAAATATGACACTTTAATTCGCTGTAAGGATCACACAAGACAGTCTCACAATGACTGTATTTGGTCTACAACAGTAACTTTTGCTTAAGAAAAACAATGTCTGTTCGGACTAAGTTCAACTGCTCCACAGACTTTTCACAGGCTAGCTGTCAGAGGGAGATTCCTGGAGAGGCCATTAAAATTTAATATTTCAAAAGTGAACTCTATTGTATGCTTAGCAGGTATTTTTAGCTTCTAAAATTATTTTTGTTGTTTCTTAGAGACTAAATAATATATACTAAATGAGAAAAATTCTTCTTTTGCTCACCAGTGAGTGGATCCAGAATAACTGCATTCTCTTGAATTGTATCACTTCAGTTTAACAGAAAGCAAGATTAGGTTTTGTATTTCTTTCAGTTCACTGTGTTTCCATAAGTGTACTACTATATTTCACAGTTTTCCTAGTGTTAGTTAAATGAGTATGTAGGGTTTTTTGCCAGTTCAGACAATTTTGTTTCTCTTTCTCCAGTAGTTATAAACAACTATAGGGGTTTTTTGCCATTTCAGGCAATTTTGTTTCTCTCTCTCCACTAGTTATTTCATTGAATACTCTCTAAACACATATTTACCAGTCTCTGTAATATTACTTGATATGGTATAGAGATATTTTATTGTCTTCCTAATGTTAGTTGATAAAGTAAGTATTTCTCAGTTATTGGAATACTGTAGCTCTTTATATATATAAAAGGAGGTATTTCACACTTTCATGGTTGGGAGTATTCTTCCATTTGTCTGCAATATTTTGTTACAGTGCATTTGAAAGTTCCAAAATTGATTTTTCGGCCTATAATGTGTTTTGTACAGAACTTTCTTAGTCTTAATATTGATTTCACTGTATCTTTGTCTCTAAATTTTTTGTACTTCCAATTTTCTTTAATATTAGCTTTGGGTATAAAAGGAAGTATAAGTCTTGCTCTTTGATGCTATTTGGATTTTCTGAGTCTCCTCTTCTAGTAATGTTAAGTTTAGTCTTAAACTGACTTAAAAGTGAAGAGTCCCCCTGGCTGTCAAAAACCCCACAATTATTAAAAACATCTCCACATCAACCTCTCTACAGTAAATTTCCGACTTGGAATTTCCACCCCCCCCATTCCACCCACCCTCTTGCACTCCAGTGTTTATTTCTCACCTTCCTTGTTTCCCAGTTTTCTGTTTCTTACTTATTCACTACATCCTTCATTATCCTTCAGTTCCTTTACCACATGTTGTCCTTCTCCTTTTTTCCCATGACACTTTACCCAATTACATTGTTCCCTGCTTCTTCTCTTCTAGCCTGCTTTTCTGCTCTATTTCCCCAGTTTCTTCCACTGCCATATTTAAGGAATGCAGAAATAAAGAGTGGATCTTTTTTTCACGAGGGGTAATTTAATATTTGTCTGCAGAGACTTTGGAGAGGTAGTGGCCATATTTGTGAAAGTATTCTAGCTACAGCTTTATTTAGAGCAGTGGGAGAAAATGGCACATTGATAAAGGGGAAAAAACTTAGAGATTACTTCAGGGGGCAAGTTTTAAGGAAACAAAAATGGTTTTCACACTTCTGGTAATCCTGTAAGCATTGGGGATTCCGTTCATAATATGCTGCTCTGAAAAATGTCTTTTCTCTCCGGCTCTCAGTTTCTTCAGGCAGTGAGGTAGAATGGGAAAAGAAATGTTCTGGGAGGAGAGAAAAGCATGTATGAACCACAGAGGGAGGTGCAAGCTGCAGTTTTTGCTTGACAACGAAATATTTCTCTAGTGCTTGATTCTATTTTTTTTTCTTTTTCAAAGCACTTATTCTGACATTATGCTACACAAATTACAATAAATACGGAATTATTTTCCACATAAAGAAAATGTTCAAAATTACTAGAAACTGTTTCTATTTTTAGAATATTGCATTTCATAACAGTTTTTGCCTTTCCCCTCTCTTACGACATGCTGTAGTGTATGTAGGCAGAAGGACAAAAAGGAACAAGCTGGAAAATCAGTGATATGTGGAGTTGCAAATGGGGGATATGGGGACAATACAATGCAGTGGACCTATAATTACCAGAATTATTTTGTCTAATTCTACACTGTCCTTAACACATTAAGGAATGTTCAGTCTAATTCTCACATACTGGGGGTTGTTCACTTCTCACAGGAATCTATAAGCACATTGTCATGTATTTCTGACATAGGTATCTGGAAATACCTATGTCAGTTATTGACATAGGTATTTCCAGATTTCCTTTTGCAGTTCACTATGAGTCTGAAACTCACACAAGTGATGTATGGACTGAACAACTACACGAGATTTTCCATTGTATTATTTAAACCTACTGCACTAAAGTTATTATGAGGTTTCATCCTTAAATCTGATATGTAAACTCCACACTTATAACATGTAGGACACACAGTATGACACTGAACTTCAGTTGATCAGTGTATGATTTAAAGACATTTGCAGTGGAGAATGAAACTTATATGGGGTGTGTTTGGCTAGGAGAAATAGGTATCAACAAACATAAGTCTTGAATGGCAATGTGCAAAAAACTTTCAAGTCTGTCAATCCAATTCTCAATTATGATGTAGGATTTTAGTCCAGAGTTGCCTTATGATGGTGCCACACTGACAAAATATGAGAGGTTATTTGATCATCTCTGATATAACATTCTAATTGCAGAAGTTCCCATTTTATATCAGGAAATTAAAATATAAGGGAGCTTTATTGAGTGAAAAGAGGCTAAAGCAGTGCAGAAATATTTTGACAAAATTCCAACCAGTCTTTTAAAAAGAACTGTTCAAAACTTCATAGAAAACCCTTTGGATGTAGATAGAGGGCAGACTTGAAAGATTTCCACAGCTTATTTAGTTCCAAAGGCTTCTTGGACCACATGGACACAATGGACTAAACGCAGAAGTTGCAAATTTTGTTCTGATTTTGATTCTGTATAGATATATGTGCACACACTCATACAACAAAACTGAAAAAGGAGGAAACAGATAAAAGGATGTAGAGAGAAGGGTGTGACATTTTTCTCTTAAATATTATTTGTGGAAAAACTAATAAATAATCTTTTACAGAAAAGCTGGGGTTTAGACATAAGCAATTTTCATTTATTAATTCTGTCTTCATAATGGGGCACATTCATTGTAACTGTATTGTAATTAACTGAAGTAATTCAAGGTTATTTTTGCCTAATTTTTTGACTGAAAAAAGGAACCTCTGAGGGATTTGAGGACATTTTGTTGCAACACAAAGGCTTTCCTTAAGTCAAATATTTGCAGGTTTCATCATTTCTCTCTATGGTACATTACTCTGCTTTGCACTGAGAAGATGAAGAGGGAGAGAATTCCTAAAGCAGAGTTTTCATTCAACAATGTGATACTTTAAATGGCAGGTTTACTGTATCTGTAAAGCATATACCTATCTTACAGTGAGCAATACTAACCTTAAAGTGAAACACAGAGCAGTGAAATGGATGAAGCCCATAATGTGGGATGGAAACTGTGGCTGCCCATTTGGAAATGAAATTAATGGCTCTAAGCAAGTGAACTTGGTTTTGCATCTCACCCAGCACAACGGATGCCATTGTCAAAGGCAGCTGAAGAACTTGGATTTTTGCTCACCATGACATTAAAAGGATTCACATATTTGTGCCACAGGAATGGTCCTGTTTGGACAACAACCAAGTGTCATCCCATGTATCTTGCCAAGTCTGGCAAAACCATAGTTCAGACTGATGCTACCTGGCTCTATAATCTTCAGAGAGGTGCAGGATTTGTTCATCCTCACACATGTAGTGCAAGGTTAAGAAGGAAAGATAGTACATCTAACAAATGCTGGGAGTACAGGTTCTTCAACAATGAGGAGAAAATGGCTTTTCAATTGAAAAGTGAAATTTTATTTAAAACAAAATAAATGTTAAAGCAACTATTCTCTTACAAAAGGCATTACGTGACATTGTAAATGAGAGATGAAAACACAGAGAACCTGATAGAGACTGCATAGAACATAAAACATAGAAAACTGTGCAAAATCTAAGATAGAGCCTTTATCTTACAAATGCTTTTTAGACTGAAAAGACAGAAACTGTGAAATACACACAGTTCTAGTACAAGCAAGGTTTGTGGGACGAGTAATATATTTTATCTCCTTATGATATGGGGAAAAAGAAATAACCTCTCTCAAGCTTGTAAGTACTTCATTAGAACTGAAACAGACGCTTAAAACAGTAGCTTGCAGTAATAAATTGGTGGCTTGTATAAAAATGTCGAGAACCAAAATGGCACATTGTCTCAGGTTTGCTCTAAGAATAACTGAAACCTAGATAAGTCTTGGCATGGCTGTCACAAAGCAGGAACTTCTATGTTCATAAATAAAATGGAAACAAAAAAATACATTTCATCAGAAACTATCAGGCTTTCTTTTCTTTATGACTTGTGTTTTGACTTTGAATAATTTATTTTGAGTAATTTTTCTTATGTTAAGAAGAAAAGCTTTAGACTTCATGGCCAAAAAAGGCTTTATTTCCTTATAAAATGATAAAGCTGGGAGGCATTTTTTAAATGTCTCACAATACTTTTGTGATCATTCCTGTAAATATTCCAAGGTGGTGAATAATCTTAATGAATCTTCTTTGACTTCAGTTGTCTGTTGGGGACTTTTGTGGTGCTTTGCACCAATGTGGGTACTGAACTTTCAGATTTTCACTCAGATCCGGTGGAGAACTAGAAAAGTCTTACATATATTGGTTCATAGCTGTACACATAATGTGCAACCCAGAACATCACTTACCATTTAAGGGTCCCTAAAACAGAGTTTATTTAATGGCTTTGCTTCAGTGGATACTGAACTTGCAGCACCCTATGATAGCACATTTTATAATTCTCCATATTAAAATATGACAAACCTCAATATATACCCTGAGACATTAGAACTTCCTTTTCTTGAGGATGCTGGATTTCAGGCAGCAGTGTTCAGTTGCTATCTCAGTACCCAGTTACAAGACCTTATAAAACACTGAAAGTAAAAGTAGAGCAAAATCTATTTCTAGAAGCATTTTTTTTTTGTTTAACCTAAAAAACAATTAAACACCCCTCAGCATAGTAGAATTAAAACCTGGCATTTTTGCCAGAATCCCTGCACTACATGCTGCCAAAAATGCCGGGAAGTCAGCCTAATTTTCAAATATGGACATCTTAATAGGATATCTGAATTGCACATTTGGGTACTTGGATGGACACTTAGATGTGTAAATGCCCACTCTGTGGGTCTAAGTGCTGATTTGAGCATTCATGTCCGAGATTTAGACGTTCCATTAGAACATCCATATTTGATATTGGACCCGTAGTGTGTGTGTGCATTATTAATGTTTAAATAGAGGAAGAGCCTATGAGCCAACTATGCACCTTACATAAGACTGGGTAGCTGAATGTATTTCTACTGCATACACACATATGGAATATGATAAAACAGCACCACTGAGGTTCCACTAAACAGACAACCCCTTGAACATACCTTAAGAGAATATGAAATATCTGTGCTGTAAAATAATAATAAAAAAATCAATATATGCTTTTACTTATAAAAACAAGCAATATAAAAACATTAGGAATATAAATATGGAAATAAAAATTGAAACTCTCTTTTATGTGCACCATTCTACTGGAATCTGGAGATCTACTGGAGAAAGGTCACTTATTGTAATAAAGATGTTCACAGTTTTAGATGTTTCCCTAAGCAGCAGTTGCCCAGTGTATTGGGCATGTATTCCATACATACCAGACACATGGCCTCATTTGGTCAGGAATTCATGTCTCTACCAAGCTTTTTATGCCTTCCCTTCTTGTTCACTGAACAATCTTCTTTTATGCTTCTGTGGGCCTTTCCAGGCCTTCTTCCATGTGCACTAGCTTAAGCATAATCTTCTGTGTTAGGAGCACTTCAGGTATTAAAAAAACATGATTAGGCAGAAAAATAAATTCAATCAACACAACCTCCCATCAAACTCGTGAAACTCCTGAGAGCACTGTGAAAATCTTTGTGTTTGGCTTTTACTTCCAAAGTGCAGAAGTGGTTGATGTTAAGCTTGAAGGCATAGTGGAAATACCAAATTGCTGTGAGAAATTTGAATGGGTTTTCTGAAAAAAAGAACTGACAAAGGAAACACCTCCATTTGCAGAAGGACTGGTGTCAATGAAGCAGGCACCTGAAAGCTCTAGCACAGACATCCAGCACCTGTATTCCTAAGGAAACCCTGAAGCAGGCTCATCCTTGAACCAGGTTTCTCAGGGAGCCTTTGCATGGCAGCCCTGCCTAGGGATGAAGAAATGTAGTAGCTCCTCCTTGGCTGCAGGGTGAAGCTCAGAGGAGCCACAGCAACTTCATTTACAGAAGGTGCAGGTATCCTCCAAATGGCTTTTTTTTTAATCTGGAAAGGGAAAGGGAAGGTAGCACTGTACCAGGATGTAAAGATGTGTATACATCTGAGGATGTATTGCTGCAGGTACAGTCTCCATGACTGATGTTTTCCTTGGCTCTGGTTTTTGCAGAGTCAGAACAGGATCTAAAATGCATGCAAGGTATGAAACAGCAGAAAGTAGATATGAGAACAAGGTGGAGGATGAAAGGATAAGGAAATGTGTAGGAGAGCACATGGGTCATGGCATTATTGTACAAATGGCAGTATGAACCAGACAGGAAGCAAGCATACATGATAAGTAAACCAACAAGTTTTCCGCTATAAAAAGATGTTAATAGAGGCAAACTCTGCTCAAATTACATTAGATTGAAATAATTTTAGCAGTTTTAACAGTTTAAGTTACAATTATATTAAACAATCCTACAGGTATAAATTGTGTTAAAACTCACAAATTTGAATCAAGGAACTCTAACTACTAGTAATTTTTCCTGTACTCAGTTTATGGTAGCTGGGAATAAACAATGACTTTTATTATTTTCAGGTATACTAGACATTGCCTAAAGTACAGTACAATTAATTTCAGTCAATATATTTTTTTAAAGTTTGCAGTTAGCTTTTCTCTTCTGCACAGCTTGCAGGATATTTTAATACATTAGTTGACATGGCAAAATATATTACAAAGCTGTACTCATTTCTGATGCAAACAAATAGAAGTTTTGAGCTTTTTTGCTTATAAAAGGCCTGACAAGTTAAGGCCACTTTTGTCCTTGTACTTGAAGATAACAAACATTTATTTTTTTACTGTGGAAATTGTTATCACTTGTGCATAAAGGCATAATGGAACTCAATCGTAAATAGTGTTCTTGATTAATAAAACTTTTTCATTTGCTTGAGAAATGCTGACTTAGCAAGTAACAGCTGTTGCTGAAGAAACACATTAGAACAAAAAAAAATTACCTTTACATTATAATATTATTAATTTCAAGCTAATCATTTCAGCTCAGACAAGTTCAGAGAAAGTAATTTCTTTTTAATTATAAATTTTGGATCACACAGTTTCTATGATTTTAAAATAAATGCCTGAGTTTAAGAAAGGATTTTAACAACTACATGAGTATGAGAGTAGTTCTTCAATTATAGAAGTCTGGCAGAGTATAAAAGAAGATTTCATAAACAAATTATTTTTGCTTATAATCATGATATATCAAATGTATTTGTACTTCTACCCATTTGTATTTTTCAGGCTTTTTCAGTTTACTGGAGCTACTGAAATTTTAATACATCTGCCAAAGGTTATCCATTGTACTCAATCTCAGTAAGCCAAAATTTAACACTTGACTCCAATGCTATCATAATTCAGCTCTTTACAAATACTTAGGACACACACTTGAGATGGAAGAGACTTATATTGAGATCTTCCTCACTGCAGGTACTGTCTTAAAGTTTTCTGCTTTGAATATCTTTGAAATAGTCAATGGCTGAATGGCTTTGAAACTTCTGGGCAAAATCACACTGGGGGAGGTAAACCAGCCATTTTCTCATCCCTGAAGCAATGGGTGAAAAGTGTGAAAAGAAAAGATCCTTTCCCTCTCTTGCTTTGCACCAAAATATACATCCAGTTCTTAGCCTGTGAATCCAAAGGTTTTAGAAATTTGAGAAATTTTGAGCTGAACCTTTCTGACATAGGAATTTTTAAAACTGTTTTTAGTAGAAACAATTAATTAAACATAATCCTCATTTGTGTGTGGCTCAGACCCAGAAAAAGAATGAATTCCTTTCCCCAAAATAAAAATAAATTACCCCGTTCTATTTGTGTCTTACAGGTCAGGAATTGCCAATGTCTTCTCTAAATGTGATAAACTGGCTAATAATAGAATTTAGTTAAATACAGTTAATTCTTCCCGTGTGTTTCTTTCTTTCTTGAAATAGACTGTTCCCTGTTTCCTGGCTGCTGAAGATGTTGCTACAAACCTTGAAATCTTTAAAGTAAGATTACTGCAATGCTGAATACAAGTGGTGGAAAAGGAAATATAGTGCGATAAAATTTCAATCTCAAAACATTCAACACATTAGATATTTTTCCAACCAATCCAAGTTTTTTGAGGATTTTTTGTTGTTATTTTGGTCTTTGGCATTTGAAGATAGGGAAGATTATTTGTCCCATCTATTACATTAAATGCCTGGGTCCTGTATTTGCTTCTGAAAGAAATAGATTGTAAACAGAAAAAATGTCTGTGGACCTTAATCATCCATATTTCACTCATCTGCATCATATTTTGCAACTGTACCGCAATTAGCAAACAATCTACTCTGATTAAGCAAGGAATTTTATAGGATATTAGATGTAGGTAGGTAGAGACAGATTCTTTAAACTTCTAGACAGTTTATAAAAACTTGGAAAATTCTTTAACATGTCAGTTGTGTCCAGCTTAATGCCCTGTGAACAACCAATGTTGCATAAGTGATAAACTTGATGAGTATTAGTCTGAGTCAAGTACTATTCATGAAAGACTCTTTTTTCCCACCTGAGAGTATTTCAATGAAATACTGCTCTATAATGAAAAATTAATATTTTTAAAGACAAATCTAAGGGAACATAAAGATGAAGATATATTTTTATTGCAACCTGGTCTGTTTGTAAAGCATGTTGTTAGAAAGGCATTGGCTTCAATGTACATCATACCCAGTCACCAATCAGCTACTTAATTATTAAGCAAATTTCAATTTACCTTTCAGGTTTTGTTTTCTCTTTTCCTTTCTTTTGCATTATAAAATTGGCAGAGCACTTTGTTTATTCCCAGTTTAGCAACAGATCTGGATTTCAGAAGTTAATTTCTCATCTCATGTTATCTTTCACAAGGTGTTGGTTCCTCTTTGGGGGGATGAGATCCAAAGCTTCTTCTGATGGAAATATTTCCTGGATGGTTGTACACTTATTCTTCTGTGGTTTGTCTTTGTTAACATATGAAAAAAAGTAGTCATTGACCATGTGGCAGTTGCCTTTTTTTATTTTTCCCAGGCACATATCCACGTGTCCTCTTTGGCAGAATTTTAAGTTATGGTCACATTTTGGCAAGATAAGGTTACTTGCTTGCAGTGCATTTAATAAGCTACCAGGGACAACGTTACTCCCTCAACTTATTTCATTATTGCACTAATTATTTAATAGAATCTATATCTTCTGATGGTTTACATGACTAATTCTACTATATTGACATTTTCTGGTTCTTGAATGCTCTGCTCTACTGCTCAATGTTCTTTGAGGATACCAAATTTGTATGGAACATACCATGTAAACCCATGTGCAGATACAGGTGATTGTTACCTTCAGATCTTTTCAGTCTGAGATTGAGGTTACGACAGAACCATTTCTATGTTCAGGGAACTTTGATCATTCCTTCACCTAGCTCAAAGAGTACTTTTTTTTTCAGGCTTTTATCTGTGCTTGAAAGTTTTGAAGCTCTTGTATTGGTGAAGTATGTGATCTTTTCACACTTTGAGGGGGAACTGCTGTGTGTTTTACTGCTGCCAGAATGGCATCAGTGGTCATTTGCTATCATAAGGTGTGTTTCTAGGCTGTGAGATTTTCTTGCAAAAGCTAAACAGGAAGACAGATCCAAAACCTCAGTCAGATGCAGAAGGGTATTAAGATCACTTTCAAAATACTAATTTGGACTGCTGTGTCAAGTCTTTACAATGCTGACAGGTTATGCAAGGCAGAGGAAGATGATACTTTAGATATAACTACTGGAGTTTTTTGTGAGATATGGTCCACAATCTTCTGCACCCTTTTTGACTTTGTGCAGATTTGACAATATTACTACATTTACCAAAAATGCTGCTCTCTTACCTACACCTCTGCTATATTTCACATTGTACTTGTTGCACATAATATAGCTCCTCTTCCCATGCAATCATTATAAGCAGATGGAAAGTGTATTTGTCTCTGGATTTGAAACAACACTGTCTGTCTTGGTGAATACAGGGAAAAAAGCTGAAGAAAGAAAGAAACTGTAGCACATGCTGAGTGAAAATGCTCAAAATCAGAACTGACAGTCAGGTAGTTCTGGCTGGTTCAAAGGTCCCAGGGAATGACCTATCATCTTGGCTTAGATCACACCTGGAGACAGCGTCAGGGCCCAGCTACTCTGATTTTCAAGGCTGCCTCTGTTGCTAACATTACTGATGACATCATGTTTGCATGTGTCATAACAGACTCACAAACAATAATAAGCTGTTGGGCAGCATACCAGAAAATATGAGGAAAAATTGGGAAAAATAGAAGAGAGTAAAAGATGATTCAAGGAATAGGAGAAAACAAATAGCAGAGGGCAAAGATGCAAGTAAAAGTCAGAAGTATTTAGCTCAGAGATGGAACATCATTTGAATGGGACTGTGGATAGGTAGGCTGTTAGGTGACTGCACAGCCTGTGCCTGTTTGAAACATGACATTTATCAATGAGAGAGCCTCAGCCAGCAAGGGGTTTAGAGAAAGGAAAAAACATGACTGAGGAACTTCAGGGGATGTCTTGAGACACTCTACCAGTGGGTAAGAACTTTTACTTTTCTATCTTGTTTCAACAACCTATGGCACTTAAGATGTGATTTGGATGACTGCACAGCTTGCCTAAGTTATATTGGGAAATAGGAGTAAAAATTATACCTCATTGTGTATAAATCAGAAAGGAGGTATAAATTGATTGTTGAAGGGAAATTTCTAAAAGCTGAATTGCAGGAGGTAGTAGCTTTAAAATCTGGTAGAACTATTTGGGGGTGGCAGTGGTATATTTTAATTGTCTAAGGTAGCTGTACAGGGAAAGTTTTATTGAATCTTTGAAGAAATTTTCTTTGCAGTCTATATTTCTATTTCATACTCTTTGCTAGACAGGGTTTGAAAAGAATTGTGAGTACTTCTTGGTAAAAAAAAAAAAAGGGCAAAAAGCTTATGGGTTTAAAGCTTGGGACTGGGGGAAAAATGGTTTTCAGAAGAGGTGTTCCTGATTCTGATATGAATTGCACTACAGATCTACAGATATATGGCAACTTTATTTATGTCAGTTCAACACCTTTAAAACAGAAGTAATTCCTTCTCTAATGCAGAAAACTAAATGGTTGTTTTTTGTTTTTTTTTTTCCAGAAAAGAGGTAGTATAGTGGTAGAAGAAATGACATTGCTCATGGAAGCCTTATTACTCAAAAACCCACAATGATGGGTGGTAGGAAAAATTAATGACACAGTAAGTAATAAGACAGCTTAGAGATTTAACACAGTTTTACTTTATTAAGTAAAGAATGGGCAGAAGAGCATTTAATTTTTTACAGAGACCTGTAATTTCCTCAAAATCTAATCAAATATGTGGTATTTTCATCGGTACAAATAAAGCATGGGGATTTAAAACAAGCAAAGTTATCAAATGTTTTCATAATCAGTATCATAATCAATCTATCCACAGTCCCAATACTAAGGAAAATCCCAGTTTTCTGGATGTGGCTGCTATCTTGTTATTTTTTTACACTTGTTAGTCCTAACAGGTTTCAGGATGTACTGAAATAACACACTCACTAAAAAACAGTGCACTTAGCCTCTGTATTTTATTTTTTAAGTCTGTCTTTATTCTGTATGAGCTGAGGCTCTCTCAGCACAGTTGATCATCTCTCAGCACAGTTGATTGTGCTCTTAAAATGCCATCTTTCTTGACCCCTTGAACATCTCATGGTTCTCCTGCCTCTCTAAGGTCTGCCTCCCAAAGAAATGTGAAAAGCGATTCTAACTCATCCCTTGATTGGTTCATACCCCTCTGTTACAGAAAACGAAGCTGATTCCTTTGTCTGTCCTCTTTTTATGTTCCTGCACTGATGCTGCCTTAAATTCAGCTAGTAAGTCTTTTGGGTCAGAGTCCATTTTTCCACCTGTTTTGTGGGCAGGCCCTCACCAGCTGGGAGACTGGTCCTTCACTGGGTTTCCTAGACACATTGGTAATACAGGAAATTAACATCATAGGTCTAAGGTCTTTTCTAGTCCACAGGGAAGGGAAATGAATACAAATTAGTAAATGGTCAGCTGAAAATAAGAGAACCCTCCCTAGTAACAAGGAAGTGGCAAAAAATGTATTGACTGTGTAACTACGAGTACAACCAGGTGTAAATACTGCTTTTGGAATATATTGTAGAATATAACTCTTTATTGACTTCATTTTTGTATGTATCTTACCAGGCTCTAATAGCTTTCTGCTTGCCACTCAAATAAATTTTAATGATTAAGACTCTGTGACATACAGAAATCCTTCCAAGAATCCTGTTGATTTTTAGTTGAAATAATTTCGTCTCTACTAACAAGTAGAATATCCCAGTTTTACCAATACTGTACCTTCTCCACTTATTTTTTGTAACTTTTTGATTCTTTCCCTACCCTAAGACTTGAACAAGGCTGTATCTGAGAAGGTATGTTTACAGGGTGAGGCATTCTGCTTTGCAGATTTTGCTCTACAGGACATTTTCTAGATCAATGACTTGCTCAAGGGAGTTTGTGTGCATATTTAAAAAGTCTTAACCTGTCTGCTGCAGCAACGTAGATACTGAATATGTCCTACAAATGAAAGAAATGCCAGCCTCAAGTGCAAATGAAGGTTTGCTGTAGTTGTAGCACCCCAATGTTGGAAACAGGCTACCAAATCAGCCGTGAAACTGAATGTGCCACCTTTTCTCTAACAAAGTATCATCATAACAGTAGACTAGTGCAATCCTTGAGTGACAGAAAAAAAATATGAGCCAAGACGATTAATTAAGTAGTCAATAGCAAACTCATCCCAAATGTTTGCAACAAGCAATATGATTGAGTGTGTAGAAGCAGCATTGCATTTAAACCCCAGATACTTATCAATACTGGTAGAAAGCACTCCAAAAAATTGGATGTTGTTTGTAGTGGATCATTTCAGCAATGATTCATCAAATGCTATCATGTATATCTGACAGAACTCAAAACTGGCAAGTGTTCTAATGGAACATAATAACAATGATGAGTCGTACATTTGTAGCACTTACTAAAAAGGATTCCAGGATTGACAAATTGGAGAGGCAATGTTGGCAGACTTAAAATGAAGCATTTGTACAGTATATACAGTACTCAGAGATGTGGAATAGATTCCAATATGAAATGCAGAGATATTTCTTAACATCTTTCTCAAACTTCATGCCAAGATGGTGCCTAATTTTTATCCTGTCACTCACAAACCCCTCTGCATCTGTTGTTTCAACATGTGAACAGTGACCCGGTCCAAGCTGCTGCTAAAATTTGAGTACTAATTAATAAGAGGGAAGCTGGCTGATGGATAATTAAGATCAGAGAAGGAAATTCTGGACAATGTATTTGCAAAAGCTACACTTGAAAGAAAGATGTAGAACAGTTTAAGAAATATAAAACCATTTTGAAAAGAGAAGTATTTGCAAAGAGTATCACACATTTTAATCACTATAGAAAACTCAAACTTTTCACCTTCTTAGGGAACTTCACCATAATCATCCCAGCTGCTGGACTAGCCTTGTACTTGACTCAGTTGCATTTCTTCTCCCAAGAGCACATTACAAAAAAGAGAGTTTTAAAGGGCTCTAGGTCATCAGTGTTACTCAGATTTGCAAGCCTCTGACAGGTGTAACTGCTTACCTGTTTTTTACCTTCTTTTATTTTATTTCTCTATGGTTGAATACAGTAGAACAGTAATCTAGATTACAGCTTTCCACAAAAAACACCAAAAAAAGCCAAAAACAAAAACAGAAAACCCAAACAAACAAACAAACAAAACCCTAAACCCACCTCTCTCATATGCAGCTCTACAAAAAATATTTTGTAATTTTTTTGTCTCTGGAGATTCTTTTGATCTACCATTTTCTTCACTTTAAAATATGGTTTCACCAAGAATATCATCTGACTTTTTTTTTTTTTAAACTGTTGGAGTTAAAAAACATGTTAAGTGGAAAACTTTTAGCTATACACACACACAAACTAGTTTATACTCATCCTCATTTTGGTTGAAATGTAAAATCATGTAAAGTAATGATTTTATATATTCACCAGAGATAAACCAAATCTCAGCCACAAATCTCTAGGAAATAATCCCAAGCATTTTTTTGGCTAATAACCACTGGTTTACACTGCTACACAGATGATGAAACACATGAAGGCACAATTATCAGAAGGCATGAAAAGGGCTCAGGGATTATGAGCATATCATCCCTAATTGCTTGGCCACATGATACCAGAACACGCATAGTGCTTTAACAGGATTTTCTGACAGACCTGTGTACTGGAACAACTGTTTATTAAACCATTGTTGCTGCTTCTTGCATAGGTCTCAGGGCCTAAAGAAGAAGGAAAACAAGATCTGAGAACATCCATCATAAATCCTCAGTGAGTCCAATTAAATGCAGGAAACCCATTTATGGTGTAGGCCTTGATCAGTATCACACACAAATGTCCACACAGAGTCATACACACACTATAAAAATGAATTTCAGGAGTGAAAGAAACAAAAATGCTATCAGAAATAAAGCTGTTGCATACCTGAACTAAATGACTGTCTCTGTACTTTTATTTTCTTCACTTTCTTGCTTTTAACTCCTAGCACTCCATGTTTAAATTTTACTTTCAACAGCAATGCCTTGATGGTCATTAAATATTGAATTCCTTCTGAAAGGAGGATGGTTCCTCCTTCTGCAAAGGATAGGATCTGGCAGTTAATTCTGCAGTCACATCAATGTGATCTTCCTCAGGCATTCCTGCAATCTTCCATCACAGAAAAGTAAAATTTTGTGTCTGAGCATCTCGTTCCCAAAAGGTAAGTGAAAGAAAGAGTTTTTAAATTCCGTTTATCTGAGCAAGATACAATTTTTAATTCACTTCAACTTTTTTTTTAGGTACTTTTGTGTTGCCTGGTGTTTGCTGTCAGGTTGAGGCAGCTGTGTGATATTTTGGCCACATATGCCCAAATCAACAGAAGCCAGGAGCAAGAATGATCTGCCTTATCTGAGAGATGAGAGGTCCCACTTATTATCTGAGAGGCAGAGGCTCTGGTTTGTGGAAGGGGATGGATTTCCTCTCTGGTGCCAGGCAGATGCTCCTGGGTCACTGCTCCCTCCATGACTTGCCGTGGCCAAGCTGCAGAGGCCTGGCCCCCTGCAGCACCCCGTTGAGCTCAGCAAGGGGCAAGGGAGCCTCAGGTCAGGCTGGGAGAGAAGCAGCCCTGGAGCATGCTGCAGCTCCACACAGCCTGCAGACAGGCAGCAGGAGAAGGGGTTCCAGATGAGCTCTCCAGGCACCTTGTGTGAAGCAGCCCTGAAGGAGAGGCAGAATCATTGCCGAGTGGGGTTTCATCATCCTGCCTCATAACTAGCGGCTCTGAGTGATGCTGCCTTGCATGAATAAAAGAAAATCCCTCTTTTCAAGGTTTGAGTAGACATGCAGCCTGTAAACAGCACTTTCCCAGGGCCAGGAAGGTTTCCATTTTCTTCTCCTTTCCTTGAGCACCAAAGTGAAAGACTAAAGCACATAATTCATTTTATTAATGCTCCTTTAGCTCAGGAGTAACTCTTTACAGTCAATACAAGACTAAAACAGTGAGCATTGATTCCCCAGGCATTTGGATGCCTGGGCAAAAGAGATGGAATCTGCAAAGAGCACTGGCTCTGAAAAAGATTTTTTTTCCCCCATAATAAATATATATTTATAATTTATTTATTTGCATAATCCTTGTAAAACTTCCATGTGAAACAAATATCACTCTATAATATTGACTGATGTGTTCTGTAAGGTAAAATGGCTTAATTTGGTCCAAATTTCAAAATTATATTTTTATTTTGCAATTCACTTTGGGAACAAGAACTATTGATACCTGTTGGGTGAAAAATGGTATGGTTTTCAAACTAACCTAAAAAGAAAGACAATATTATTTGAGAACTCATTTAATTTTTCTCAAATGTGACTTCTATGTGGCCCAAATACTACAATTCCTAGTCCCAACTTTTTTATGCATTTGATTGAAAGATGCTGATGATATAAAGTAGAAAACCTGAGAAGGCTATGAAAAAAAATCTTTGCAACAGTTTTGTTCTAGCAGCCTACAACAGAGTGGGCTGGAGGATGAGGCTAAAACCAAAACTGAAATATTGAAAAATATACACTTGCATTCATTTCAAATAACCATAATTACTTAAGTTTATAATGATACGTAATCAAAATATGATTTGGGAGAGGTGTCTTTGCCACTGTAAAAGCCTTTTCTCACTGAAAAACATAATAATAACCACATTTAATGACAATCAAGATGCAGCTGGATAATGATTTGATGTGCTCTTTGATAACTATTTCAAGGTGTCAGGACATCTGAATATCATATTTTCCATGGGAATTTATTCTGATTTAACAGTGCTGATGCAAAGGTGAAGGTTTTAACTTATTGTGCTGGGTTAAGAACAAAAGGAACGTATGTGCTGGAATGAATGGCCTGTAGGCTGTTGACAGACCACCATGAGAGGCAAGTTAGAAAGGAAGGACTGCAGATGTCTCTCCCCTTAATGTTAGGAAAATGGAAAGATGATGAACTACACAGTTGGTGCAATTGGAACTACACAGTTGGGGCAGATCTGCCCCAATCCTTACTACCCCTCAGGACAGATTTTGGGGTTTTTTTTTTTTCCCAATTTCCCCATTGATTTGGTGGACTGTGGAAAGAGACTCTGTTTAAACCTCATCTGGACTTCATTTGTGAGAACCATCTGAAAGTGTTTTGTTAAATCATACATCCAGAATATTTCATTGCCATTTGAAATTTTGTGGAAATTAGAACATCCCTCAAGACTCAGAAGTTCAATACCAGCCAGAGGAACCAGAGGGGACTTGGATGAGAGAGGTTGTGTGATCTTTAATTCTCAAAAGTCCTGAAATACCTGAAACTTGCTTGTTTTCTCACATTAAGATTTATTATGCTTCTCTCTCCTACTGTCTACAGTTTGAAGCATCTTCCTGAGCCTTATGTCCCCCATGGCAGTTTGGAGGTGGCATCTCTCCCTGAACCAGTTGGGAAGCTTCCCTGTTCCCATGCTTAAGAGCTAACAGTGTTGCATCCTCTTCATTAACTGAGGGGTAGAAGCACTCAGTTTTCCAGATGTGTCCTGATGGAAGGATCAATTTCTGCTTAGAAATTTGTATATCACCAAGAACTTGGGGTGAGAACCCCTTCACTTATTTATTTTCATATATGATTCTCTTAAACAAACAGATCTCAGTTTCATATCATATGGGCACACTCATGGATGACATTAGCCAGACAAAGAACATAAAACTGAAGCCACTTATTGCTTTCCAAAGCCCGGGCATTGAAGGTGGATTCTTTTCTCTATAACTAATGCACCTGCCACAAAAAGAAACTGCAGGTAATATTTGTTGTATAACAAGGGATTCTTTGTTTACTGCCAGAAAAGGATTAGCCACTACAAATAAAGAAAAGGTCTGAAAGTATCCTCAAGGCAGCACAATTCAGAGGCATAAAGAAAGAGAGAAATGGATTTCTGGGAGTTGTGCAAATCTCTTGAAAAATAGCAGACAATTCACACCTTATGCCCCTCTGCAGGGACAGCGCTCCAGCAGATCAGTGTTTAAAAGGGCCTATACAAATATTAAGCATAAATGTCACCCTCCTACCCAGCCAGTGCCCTGTGTACATGGAAGGGACTGGGCCCACAGCTGAGGTCTAATGCAGTGAAGATGTTAAGAAAGTGATCAGCAAGAGCAGCTCTTCCCTGAGAGGATGCATACAGCACTCCTCATTACAAGCTGTCAGAGCCATGCATTTTTCCACTTTCTCTATTCTGCAGTGTGCTATCCCCTGGAGACCTCAACCTGCCAGAGTACCTGCTGGCAGTACCTGGCCTTTCAAGACTTACATGCCCTTAAAGTTGTGTGTGTGCATGTTGTTGCCAAACTTTTAGGATAAAGTCTGTATTCTTTTACTGTTGTTTAGCCTTTCATACAACAATACAGCTCCATACTATAACCACCAGAGAATAAAATCAAACTACTTACTCAGCAGTAATAAAATATAGTAACTTCTGAATATTTTATGACAATGCTTTAGGTGTAAAACTTTATCAGAGTCTGTTACAAAATAATTGTGTTAAGGAAATGAAAAGAACAAGTGGAATATAGCAGGAGAATGGTACAAATTCAATCATCACTTATTATCCTCCACTTTTAAATTTTCTTTTTACCACAGAACTCTGTAACCATTTAGAGATGATTAACATCAGTGTTCCATTAAAAGTTAATTTTTATAACCCATAAATATATTTGAAAAGTAAGGCCTCTCTCTATAGCATACATGAAATAAATTGCCAGTGGCCTGTGCCAAACAGAAAAGGTAGAACTTGACACACTGTGCTTTAGGGTAGAGGAATAAGATTGGCTTTCCCCACGAAACTTAAAATTAGTCAGTTTCCAGACTTTGGTGGCACATCCTCCATAACTGTAATGTGATGACACAGCATTATAACTGTTTATCACAACTTATTCCATGTTTATGACAAATTTTTTTCTGTTTGTTTATGTATTTATCTTGACCTTCTGTGCTTGGATCACTTGGACCATTAGAAGTTTTAGAGGGATGTTGTTGCCTCACTGAATTTTCCCACATGTTCCTCAAACTTACTTAGAAAACATGCAGTCAAAATATGTACAATAATACTTAAGTAAATTAATGCAAACCAAATCAGAAAAATGCACAGTGAACTATAAATATGTATGGTTGCACTGTAAAATTCCTCCTCTCTTTTTAACAAAAAATATTTTGTCAAAGGTTTCCTTTACCTTCCCATTCTTCCAGAATTCTTTTTTGTTGTCTTCTCTTTTTTGTGATTCAGCTCTTCTGCTCTTCTCCTCAGAGATCTTTTCAATTCTTGGATCTTCTCTGTTTCTCTGATTTAATGAAGATAAGAAAAAATATAACCTCAAACCTTAATTAGTTTGGCAAGATATTCACACTGAATGCTCTTTATCAGCATGATTGGATTAATAATAAAGTTCATTAGCAAAGTATTTGTGCTACAATTATTTTATTTGTTTTTACAGACGGTGTCATCATTAAGATTCAGAGCTAGCAGTCAGAGGAAAGCCACAGGCCAGATAGAAAAGGTTTGTGCAGAAAGAAACTTCACACTGGTATGATCACCTGTGTGCAGGCAGACATCCAATGGTCTGTTTTAGAGGTGAAAATATTCAAAGTGCATGGTAGATCCAAGGGTTCTGCCAGAGCCCAGAAGGTGTGGGGTGAGCAGCTCCAATGCCGTTCAATGGCTGAAGGGCTCCTTCTTTTGGGGGTGAAATACTTGCTTTCCCCAGTCACACTGATTTCTCTATGTGCAGAAAGAGCTTGGTTTAAGCTACTACATCCCCAAACATTTTCAAACCCAAACTGTTCAGCAATCTTAAGAACTGTTCTTCAGCTGTAAGAGCAGCTCGCGTCTGGTCCACTGTCTTACCATCCAAGCAATAATTAAGTATTCAATTTTATACAAAGTAAGATAAGAAACAGCTGCTGAGACCTGAATAAAGTGATACAGGTCTTTTACCTTTGAGTATAACCTACAGATTGCCTGAATTGTACATAACTGACCTTTGAAGATGTTGGCATGTTTAGATAAAGTACTTATCCCAATAATGTGAGGTAAAACACCAATACAGAAAAATGGCTTTAGTTAGAACATGCTTCATTGCTTAAATAATTAAGTTTGCCTCAATCTCTTAAAACCTATTGACTACATGTGCCTGGTCAACACTGTCATAATACACTAATTTGCAAATACACAGTCAAAATCCCCCCACAATTAAATACTTTCCTCCTTCTGCCGGTGGCAGGAACTGTGCTTGACTTGCAGTTGTTGCTGTTTGCTGCCTCTCAGCTGCACTGCCCAGGCCTGTGGCACACCCTCGTTAGGGGTTGACTACACAAACACAGTCCCTTGCTTTCCCACTGCTGCTGGCTCTGTCACCCACTTGCACCACCAGGGCCTCATCTGCACACCACTGGGAAGAGTTTTTGTGGAGGATAATGTCGTAACTTTGAAGGAGCCTTTGATGGTACCTTTGATTTCCTTACCCACCCTTGGGGGTCCTTAAGGACAGGACTCTCTCTGAGGGTATGGCTGTGCTCTTGGGTAGCTCCACAGTTACTTTGGCATGTGATAAAAGTCAATTTAATTCCTTCTTCTTCAGGCTTCAGAGCCTGCTGGCTAATCTACTAATTGGGTTGGAGAAAAGGGGGGAGGAAGTGGAAAAAAGGGAAGTGGTGACGAGAGAGGGTGAAAACCCATTGCTGTCCAGAGTAGTAACAGGTCCACAGAGGAACAGGTCTTTCAAAAGGCTTCTGGAGGGTCAAGGTTTTCTCTGACCTGTTTTAACTGCATAAGAATTTCAGCCTGTCTGAATAATTTCTGGTCATTCTCTGTATTTTAAGGGAGACAAAGTAAAGCTCCACAAGATCTAACAAAATGTTGCCCCTCTGTCACAAGTTATGCAGTCATCTATATCATTCCTCTGGTTGCTCCTATTTCCAAATCAACATATTATTATAATTAATGTGCTATTGTACTTTTAAATATCATTTATAAATATGCATAAACTGAAATAATCTGTGGCAGAAAGAAATTTGGAGTAAAAACATTATGAAACCTATGCCTCTCCAATATAAAATATTATAATATAAACATATTGCACATAATTACATATAATGACAAATGTGTCTCTCTGTGGTATGATTAGTGCTGCTGTAACAAAGGAAGAAAGAAGAAGAAGATATCACTCTAGCTGTCAGCTATGTCAGAAAATAAATGCAGATGAAGCATCTCTCTCTCACCCTTATTCTATTTACTCTTTAAATAGTCACTAAAATCTAACCAACAACTTGTATTCAGCTGTAGAGTTCCATATATCCAAGAAGGGAACATAAAAAAATGATCATCCTTACCCCTTGGCTGGGGACAATGAGCAGGATTCAGGTTAGTGTATCTCTTCTACACAAAAAACGAGTGCAAGGTGACTCATCAACTTCACAAAGAGCAGAGGAGTTTTGCTGGACTTACTTATTTAGAAACCAGATGACAAATTATGCTCTGAGCATGCCTTCAAAGACTTTTCTTATGGGGAGACCTAGAAAATTGTTGAAGAAGAGTCAAATCTAAATTGTATCAAATGAAAACAAGATCTTGAGTAGCTCTATGAAGCTCTCATCAGCAGTTTCATACAAGACACTTTCTGAGAATATATATGTATGAAATACCTTTGTGAAAAATCTCTGGAAGATTCCTGAAAAATCAGAGCAATTAGCATGGAGAAAAAGATGTAAAGTTGGCTGGAATATTTTACAAAACATTTCAGAAACTTCTGCAACATTTATCAAGCCCTGCTTGGGAGAAAAACATCCACTGATCTGAGAGCAAACAACAAGGTCCCATACTTCGATGGGGTGGGAGAGGGCAAAGTGAGGTCATGTGAGCCACTCCAAATAAAGTCAGTGAGTGGGCTAACTAGTACACTGGAAGTTCTATTGACAAATGAATGATGGCCCAGTATTGCCACCGTATTTTAAGAAGTTTCTAAAGGTCTTATTTTTGTCCAAACACATAACAACACCAACTTCTAAAGATTTGCTTTCTCATAGAATAGACGCTTTGTTTTCTGGACAGCTTGGACATAGAGCAAGTAACACCAAATACAGGGATGAATGTAAATGTCCTGGAAATTGGATGATTAAAAATGGTATCTTGAAATAGGAGTGAAGTTACCTTGGAATAGAAGTGAAGTACATTTTAAGAAATATAAGCAATCATACATGTGTCCAGTCCCGGTGCTGCTTTATATTCCAAGCCTTCCAGACTGTTCAGGAGCACTTATGAAGTACATGCTTTAAACCTGTAGCCAACTACTCACCCAGAACAGAACAGGAAACAATACTCCGTGCTCCTTTCCACATAAAACAACAACTGTGACCATATTACCCAGTAAATGGCAAACAGAAATATAAAGGTAGGCCAAGTTTGTCTTGGCACACATAAAAGTAATCCAAGTAAATGTAGGACCTGCTTATAAGTCTAAGTTTATTGCTGGCGAAATGTCCACAATAATTTTCTTCAGACATGAAAAATGTACACTGTCTTTTTGAAACTCTAGACTGAAGCAAAGTCCTTCTGTAATTATTGACACAGTAAGAGACATTTTCTTGCTCTCAACACCACTGAATTGTGGAAAAAAATACCCATCTAAGAAATATATTGAGGGAATTCTGCATGTCTCCTCTCCATCTTCTCTTATTTTTTTCAAAGAAAATTGGGTAACTCATGAAGGATCAAATGAAGATCAATTAAGAACACACACATTTTGTTCTGCATACAAAAGATAAATGACCAAAAAGCAATATTTACTACAGTGTTTTCTTTCCCATAAGAGCCCTTCAGTTTTGCCAGAATTGAAAAATGCTTATCATCTGCCTACAAAATCACATTTTTTAATGTGAAATCAAAGTGATATGTGAGTGATAGCTCCTGCAAGCAGAGAGCTCAGCCTTGTGACAGTAAGGTCAAAGGGGAATGAGGAGATTTTCAGATGTGTAGAAGGACTTTCCCAATGAGAGAGCATCTCTTTATCCCCAGATGGTGGGAGCTCTCCTCTATCTCCTGTTAGCTTTTTACCTTCTCTTCATTTCCCAAAATGACCCTTTCTTTTGCTCCTTCTGAGGGAAGAGGAGCAAAAATGCCTGGGATGAGTGAGGTTGAGCTTTGTGTGCTTGGGTGGCATAATTTATTGTTCTAGAGTGACAGACCACTCAGCAAAGGATGGGATGCTGGTTGAATCTGGCTTTCAGCTTTGAACTCCTACATGAAGTCTATGGTACCAGATACAGTTTAAAACAAGCCAAGAATTGTCTTCTTTGTGGAGCTCTTCTCTGTTGAACATTCATCTTCTCCAGCTGGTACCCAAACCCACAGTACACAGATTCACTGAACTATGACAGGAGCTAATAGTGAAACTGGCCAGATGGCCTCAGCTTTGAGAGAGGAAGGCAGCACCTCCCTGGTAATTCAACTGCTTTTGTTGGGGAAAGAGTGGAGGGTATTGCAAGACTAAGGCCTCTTCTGCATAATTTCTTTTTTACAGTAAGCAAGAGTGAGCAGGAAGTCATGAGTCTTCTTTCAAATGAAATTACCTGAAGTAGTTTCAGTTTATTCTAGCCAAAAGAAAAAGGTATCAGAAGAGGCTGAGTCAACCCAATTGATTTTTGGCCAGTCTAACACGGCTCTAAAAGCAGGGCTGGCTGGAGCTCCACAGCCTCACTTACAGCCTGGGCTTCAAAATTACTCTGCAAGCAGTAAAGCAAGAGTGCTTTCACAGTCAGAGTCAGAAACCTTTTCTGTCCAGGGAGTGCCATGGGTGCATCCTCCAAAAGCAAAGGCAGAAAAACCCTTGCAGTGACAGCCAGTTTCTCCTTTGCTTTGTGATAAACTGCTGGCTTCTGATAACAGCTCCAGCATCTCAGCACACAATCATCTTGCCATTACTCCGAGGACAAGCAGGGCTGTATTCTACAAAGATCTTGTTTCTTGTAAGTCAGACTCAGCTCTAAAGCCTACAGCAATCTCAGACCTCTGGGATCCTTTGTTTATTCTTAATTGGCTTTTAAGATCTGAGACAACAATTTCAGAATATCATTTTTAGTCAATACAAGGCTCACATTTCTCAGTCCCTTTTGTTTGTGTCATGATCTTCTAAATATTTTAGTAATTCCATTTTGGATTATAGGCTTAAAGTGGTCATTTTGAAAAATTCTATTTCAACATTTTATTTAGAATGTACTGTAAAAAATAAAAAAGTAGACTTTCAAATGCACTTTTTGTAGACAGATTTCTTGAAGCAAAGATTCGGGGAGGAAATTTCAAATATCTAGCATTGCCACTGACATAAAATGTTATTTTATGTTAGATCTGTTTTAAACTCTTCTGAAAACTAAATTTGAGCACCAATAAAAGCAAACTATGAGGTGTCCTAGAGCAGAAAAATGCTGCAATGTTGGAGCACAAAAGTCTCCATTCAGCCTTGTTTCCCATCATAGCTGCAGCTGAGATTCACTGTCTGAGTGGAAAAGCCTGGAAACGCTGCAGTAGGCAGGTGCACAAGGTGAGCTTCTCCTCTTAACCCAGTTGCTAGAGGTTGCCAAATCCTGCCAGCAATAGGAGTTTCATCACAGTCAAAACTATTAGCTTTAACTATTTTACTGGGTATTTTTGTCACTTGTTAATGTCATTTGTTTGTGGCTTGTTATGTTTGGTGTTTGCAGAGCTTTCATAATTTATTGCCTGATTATGCCAGTGAATAGCATACACAACTCTTACTGACTTCAAGGGGAGTTTCACACAGAGAACATGGCAATATAACACAACACTTCTAAAGTACTTCCTATAACTATTCATGACTTTTTCTACATTGGTTTTAAGATGTAAACTGAAGAATGGAAAATTATTCCCAGTAATACCTTTTGTCATACTCTACATAGTGTGTTATGAAGAGAATAAGAATTTGCAACATTATGGCTCCTACCAGAATGGGAAAAGGCAAATAATTTGCCAGTAAAGCTGGCCAGATAGAAATCTATATGAAGAGGTCTTGGCACACGTAACTGACTGAAACTGATCTATAAATGGGAAATTGCAAGCACTGAGAAATCTCCAGGAAAAGTAAGTGATTTTAAAGCAATCTTCTGACAGTGTGTTGCAAGCAGTCAGGTAAATTTGTAGTCAAATATCCCCAGTTCCCTGCTGAATGTAGGATGATGGCTACAGTTAGAGCATCAGACAACACTTTTAATGGTTGAGACCCTCTGTTCACAAAGGTAATTATTGCTCATTTGCTGCATTTGAACACTGAACTAGCTCCAAGGAAGGCTGTCCACCAATATAAATCCTAAGGAGAAACAATATCAGGGCTCAGAAAATGCTCCAGTTAGACTCATCGGCCTGGCAAGACAGAATCTTTCCTGACAAAGAGGTGACCAGGAAGAAGATTGAAATTAATTTCCAAAGTAATTATGACACCTCCAGACCAGAGGTTTCTGAATAATCTTCCAGTACTTGTTGATAGCCTATTTCTCTGAAGGACAAAAGGTGGTTTACAAAGGTGTCATTGGAGGATGAAGACATAGTGGCTTGCTCCCCAAAACAGGTCATGAGGACCTTGTGAAAATGATATTTTGCTAAGAGACGGAAAGAGATGTAGCTCAACATGTATGAACTGTAAGCAGCAAAGACTCACGCTTTCCTACCATTCATGAGAAACTAACTGCATTATGCTGGGGAGCTAAGATGGCACCTAAATTATTCCAAAATATTTTCTTTTCTTTGCTGTTAGCTTTGGTTTAAAGGGCCTCAAACACTCAATCTGAATTGAGTAGGATCAATTGAAGAAAAAAAAATCTGAAAGGCAAAATCTTTTCCTTACCACACTCAAGGATCATTGAGGACAATAAAGCAAAACCAAGGAAGTATAACTTGGAAGTGTTATCAAAAGCAAGCCTTTTCAAATCCTCCCATTGAAGAGAAGTGTATTTGCAATAGGCAGTACACCTATCTTTGCAAGGATAAGAGTAAACCCACAAAAGGTAGATTTCTGGCTCAGGAGATCTTTGCAGACAAAGTGAATTTCAGTACAGATTAGGAAACCAGCTCTAGAGACTATTCAGATTGCATGATCTGCCAAGTTAGGAAAATCGTGTTCTTAATTTAGTGTTATCATAGAATGGCCTGGGTTGGAAGGGACCCTAAAGATCATCTGGTTCCAGCTTCCTGCCATGGACAGGGACACCTTTCACTAGACCAGGTTGCTCAAAGTCCCATCCAGCCTGGCCTGGACCATGTGCAAAGATGGGGCATCCACAGCTTATCTGGGCAACCTATTCTAGTCCCTAATACCCTTCACAGAGAATAATTTCTTCCTAATATCCAACCTAAACCTACCCTCTTTCAGCTCAAAGCCATTATGCCTTGTCCTATCACAAGTCTTATTTTCCAGCAGGTTATCTCAGCAGGGTTTTTCAGGAAGAATACCACTGTATCAACACTTTCCACTGGACTGTATCTTCCTGATCAAAGAGAAGCAAGGCTAAGTTATGGTCTTGGGTGATCCTTTCTCACCTAGTTTCCTTTCTTGACACCTCATACTGTTTTCCCTTCCATGATTACCCTACCACACCCCTCTCTTTCTCATTGAGGGATGAAGCAAGGTATCTACTCCCAGGCATCAATGCAGCAAAAGAAAAAAGGGAACTGCTACAACTGTAGAAGAAATGGATATTTTGTTTTCAAGTACATGAAGTAAGAATATTTCCTTAAGACACAAGATGTTAAAAAAATTGTATAAACCTGGTTTTGGCTGCCTTTGAGTGGCTGTAAAGCACTCACTGCAACGCTAGCCAACTCAGTGAGTGAAATTCTCTTCTGTAACCCCTCTGAAATGCAGAAAGCCTTCAGTGCTGCTGCCTGCTCCTGGGGATAAAAAGTGATTCAATGAGTAAAGGGGTATTCTGGAAGAATGGTTTAAATATATTACGATATTAATTTAATTTCTTAATTTTAACTCCAATGTACTGGCTTAACACAAATTTTGCCTTTTTTTTACTAAAGAACAGAGTGGAATTTGATCAATTGAAAGATTAGATAGAAGGAATGCTTACAAATAAAACTCTAAATAGTAGCTTTTGGGAGCTCAAAGAATTAATGGATTATGGTTATGTACAGCAAGTACTATAACAGCAAAATTTTTTATAAATGAAGGACAACTGTTAGGATCTTTCAGTTTGCCAGTATCAAAAGGATTAACTTCCAACACAAAACCTCTTTACATTCACAAAAAATCAAAAATACACAAATATATCCTGATCAACTTCTCAAACATGGCAAATAATCAGGAAACTACTATCTCCTTTTACATGGCAAATTTTTTTAATTACACTATCTGCAGTATAAAATCATAGAATCATGGAATGGTTTAGGTTGGAAGGAACTTTAATGACCATTTAGTTCCAAACCCTCTGCCATTGGTGAAGACACTTTTCACTAGACCGGTGTGTTCAAAACCTCATCCATCCTGGCCATGAACACTTCCAGGGATGGAGCACCTATAACTTACCTGGGCAACCTGGTCCAGTGCCTTACCACCCCTTTAGTGAGGTCTTCCTATTATCTATTCTAAACCTAGTCTTTTTCATCTTGAAGCCATTCTCCCCTGTCCTGTCACTACATGCCCTTGTAGAAAGTCCTGCTCCAGCTTTCTTGTAGGTCCCCTTCAGGTATTGGAAGGCTGCTAAAAGGTCTCCTTGAAAGCTTGTCTTCTGCAGGCTGAACAGCCTCAATTCTTTCAGCCTGTCTTCACAGGAGAGCTGCTCTAGGCCCCTGATCACCTTTGTAGCCTCCTCTGACCTTGCTCCAGCAGGTTCACATCCTTCTCACGCTGGGGGCCCCAGAGCTGCACATACTAGTCTATACACCTCAAAATCAAAATAAAAACACTGATGTTTTCTGTTACTTCCAGAGCCTTCCTTGTCATATTCTCTTTCATTATAACAAATTGGAAAGCAAAACTAAATGCCTAAAATTGGCAGCAATCTCTTTACTAAACAAGAGCTTAAAAATTTTTTTAAAGTTATCTACTCTGTCACTTGTAATGCCTGTCTTCTTTTTTTTGCATCCCAGTAAGGCTGTGCCAAAGAGGTCCCCAAAATTTGTCAGAATTAACTATTTCACTAAACTTCACTAAGCTACCACTGCTGGTGATTAATCAAATTTTGTTCTAAATAGGATTAATTTGGGTGTATCTGTGAAGGAGCTTGTCAGAGTGCACGTCCCTTTTCTCAGCTGTCCTCGGGTCTTTTTTTCTTGCTGAATTTAAAATGAAGCTTGAGCTATAATCTTGCATGGCAGATACTGGATCGTTCCTTTGATAAACATCTAAAATGCTAATGAGTGTGGGCTGCAGTTCTGAAACAGCAAAGCAAATGATTTGACAAGAATCTGGAGGGTAAAAAAAAAAAAGGAACTTTCTGACTTAAAAGAAAAACTCTTTTTGTTCACATAGAGTATTGTTTCCTCAAGAAAAATTTTTCTGCTCTGCAGAAAACAGAAAAAATCCTACTACATCAAAATGCGGAAGCATGAAAAACTGATGAGCTTTCAGATTGTCCTCTTTTGCATGCAAATCATATCAGAAGTTCTCATTAGCATAAATGCATGAGCAGCTCTAAATGCTTTTAATTTCCAATCTCAGCCAGCAGAGGAGTAATTTGTCACTGTCAGGGTGAAAATCTAAAAAGAAAAAAAAGAGAGAAGGACTCCATGCTAAATTGGAATCATATAAATTTTTGATTTGCTAATTGACTGATGCTACAGTTCAATCAGCTGCCTTGAAGGTGTAAATAATTCAGTATACAGTCAGAAATAAAAGCATAATGTGCTTCTACTGAAGTCATATTAGCATTCAGTGCACCAGGACACACCTGACCATGTCTTTCTTACAGATACCCTTTAGTCATGTTCTATCGCTTTGCGGGGAAGTGCACTACACCCACAAATATATTAGTCTTTCAGAGTCTAAAAATATTAAGTCTTTCACATTAAGAAACATGATTCTGGAGAGAATTTAAAATATTTTTACTCCAAATAATCTAGTAAGTCAGTCCTAATGCTTGCAGAAATGTTGGAATACATTTGTATAACACTAATGCAATTATAAAACATAGAGAGCGCATAAATGGTAATCCAACATTTCTATCAACTTTTAATTATCCTTTTTCCTTAATCAACTCCTTTAAATGTCATATGCAAAGTGTATTTTTTGCAAAAATGCTTCTCATCAGTGTGCATATACTAAGGGTGTTGTAGAATCTGTATGAGTAGTTGCAATAGTTTGTGATTTACAATAGAGAAATGATATTCAGATCCTATGTATGGTTTGTGTTAATAAAAAAAAATATTTCAGAGCTGTTTAAGTAAAACCTATTTTTAACTGACTAGTCACTTCCTTCTCACCTAGATGAAATAAGATTTATAGCCATAGCAGATTTTTGTAATGCAATTATACTTCCAAGAACATAAATGAATAACTAACAAAAATACCTAGAGTATAAAAACACCCCTCCTCTGGAGCATGTGCAAGTAAAAGATCCAGTTCATAATTTACCAGATGTCTTAAATTAATTATTAATGTCTCATGGACTGGTGGATGTGAAAATCAAATATGGCTGTACTGAACTCCAAAATGATCAGTTGCCTTTGTTGTGAATTCTATTTTGCACAAATTCTAGCTGTACTGTTTTGTTGTCATAGCACAGAAATTTATCAGATGCATCTTATGCATCATCAAATCTGTTTTCCTCATCCCTCCAAACATCTATTTAAACCAGGTTCCATTTAAACAATTTATATGAAGACTTTATCCTGGGCAAAGAACTGATTTTAATTGCCAGTAGCAGTCTTGAAATGGTTTTTGCAATGGAAATAGGGTTTGATTCTGCACTCGGTGAGATCAATGATGGCATTGATTCAGTCATTCACACCTTTTCCTTGTCATAAATTGCACGTTTCCTTTCAAGATAGTGTTAAAATGTAAAAACAATAGTCAAGTAGTGGGAAAACATGAAATATAATGGGCTGAATGCAAACTGTGAGGATTCAGTTTCCAAACAACCAGATCATCCTTGATCTAATAGTTGACTAAGGAAGAAGGATAAATCCTTTCAGTCTATATTGATCTAGAAAAAAGGAATCTGAAAATCAGTTTTATGAATATATTTGTTTATATCCAGAGTTCTGGAAAACCTAACTCAAAGACAAATCTCTATTAAAGTGAGTAGAAATCTCAGGTAAGAAAAATCTTGTGATAGCAGCCTAAGTTTTTCCCCCTGGCCTAAAGACCTTTCAGTGCAAGCAGAAGAAGCAGACAAGCGCAGGCAGGGCAGATATGCACAGAGGTCATTTCACATAACAAAGGGTGGATAGCAGAAATTATTTCTGCAGGCCCTGCTCCTCTTTCTGCAGACTCTTTCAGGTTCTGGGATACCAATAAAAAGGGAGTGTTGTAGGGAAAGCCTTACTAAAATGTCGATGTCTCACCAGTGCTTGGCTCACTATTTGAAAGACAAGCTGCTTTGTTCTGCAGGTCTGGTCCCCAGTGGGAAGAGAGAGGGGTCAGCAAGGGGAAAATTAGCTGGATCACAGGATTAAACTGTGAGGAATGTCCTGGAGTCTCATTCAGACTGTAAGTAGACAATTAAAAATTTGCATATAAATTTCAATGATTTTTAAAATAGTTTTTCAAATTACTCATATATTCTTGTATATTTGTATTTTGGTCTTTTTAATCTCTTTTTATGTAGCTCCTTCTAACCCTCTTGTGACTTGTATATCATTCTGGCAACAATTGTGGCAGCCTTTTAGATGCAGCTGAGGGAGATTAGTTGAGTTAAATTCAGTCTTGCTCTACCTAATTGTTTGTATCTATACTTTAGATGTTCTTATGGAGTACAACAACCATCTCTGGCGAAAGAGTTGCAAATAATCACTATGATGGTTTAAGACATATTAATACATCCACGTATCCTTTTTTACATAATTATCATGAGGAACATGAGAAGGAAGGGAAAATTTGGAAACAGATTTTGTGAGCAGGATCTGTTTACTGTTTGGAGAGCAGAGGGGCTCAGACTCCAGCTACAAAATCACAGTCAAGTTCCTGCCTGGCCACAGGTACAGGTCCAAGAATCAAGCAAATATTGCAGCCCTGAAGCTCCCAGGCAGACAGTCCTGGATGGAGACAGACGAAGTTGTGATGTGCCAGCATCTCAGCACACCTGGACATGGCTCCTGAGTGGACATGCTGTAGCCCTGGGACCTCTCCCAGGTCACACCAGTGGGACAATGTGTGCTGGACCAGACTTTGCTGGTTGGTGGTTCATCAGTGTGCTTCACAATCTGGGCACTGACCAATACCAACAGAAATACCTAATATATTTGCTTCTGTTTAAAACAAACAAACAAACATGAAAAAACAAACAAAGCAGCAAAAGAAAATGTTATTTACCTCCCTTTACCTCATTTCTCAAGTGAACAGCAGAAGGGGGTATCTTCATTTGCAGTCACTGTAGGTGTGAAATACTGTAACCTTCCCAATGCTGCCAAGCCCATTGTTCTCCCTCCCTGCCTCTCTCTCTCCAGTTTTTTTTTTTTCTCCAACTCATTGCATTCATCTTTGGATTTAAGATTAAATAAGTAAGCAAATAAAAAATAAATAAAAAAATAAAGTATGTTGCAATCCCTTTGAGCTCAGGTTGCATCCTCCTGCCTGTTTGGAAACAAAGATAAGGCTCTGATTGTGGTAGGAAATGCAGAGTATGGTCACCAGGCACACTGCTGTAATCCCACCAGTGCAGCACCGGGAGGGAATCCTGCTGCTGCTGCCTCCCAAGGTTTGTGTGTCCACAATGGAATCTGAAAAAGGTGTTGAACTCCAGAGCCAGGAAGGTGGCTGCTTCCAGCCCAGAGCTTGAGCTGCCTGTTTTTGGGAGAGGAATCTAAACACTCTTTTTAATGCACTGCTTATCTGGCCTCAGTAAATTTCGGGGTCAAGTTGTGCTAGACATGGAGCTGGGGGACCACTCTGGGGACATCAGCAGCTGTGGGGAGCATATGTTCAGAGCTCAGTACTGATCACAGCTCATCAACGTGGATTTAGCCCCCATTGTGATAACCAGACACACAAAACAGGAGCCTGATTTACCATCAGAGGAAAAAATAACCTAAATATAGCATGAATGCTTGGGCCTGAAACATGTTATGTGGTTTCATTTCACCTTTTATTTCCTGTTTTTTATTTATGATAAATTGTCTCTGTTTCAGACTATGGTAAATCCTCTCTATTTCAGACTATTCTTAGAGCCTTTTTTTACCCATACTAACATGGTTCACTCTTGCAGAAATGTATGCAAATTAACTTTTTATGAAAAATGGGGGCAGAAATAAAACATTATGCTGCTCTTGCAAAATAAAAAAATCATTAGTGATTGCCAAAAGCAACAAAGTTGATCTTTTGGCAGCATACTGTACATAATTACAAATTTTCTATTCTATTTCAGTCCTGTGAACAGCAGAATTGCCCTATCACAGAACACAAAATAATTCTGACCTCATGGTAACACATTCATGTACCTCATTCTGACCAGCTTCACAGAAGCATTGTTTAAGACAAGCCACATTTTCAGTGGAGCTTTGAGAAGGAGGGAGACAGCAAACACTTTTTCATTACTTGAAAAGTGCCAAGGATGCTATAAGCATACCTCAGGCAGATTTAATTGTAATATTAATTAACTGGTTCACTTACTAATTAATCTGCTGCTCCATCTTTTTCACACTAATGTATTTCAGAAGCAGATTGAGAGGAAATGTTAGAAAAGTTTCTTCTGACAATCTCTGAAAGAAAATTTGCAGAAGTATATGTACAAAAATTGCATTATCATTAGAATGGTGATGCTTAATCTAGTCATTTGATGTAGTCATTTAAAAGTAGGAAGAGACAGCTACTTTCTGACTGGATAGTGTGACTAAAAGACAATGAAAACATATCTTAGGAAACAATTCTTAGAGAGATTATACACTAACATATATGTGTACTGGTGATATCCATATAACAGGAAATGCTGCCATGTCTTCAAAGAGAAGCATTTCTCAACCACAGAGAAATACATGAGATATTAATATTCAGCTACTATTACAAAACTCTACAGAGAACTCCACAATTGTTGTATCCTGCACACTCTGGCTCCTTATTAATCTCTCCAATTTTTTTTTCACCTGGTCAATGCTGGGCCATAACTGCACCCCTGTCTATGAAAACTGACCTGCAAGAAATGCATTCCCCCAGTAACAGCACTCCTTCTTTGTGGCATTGGAAACAACATATTTCTGTTATCAGAAAGAGGCAACAGCCTAACACTGTTACTTGCTCAGTAAGGGCAGATGACACTGGAGTTTATTCTAAGATACTCTTATGCATAGATCAGGTTTATAAGCATTTTCAACACGTTGGTTACAATTTCTCTTCCCTTATGACAGAAGACCTTTCCCAAGACAGCTTTAATTTATAAGGATATAGAAAATAAACAAACAGACAAACAAATCCACATATTTTTCTTGCTACTTTTCTAGTGCAAAGATGAAGATATTCTAAAGTAGGAGCAGGTAGAGAAGGGCATATTCAGATGTCCTGCTCTAGGCTTTGGTAGGTACAATACTCCAGTGATAACTAAAGGGCTGAGACAAGGTTTACACATGACGCAGCATGATTAAGATGCCACTGGTTGCAATTCTAAACACTAACTGCAAACATCTTTTATTGTGTCATGGGACTCATGACCTGTTAAAAAGAAAGACCAAAGAGCCTAAATGACTTTCCTAAGATCACAGATCAAACCTGAGACAAAATAGGAGGCAAGTCAATATCTTCAAGCAGAGGGAGACATTTTCTGTCTTTAAAATGTTTTTAGAGGTAGGAAGAATAAATAGCATACACAGAGGAAATGATGGCACCATGTAATGCAAGGCACAGTTTTGTCATGGCTTCAGAACAATAAGGATAAACTATTATTTCCCAAGCCATGATGTATTTCTTCCTCAATGCATTATTTAGATTTAGAGACAAAATGCATCCTATTAATATGCATTGTTAAACTGTTTCACGTGGATAGTCCAGTGTTTAGGCTCAGCTCATACTCTAAGGGATCATTCAAGCTTATAGCTCCAACATGATGAGGAAATCAGTGTTCATTCTTCAAGAGGACTGCCTCTGAGACTGCAATAAAGTTAAAACACTTAGCCTTATCTTTTTGCTGGAAAAATTTTCTTATCAAAATTGAAGAAAAAGTACTTGTTTTACAGACAAAGTTTTTAACTTTACTAAACTTGAGGTACTAACCATCTTTCAATGCACAATATGAAACAGTCAGTGGTTCAGTGAAAAATGTGAAACAGCCCTTGATTCAATTTATATTTGTACACAGGAGAAATTACCACAATCAATAACACACTGAATGGAACAGGCTCAAAATGGTCTAAAATATGTCAGTGAATACATGTGTAAGACTTTTTTTTGTTGAACACCAACCTCATTGCACCATATTCTTACAGCAAGACATGCAGTCAGTATCACATATACCTTGACAATCACATGTGGATAGAAAAGAAAATAATTCTTAAATTTGACAAATCATTGAACCAAAGAGACAAAGGGAAAGCACTGCCACAGTAATCATAAGTTATATTTGCCCCAATTCTTTCTTTGTATACTGGCTCAGATTTCTTTGGTATTATCAGCCTGCCAAAACTGATATGTTTCCTCCAAAGCTTGGCCAAGTAGAACATTTCATTTTCCATTAAAATCTGCATGAGAGCACTAAACTTTTGCGGTCTAAATTGTTAATGTACATTGCAGGTAACTGGTCCAATTGTCAGAACAGTAAAAAACTGTCCATTTTAAGGTAAGAAAATGCTTTTGAAAAAGCTGCAAGTTGTTATTTGAAATTGTGCTTCAAATTAAATGCATTTACACCAATTGTTTTTGAGAGTCTTTTCTCCAAACGACTTAGTTTCTTGCAGACATTAGCAAAAAAAGCAGGAGGAAACTTTTGTTTTGTTTGTAGCAGTCTTTCAGGAAAGTCTGCAATGGTAAATGCTTGGGGTAATTTGGTGTTCTGCTCTGTCTCAGCAGTTAAATCCTTTCAATAAAGTAAACATTTCATTAACTATAAATTGACTTTTTTCTAAGCAAAGTGGTAAGTTTCTATTTGTATCACTTTTATTCCCAGACCCTATTTATAGAAGAACAATTTTGTTTCAGTTTCTAGATCTCCCAGACTGAGATTTTCAGTAATTTATGTAGACTGGGGCAATACTGAGCATCCTACAATATCTTTTGTTCACTAGGGAAAGCAAACAAGAAGGACATTAACCCAGAGAACTGAGCAGTAATTCAGCATGCATCAGCATATCACTGTCTTTTTAACATGTAGTACTCAGTATATAAGGAAATTTTTCAGAAAGCACAAGAGAAAATATGATTATCTGCAAGTTGCTGGAAATTTCTTTGCTTTCTGGATTAAGAATTCACTCTGCATTTCTCCACTTAATAACTGCCTTGTTTTAGACACAGTCTACTTTTATTTTTTGCAACTTTTTAGAAAAGGTAGTGGCAGGTTTTCTTGTGAGGCAGTAGCAGCCCCATCTCAAACTGCCAGTGGAATCCTACTTTACCTCTATGGAATAAGAGATACAGTGTGTGTGAGAAGCAGCTCTCACAAGAATTGTATCTGGCCTGGTACAAGCTAGTATTGCTTTCTGGGTAGGAGAGTCTTGAAAAGTTAAAAAAATAGCCCTTTGATTCAACCAGGGCATTTTCATCTCTTTTCAATCACACTATGAACATTTTTTGCTCACTGAAAAATGCATCCCAAGGCTTGGAAACAGATCAGCTATTGAAGTCTGAGCGAAGTGGTATTTGCCACCATCTGGTTGTGAACCCTACAGAGAAGCTATTGATCGGTCTGCTTGCTATTTAAGTGGTAGCCATAACCACACTGATGTCCCAATTAAGGGGGAAAAAAAAAAGGCATTTAATTGGAAAGACAAGTTCACACATTTCCAAATTTTATGGCAGGCCCATATGAAACAAAAAATAATAATAATAAAAAAACCACTGCGGCAACAAAACCATAAAACAAAGCAAACAAAAAACTCATAAAAAACACCCCAAACCTGAAAGAAAAAATTGTTATGTCAAAACTGGATGTTTTCAAATTGGCACAGATGTAACTATACTTTACTCAATGAAATTATCCTTGAAGGGATGGGGCAGGGAAGAAAAAAATTTAATTATTTTTCTTATATAAAGAGGCAAAATAAGGCATGTGGACTCCAAAATGGCACCTTTCCAGGAACCTGATGAAAAATCTGTTATCTTTTGTGAGAGAAATTAAGTTTTGTAGATTTCTAAAATACACAATGATAGGCTTATATACTGCTAGCACTTCTAACATCTTTTTTCTCTGCATTTTGGAGAGCTCTTGTTGTCCTAGTTTAAAAGGCAACCTATATTTGCTAGACCTGAATGTATCAACTGCAGTGAAGGCAGAACTCCTTTCTCATCTTATTCAGAAATCATTGATTTCTTTCACTTCTGGTGTAAATAACTACTTTTCTCTAAAGTAACTAATGCCCAGAACCCTTTATCCCTGTACAGACCAGATAAAATTACAGTTTTTGTAACTTTATTTTTAGCAACTTTATTTTTAGCCATTTTCCTACAAAACTGTGTGATGCTGTAATTCTCATGAGCATGAGGTGTGTGGTTGCCTGAAATCTTAAGACTGTAGCAAAATATTAATTGTGTATTATGGCTACAGGAATCAATACTTAACATATTCAAATAATTTTATTTTTAATATACTCTGTTGTAAGATTAAACAAAAAAAATTCCTTGAACCCCACTAATATTATAACCAGCAAAGGGATTAAAATGTCATCAGAGCTTCGGTTTCATTCCACTAGTGCAAGATTTTGGATTTGTAACTCTAAATATAATCATGAAATTTCAATTTATATCTTTCATGCATTTTTGATTGCCAGTAGCTAGAATGGCCTGTTCTGTCTGCCCTCCAAACTGCAGCCACCTTGTTTTTCCCACATGTATCAGTGGTAAATCAGTAGCTTCTAGGTGTGAAAAGGTGAATTGGCATTGCCATATTTTTAGCATAGATAGGTAAGATTATACTGAACGCAACCAACCATGTTTCTGTTCTTGTCACCTGTGTATTAATATGGGAAATATTGGGAAATACTTTATATTCCGCAGCAACAAACTATCAGAATATGTAAAATACAAAATGAAATAAAAATCCTTATTGCCTTATACACTGAGATAAATAGCTGTTTTTCCCAAGGCAACCATCAAAAATTTCTGGCACTGGATTACCAACAGAATAATATCTAAAGCAAGAAATGACACTTGTTCAGCTGAAAAAAAGGAAAGCAGTAAAAGGAAGTGTAGAAAATATATCCTGTATTCTGAAATACTAAATTACTGCATAGATGTGTACAAATTATCAGAGAATGATATGCTTTTCAAGGATGCTTTCCTAACAAAATGGGCATCACTTCGGAGTGGAGGGAAAAGAAGCACAATTCCCAAAGAGGCTTTTTCTGCCCAAAGGCTTTGTTTAAAGACAAGCAACAAATGCATGTTATTAAATAAGGATGTGGTGCAAGTCCCCACTAGACTCCTAGAATTGGATATACTGCACTGTGTGCTGGAGGCAGCAGATCTCCAAGTAGGATAGCAATGGGTGACGTCTGAAAATCGACCACTGCTGATGTCACACCCTAGAAGCAGATTGTCATCCACCCTCTGTGCACAGGCAGCTCCCTGCACTGTCCTGCTCCCAACTCCATCTTCCCCAGCCCTGCCTGAGCAAAGGGAGGCAGAGGGACTGCAAAGTGACTGAGGGGTGCTGGAAATGCACCCTCATATTGCAGCATATGAGGGAGCCCTTGCAGTGGATCAGGTCCACTTTCCTTTCTGTACACCAGCCAACAGACCTGAGACTGAGAGTAAAGAAGAAACTGGAGTATAAGCACGGCTCTGAATTACAGTCTCTTCTCTAAGCTGCTCATGAGATGTCACTGCTTTGTGCCTTTTTTCAGACTTGGACTAAAAATTGTATGCTGCAGTCTAGCTCACCCATTTGCAATCTAACAGCTTCGTTTTTGGATTTGTACATGCAGTTTCTGTCAGCAATGTGTAATGGAATGTTGGGAAAAGTCCTTTAAGGTTTTATATCCACAACATCTGTGTGAATTACTAAACTGTCTCCTGTGTACAAAAGCAAGATGCATGTGTAGTATTTGTAATCTTCGTGAGACTGATGGAACTAATTGAACCAGTAAAATTCAACGAGACAGATTTTTTTTAAAAAAATTTAAAATTGTATATTTGTTTACATAGAAGTGGTCCTTGAAGGAACTAACTCATAAATGAATTAAATAACTAATGATTCTCCAAACCTGCAATCTGAGTGCTCAGCACCAGAAGATCTCAATCCCAAGTCAGTAAACTTCTGGTATTGGTCCTTCTTGATGCACTCAAAGATTTTACCTTAGGACAGCTCATCAACAAGAGCTGCTCATTTTACCTACTAGAACATATCTGACAGACCAACCCTTAAATGCAGCAAAAGACAAGAGAATAAGCCCATGATGAAACTGACACAGAGTCATTTATATCCTTCCCAATGGTGATTTAGAACATCTAACTCTCTAGGCCGCTGTCTTGATGAACAGTGAAGTAACTCCTCCTTCATCTTCTCATAAAAGCTGTTTTTCTGTATAGAAGAGACACAAATATTTGCTACAGCAGGTTTCTAACTTGTGTCTCCCAAAAAAGCACATTAAAGCACACTAGCCATAAGGGAATTTTTCTTGCTCCCTAGTGAAAGGAAGATGACTTACTGCATTGAGCCTAACATGGAGGGAGAAGCTCCTTTTTGGCCAGAAGGCAGCAACCTCCTTCCTGAGATTTCTTATCAGCTGGTTTAGGTGGCCTCCTAGGGAGGGCCTGGCACCTTTGTCCCTTGTGCTTAGGTGTCACACCAGGAGCAACAGGTGCTGTAATACTGAGTACAGTTTGATATTTGGATCTAGGTGGTGATAAGGACCTGGTTCAATCCAGGCAGTATATTGTTTTCTTGCTGCTATTGCAGCCTCAATAGGCCGATGTAGAACAAAAATGTAACCAATATCTTACAAGTAAGCTAAACCTCAGCTTCCCATATAAACACACAACGCATGCCAGAAGCAAGAATCACTGCAGCATTCTCATATAAACTGATATTACTGGGGCAAATACTTCCTAAAAGAGAACTGTCAAGGAATATTATCCATTTTAGATGTTGCACTCTTTTCTTCATTAGTCACATATTCACAGATGTTATACTACATTATGCAATTGCAGTGTGTGTCTCAAAAGAATAAAGTAAATTCATGGCTCTACATTAATCAAATGGGTGTGATCTACCGGATTTGGGCTTCAGTGGGCTCTAAGAAATCATACACACAAACAAATGAGGCATAGATACATAAAGAAAGAGTTCAGAATGTGCATAAATAAAAATTATTTCTGAATGCAGTTTCAGTGTGCTCTCAAATGGAAAAACTGAAGAAATGGAATTACTAAACACATCAAAATGTCTTGTACTTGAATTTTATAGGTTTGGGTCATTGGCCGTCAATCTTTAGGATCTTACTTAAACTGTTCACATGTTTTGTTACAATATTTTTAAAGCTGAAAAATTTTCCTAAATAAATAATAATAAAAAAAAAGTTAAGAAAATAGCAATGAAAAACACAAACCAAGACAAAGTTTGCCTTGGAAAAAAAAATACTACTGCCAATATTCTTCTGTCTAGGCTGGGCTTTCTGATTAAGAGCAGAGATAAAAATCCCGTAAGAGTGAACAGTGTTGCAATGAACAATGTTACACTGAATACAGGGGTAGGAGAACAGAAACTGAGGGACCTTTGCCTTGGCTGTTAGCATCTTGAGCAAATGCTTTAAACATAAATCTACCAGCCACCCTATAGAAAATGTCTTCTCCTAAGTCTGAAAAAATTTCTGTGAGTCTGAGGTCAAGCACAGAGTAGGAGAAGTCTTGAAGAATCAAAATTTAATGGGATAAAGCCATTGTTTCCTGCCCAGTTCTATTCCTTAGCTGATGGTCACTGAATATAGAAAAAGAAAATGAAATCTGATGTCCTGACAAAATTTCCTAAAATTTATTAGGTTAACCATACACAAAACTTAAATTATTTGTGAAGCTATGACTCAACATTGTTTCCAATAAACTTCATTTGTAAAATACCCAGACCACTCACCTGATCTAGGACAGCATTCCATATTTAATATTGTATCCCATTTCTAATAGTGCTCAGAGGATGAGTGGCATAAGCAGGTTTCAACCTGGAAAACAAAGAATAAAACCCTAATTCCTTAAGACATGCATATGGCTGTAGCATTCTCTATCTAATATTATACAATAGAGAACTTATTTATAAAGCAGCACGTTTTTCCCCATTGCAATAGGAGCAGTATATGCTTTAAACATCACAGGCTTATATGTTATACATCAGTGATTTTTCTTTAAAAAAAAAAAAGAAAGAAAAAGAAAAACCAGAGAGTCATCCAAAAGTTTCATTTTTGCAGAATGTCCCTTTGTTTCAATGGAACAAAATATACGTAGTGCTATTTCATTCAATAATGACCTGCATGCTCTGTGTTCCCGACAGCTCGCCATGTGATTAGTCCTTCTAGACAAACAGGATTGTTTCTCCACTTCTGTAATTGATTCTGATGTGCAGGTCTGGACACTGCTTCTGTGTTGTGCCACTTTGATTCGCCTATTTAATTGAAAATGTGTTATGTTTACAGAACATCAGAGGGGGTGCGTAATCCTTGACCAAAGTCTGCTGAAGCAACTTGAAACCACAAGATGGCAATAGTGTTTACATTTTTATGAGCACTTGTGCTCCGCGGGCTAACCTACACTTCTGTTTATGCTAAAATGAAGGAATTGGGATTCCAGTCCAGAGTGGCTCTTTAAATCTAAAATCACATATGTAAAGTTTTAGCCATGACTTTCACACCCAGCAGGACACGGGTAGTGAGTCACTTTTCGGAAGCCATCCCGCCACCTCTGTGAGTCACCTTTCCCAAGCTAAAGGGAGGTACAGTGACATTCTGGAGCCGGGAACCATTGTTTGGCTCATTACAGGACAGCTTGGGTGCGAGGAGCACAATTCATGCCCTGTGGGCTGCAGCTGAGCTACCACAAATCTGCAGCCTGCTGGCACTATGCTTTCCCATGAGGATGGATTCTGTGCACTGGGTGCACCCACCAAGCATAGCTGTACCTCCCTGCTCTTGCTGGGTACACAAACACTGGATGCCTCACAGAAAACTAAGCCCCAAAAAACCCTGGCAGAATTTTTGAGGTGAGGTACAACATGCCTCCGTGTCGTCCCTGGTCACCTCACTGGATCCAGAACCTCTTCCATTCCTTCTCCCAAGCTTGAGCAACACAACACCAACAGTCTCTCACACACTGGCTCCTAGTGTGCGCTGCTTCAGATCCAATTTTAATTTTTTTTTTTTCAGAAAGAGGCTCATTTACTATAGTTTTAATTTCTAAAATGGCATACTTAATCACGTCTGAAAATTTAATCCTCCATGCCCTTTACATTTTCTGGGAAACTGTCCACCTTAGTTGGTTAGCAGACTTTCAGTACTAAGCCACTTGCCTCACTCTCTTGAGACACAATCTAAAGCCTACTGAAGGTAACAGGATCATTACCTAATTTCAGCAGTATTTGAAATTCCTGGCATTTAGTTTTCTCCTAGTGTCATTACTGCCAGGCCATCCTTATTCCATAATAAATTTTTGATATATATACATACAAAAACACATAATAGAATTTTATTTATTTATTTATTTTTAACAGAGTAAATACAGGATCATCAAAGCAAACTCCTAGCCCTGCAATGGTAACTGCATTATATCCCTCGACAAGGAGCTTAGGAGTTAATTTAATGGTGTTCTTCAATTTAAGTAATGGAGTATAATGGAGTATAATATATTAGGCGAGCAAATATTTGTTCTTATTTTTTTGCCTAAAATATGCTTATAGTAAAGCATTAGCCAGAGGTTAGTAATACAATACATAAGCCATAAACACTAGAGCATGATAAACAGCTCATAATAATCAACCCTGAAGAACATCATCTTGTCTGTTATTATAATCTCAAATAAAGTGAGTAACAACTTCAGACTGAGGATGAACCCACAGAGCAACTTAGGACCATGGAAAACCCTCACAGAGGAGATTGAGGGCAACAAAATGAGGTCTTAAGGAAGAAGGCCTAGTTAAATTAGAAGATTAAATCAAGAAGTTAAACTCACAAAAATGTATGAGCAAGTCTCCCTACAACACTGGTATTGGGAAGCAAGATGGGAGCAGAGAGGGAAGGTGAAATACTGAGAGTTGTTTTGCAAAACAATTGATTATTGATCCCAAAGGTAAAAATGGTAAAGAGGAACATCTCAACCTCTGCTTAGGTTCTGGGTCAGAAAGACATCTTTATTCAATCATTTAAGCATGTAAGCATATGATTCATTTTTGCCATGTCCAATCAGTTTTCTGAATAGTTACCTAAATAGGTATGGATAGGTGAAATGGTGAAATCAAGACTGAGCTGTGAAACAAAGGGAAGGTAATATTTCAAGGCAGTTACTATAATGTTGAAATCCAGGGAGACATGAAGGAGGATGGATGTGGCATTTGTCTACATGGATGTCATTATTTACTTAAGTACAACCTGTTTTAACACAATAGACAAGGTCTCAAGAAGGACTCTGAAGAAGCAAGGTAAGAACAAAGGAGAGCCACAGCTAAAGGAGAGGCAAATGTTCCATAGGGAATTGGAAACACTGTCAGGGAACATACTGTGTGTGTTGTGAACTGATGTGTTGTGATGGAAGCAAGTTGACAAAAGAGAGGGTGAGAGGAAACAGAGGGCATTGGAAATGGGGCTATTGGTGTCTGGGGAAAGGGAGTCTAAAGGATACTGGTGCTGTCTAAAGGGAGTCTAAAGGATATCAGCTGTGCCACTCAGCTGGTCCATGAAATGTTTCAGTTTGATTCATCACTTTTCCCAGAGAAAGAGGAGGAGAATGATGCCACTCTGTGCTGGTGCTCCCACGAAAGACAATACTTCTGTGCCAGCTGCTGTCAAAATTGATGATGCTGCGGGACAGTGATCACAGGTGGTGATTGAGCTTGCAAACCGCTACTGCCTCCTCTGGTTTCCTATGGACCAGCCTTGTTCCCTACATGGGACACCAGCTTGCCCTCCTGCTGCCCTCCTTCATTCTCTCGAGTATGCTCCTGTGAGGCAAAGATCCAGTGAAGTTCAGAATAAATTGACTTATAGCTTAAGCATGATGGTACATTAAGACTATTCATCAGAAACCTTCCGGTTTCCTGATGGAAGCGATGGATGAGCTCTACAGGGTCTGTCTGTGTATACTCAGTCAAAGGCAGGTGGCATTTTGCCTCAGTACAAATTGTAGAATCCATCTACATGAAAGAAAGATTTCAGTATCTCACTCTAAGCCTGAAGAATCAAGGCTGGATTTTCAATCCTATTTCTCATCCCAGCTACTTCAGTGACCTATGGTAGCGCATTTTATACCACAGCTTTCAAAATTACTGGTAATCTTGCTGCCACACAGCCTGATCTTCAGATGTGCTCAGCTCCAATTGCCAACTTAAAAATTAAAGACTATATTTGAATGCTGCTATTGCCTCTGGCCCAATATTCTTGTTTGTAATAAGGAGTTAGCTTATTTCCCAAGAATGCCGAGAATTTAATTACATAATGTCTGTAAAGCAATTGGAAGAAAAGCACTATATAAGTGTTAAGCATTATAATTGTATTAAATGTGTATGACCAGTATTGCAGGGAAGAGATGTGATTATCTAATAAGCAATGACCTCTCATCACCAGCAGTAAAAGACTTTGCAAAGACCACAATGTTCTGCTAGCAGAGGCTGAATTAAATGTGTAGGATATCAAGAAGTGCTCTTTAAGTTTTCATTGCACAGAAAGTTAAAAGAATTTCTGTTAAAAACATGTACTGCCCAATCACAATATTCTCAGTACTAATGGTTTTCCAAATGCTAGTACAGATATTAACTGGAAGAGCTAATTTGAGACTATCTCCTGTCACCAGTGCAGCTTCAGATGAATGAATTTTAATCTGACCCTCAAGAGTCAGTCTAGCTGAATAATAACAATGAAAAATGCATGAGAATAGCAATTTCAACATGGCTATTTCACAGACAAGCTTATTTTATGCATCACTAGCAAATAAATCAAGAAATTGGATGGACTTTCTGAATGTCTTTCACTGTTTTAAGTAAATCTATCTGGCCAGTGTAACCATCAGTTCCAAAGATTGGAGAGTAAACAGAGGAGGACTATTGATTGATTGCTTTATTTGGAATGGAATTCTTAACACCGCTTTTGCCAGGAATTTAGCTCATAGGGGTGAAACTTGCTATCTTGTTGCTATAAACTGAACCATAAGATATCCTAATTGCTAGCATTTGGATTTCACCGATTATCTAAGCAGAAATTGGATCTTGAAAAACCCTTGTGCAAGCTTTTCATAAATACCATGGAATAACAACTTGTCGCAGCCACGCTTTCTGGATGCTGCCGGCACGTGGCCACAACGGCACTGTGGGTCCTAGATCACGGTCTTCGGGATGCAGATAAAGGATCCGGAGGAGACTCTCTGGTGCTGAGGTTCCAATGTTTATTGACATCGAAGGGCAGAGCATGTTGTGAGGCAGCTTTTAAATGGGGGTGGGACACAGGGAGGTACAGAGCACGGACCAATGGCGTTCCCGCAGGGTGGGGCTTACAGAGGCTTACAGAAAGCCAACGGGGTACATAAAGGGGTGGATACAAATGCTCAAGGCCAATCACCTACCGAACACCAAAGAACTTTCTAGACCAAGGGGTAGGGATTGTCTCTGATGGACAGGTAAGGGAGGTTGGATTAATAGCTAGGGTAAACCAAGAATATCAGAACAGAGGGGAAACTGGAACATACCACAACAACAACAACTGACTGTTAGCAACAAGTTGTTATACAGCTCTGTGGAAGGGGCTAATGAAGTGTTTTTAAAAGGCTTCCACAAAATAAACTATAATGTGTCCTGGTTTGCAACAGTAGGAATTACACATTATCACAGAAAAATAGACAAGTTAGTACAAGTTCAGGTGCTAAAAAAAAAAA
>VYXD01000747.1:392828-412108 GCA_013397195.1 Hylia prasina
TCAAAGAAAAAAAGACAAGTTAGTACAAGTTCAGGGTCAAAAAAAAAAAAAAAAGGCAGCACATTCTGGCACGATGGTGTGGTCTGTCATTTTTGCTCTAAAAGTTTCCCACTGAGAATATACAGTGTTCTACTCTGAGGCAAACAAACAAAAAGTGTGGGATAGGAGTGTCATTTATCGAGTCCCAATATTAGGTGCTCAGGTTTAAATTTCAGTCCAAGTCCCTGGACATGTTTCATGTGATTTGGAAGATGGTCCAGACCTTTGTGTTAATACAAAACAGAAAGGTTTTTATGTTAGTTCTTGCCAGTGGATTCAAGTGGAGTTCAGACAGTTGAAATTTCATTTAAACCATCAAACCCTAACCAGTAGCTGACAAAACCAACAGAACATGCTTTGTTTTTAAAGGGTTGTTTGACATATTTTACTTGAGGAGTGTTCTCTTTTCCTATAGAACTGATGGAGCTTCAGGGTATTATTCTTTAACATAAATTGCTGTATATATTTCCATATCTGAAAATCTATATAATCAGATGGTTTTTAAAATGATTTTCAGTGAAATCCTCAAGCATGCACATGTGCATTCAGCTCATGAAGATACCCCTTCTATTGAATGAGGCATTGTAATTGTTCTATTAAACACAATGAGTTACTTGATGTGTTATTATACCTTAACAGATGCACAGGAAATGACTTCAGGGTGTTACGTGTGGCACTGAATGATGGGGACTGAAGATTATGTTTGAGAACTCTTAAACAAAAGGCTTGCTTCATTTAGTCTATCCTATGTGGATCTCCATTCCTGTGGGCACTTTAAACATGATATCAGAATTATAAAGAAAATTAGATACTGCCAATGTACTTCAAATTGCAATGCTGAGAATAAAACTAAGCAAATGTTAATGAAACTGTTCTTTTCCAAATCTTTAGCAGGTAGGTGATATGAAGCCCTTCTGGGTTTTATTTCTAGTATCTTTCCCTCCTGGCCTGATATTTGCAGACTGATACAGATGAGAAAGAAATCCTCATGGGCTATTTGAGATAACTGAGCCCATTGCTTTCTGTGGAACTTCCTCTGTAGAACTGAAATTGTGTGATAACCAAGAACCTGCGCAGAGAATGGATCTAACAAGAGAGTGGTTGAAGGTAGTATCCAATGAGAGCTGAAAAAAAGTGTGACTTTAAAGACAACAGCAACATATATACAAAGAGAAATTTGTCTTTAAAGACACATAACTAAAACTAAATACATAGTGTTTCTATTGCAGTACAGATATTCAGGAAAGCCTGGTTTCATATGTTCAGAAGAAAACCTGAATAAAATTCCACAAAACTCACAGCCATGTTTGTAAGATAAGATAAGATGTGTCTCAGTGAAAAGATAAATTTCTATGTCATAAGTTCATACCACATGGTTAACACCACTTTCATATGAGAGATTAGGTCAATATAAGATTTGCACTCCACAGAGTGGAGAAAAGAAATAAGTCTGAATACAAAAATCCTCTATGAAAATGGCTGTGCCAGGGAAACTTGTTGATAATTGACTTCCAGTTCTGTAGGGCTGATCCAATTCAGAAGCATACCTGGGTTTTGTCTGAGTTAACATCTATTTTCAAACAGTACTACGGCATGATATCCAGGGTGACTGCCATCAACAGGAAGATCCACAGCATTCTAAAGGATGTCTTGGAAAGCCACAGGGAAGATAAATATAGACATGCAACACTAGACACTGGTCCAATGGATCCAAAGCTTTAACCTCTCCTCTTTCAGTGGTATCATTTACAAAATTTTCAGAGAAAGTATATTCAACATAATAAATCTTCATTTCCCTATCAGCAGGAATAGTTGCAATGTTATTCTTTCAATACCTTTCATTTTGGAAAAGGTGTGCCGACAGTATGTTAACTATGTAAAAAAATCTCAATAAAAAATGAAAGTATATCAAAACAGGAAGAAAGTGGTGTTTAACAGATATTTTCCAGCAAGTATAATGGGAGGACAAGACTTTTTGAAAACTGGAGGAAGAATCTGGGAGGAAGGTCACGTGATGCTACAAAATATTTGTGTATATGTGCATAAACCAAAGCATAAATCATGGAGCTGGAAAATAAAAAATAAGAAACAAGAAGAAATAAAATACTGAACCTCTTTGAAGAAAATAAAAAGCCTTGCTCTCAAGCAGGTTCTTTTGCCATTTCAAACATGTTCAAATGAAAAACAGGCTTACTGTGTAAAAGACACTATTATTCATGCAAGGTTTAACAGTGATCCCAAAGAAAATGCCTTGAAATACCTGTGCACATTGTGTGGTGAAACATGGACAGGACAAACACCTTACTGTTAGCATGAATGCACAGTCAGAACTACTCATAGACTATTTAATGTGTGCAAAATATCAGAACAAGGCTGCAAAGAACCTTAATAAGTTTGCAATGAATCTAGCAGAGCCTGGCAACAACTGGCCAGAGACAGACCTGTATGAATTAATATTACTGCTGGTTTGTTATTGAAAATTCGACCATGTTATTCAGCGCTGGGATTAATCATGCCATGGCAGTGTGCATCAGACTTGCTCTTTAGGATGAGTTTGTTTCAGCTAGTGGCTTTCCATATGCAATCAAGGACCTCCATTGTGTTGCAAAGAACTGGGATTCCATGCGGATGACTAACTGCCTGAACTAGTACAAGCCAAAGAAAATGAGAATAGGTAAGAGGCTTAGCTGAGTTTGTTAGTCTACAGATGGACATTTACAGAACCACAGGCTTCACTTATGCAGATATAAAATCAGAAGACAAAAATCAGCACATTTCATCAGTGTACTCTAACGCTGTAAGCTTTTCAAACTATGACCGAACAAGCAAGCAGAACCCCTTAGATACATAGAAAAAGCTAGAAATGCCACTATAAAACCATAAATTCCTAAACAATTAAGTTCTTTCTTCACAAGATGCTCCAACTAATAACATGGTTGGTGATCTTTGGTACCTGAACCAGCCATAGGCTAGAAAATCACAGCCTGTTAGACCTATGTCTTAACAAATTCTCCGGTACTAACTACCAACAATAAAGCAGATGAAAAAGGCCCCATGGTAGGACAACCATGATCTCAGCAGCCTTTGACAGCAATTCACCACAATCAAAGAGAAAGAGCCTGTCTAAAATCAGTACAGGCACAACCTTTGGAGCCACTGGAACTACACCTGGGAAAGAATAAAGAGCCACAATAACCTCATGTTATGGGGAAAGCTTAAACCCCAAATGTGTCTGGACAATGAGATATTCTAACACTAGGCTAAGAAAAGCATTGGCCTCCACACTGTTCAATCTTAATTTGGAGGGAAGAATTAGATTTAAAGGAGGCCCAGGATATGACAGCAAGAACCTTATGTTTTATCTGTATGTGTGTCCACATATATGCAAAAACAGACAACTGTGCTGAGGTAAGAAGACAGAGCAAATTTGAAAGGACTCATTAATAGATGGTCTGTTTAGTTTGTTGATCCTGAATGGATCTTTGTTCCACTGTGTTCCTTAAACAAAGGCACTGCAACTGCTAAGTCATGAAGTCCTTGTTTCTCCCAAGCTCTTTTAAGTCAGTGGGATTTTTTATTAAGAAGGGCTCAAAGATTTAAGTTGGAGTCAGTATAATTCCTCACAACATAAACAGCAAAAAGGTCTCAGTGTTAAAATTCCCCATTGTCCAAAGAAAGAAACATATCTCTTCTGTGCCTCTGACAAAGGTAAGCACTTGAAAAATGATCAATTTGCCTTTTCTTGGCCTGCATATACTTAGTTCATGACTATCTGTAAATAAGCTTCTTCTCTAATACATATCCATGTGGAATGGGAGAAATATGGTGATAACACAGAGGAATGAGGAGGAAGGAGGATCAAAGTATAAATCTAGATGGATGTAGCTCCAACATTTACTTAAACATTAGGCGTGTGGCAAAGAAATAACAGAATACTTTTTCAAACTGCTCTTTGGCCTCCCTGATTGGGGGAGAAGATGCTTGTGCTAGCTGAGGAAAGCCATAAGCCAGAATTTCTCCTGGATTTTCCTTGATGAGGAGCCAGGCCCTCTGGTTAACTTTAATTTAAAGTTGCTGTAAACAACCTGACAGTGCATTTATGAAGGATGCTTGTGAACAAGTGCACTGTTCAGTTCATAGAAACACTAGAGTGTTTGAAGCCATGTACATTGGTGCCTGAACACATGCACCAGTACAGTAACTTCTGTCCTTCCTTTAGGGCTCTCACAAAATGGGATGCCTTATTCAGTGCAGATGGTTTATTTTAGAGCAACATCCTTTGTTAAACTGAAACAGGGAAATAATATATATGGAGCATTTATTAACTTCCCACTTATTATTTAATCTTTAAACTAAAGGTAAATTTATCTTGGTAAGTTCACAAATCTACAGTGTGACCTGGTCAACATTCACCCTCTTTACATCTGACGGAGAGAAAGAAGTGTTGTAAAGAGCAAATAATTTCACCCGATTTGAAGTTTTGCTTTCAAAGGGTCATATTTTAGAAATGTATTTTTTTTCTACTCACTAGGAAGGTATCCAGATAATCTGCATAAAAACAAACCAACATTGTTATGTGGGTAAGAATTCACTTTTTAATTTTTTTGTGATTATTGATACCTGACCTACATCTTGTTTCTGTCAAGCCAGGACTCTGAAGAGAACCTGAATGATCTGTTAGTATTTTGATTTTAATGATGAATATTTTTTAACTAACATGTTTCTTTTTACAGGGAATTCTCTCCTGTTTACACACTGTTTAAACACATCTAAGAAATCTAGGATGGAGGGCAGGTATTAAGATGTCAACTTGAGAAATATTTCCAGTATTTGGAAATATTATTTTTATCTCCAAATCAGCTAAATTATCTATTTATTAGTCAAGTGTAGACCAAAAGTATTGCACCATAATAAACAGCTTTATTATTAATTTGGTAAAAAACAGCTTTGTTTTGAACTTCCAGCACAGAACCATTGAAGTAATAGCATTATCTTTATTGAGAGTTGTGTGCATATATCATATAGGTTCAAAAGATTATACAGCATATTTCATCACCATCAAAACAGTATTTCTCTTGACCTTGTCTGAACACATTCCAGTCCTAACAAATCAACACATCATAACGTTTACTACTCCAATTAACAAGAGGAGGTGGATTTTATGTCAAGAGTAAACAATCTGTATTATATTTATCTCACAGTCCCTAAAGATTTTAGTTTGGTAAAAAAAAAGAAAAAAAAATTTTTTTGTCTCCCTGAAGTCCAGTCTTCTCTTAATAACTCTCATAAAACAACTAAACCCCCAATCTTTACATAGAAAGGGATCCCACCCAAGAAGAAACACATCCTTCAGAAACAATAGCATTTGTTCATGCATATAAATAAGACAGTGGAGTTAAGACTCTGTGGAGGATTTTGACTTATATTTTCACGGTCTTGAATGCTTTGATCTACTACCTTTTAATGTAGGTGTTTGCTAATATAATTAGGGAAAAACCATAAACAATTTCACCAAACACAGAAGCTCAAAGATTTCTTTTCAGGATCTTAGACTGAGCCTATCATTGTGATAGCTTGTGCAATGAAAAGTGCTAGAGAGATTTAACTCAGACATGGAAATTATTTGCCTGTCTGCATCTGATTTATCTTTGCTGTCCCAGGTTACTTTTATTTAACCTTCTGCCAGCCCTCCCACTACAAATGCTGCAGTGGAAACTTAAGAAAGGTACTCTGAATAAATCAGAGGAGGGTAAAGCTGTTCAGCTTCAACCAGTTGTAGACTGACTTTTCCAATGCTGTACACATTTGAGCAATGAAAGAATGCATTTTTAGGTAATGGAAGAAACTTTTTGGCAAAGAAGCCTGAATATTTACAGACTCTCACAATGTGTGGCTATTTATATAGGGCAAAGAAAGAATAAATCAAGTTTTAACTTGACCTGCAAACAATGTTATAAAATACATAACAAAAGATAAAACCCAGAAGAGGGCTTACACTGTTTAGAAATGGAGTGGAGAAGGTATTCAACAGAAAAGCGGACCTAGAGACTGCATATATTACAATAAACTGAAGGGTAAGACCAAAGTTTGCAAATGTTCTGTGTGTAATTTTTAGCAGACTGTATCATGGTTGTGGCTGAGCCAGATACCATATTCCCAGACAGAGCCCTATCCTGAGCTGTTAGGTAGTTTGGCCTAGGAAGTGATCCAGTAAGCAGTAGGGATGAAAGCATTTGGTTTGGAGCAGGAGGAGGGAGTTTAGCTGGACAGATGTGAGCTAGGACATGCACTTGCCCTGAGGGCCAGGAACAGAGTCAGGTCCCTGTTGTTCATTAGTTTGTATAGGTGTGGCCACAAGCATACACAGTGGAATGGTAATTTTGCTTTCCTGTAAAAAAATATGCTTTTTTACCTACAAATCATAGGTACCCTGTGCTAAAGGGCTTTGTTGTTGAAGGTGGGAAGGATGGAAACTTTATCATCTTTTATGGAAAAATTCATACCCATTACAATTACTGTTCCAATCTCATCAAGTAAACAAGACTTTTGTCTGCCAGAAGACAGGGAGGGAAGAAAGGGGACATCTTCCCTCTTGTTATCAGAATTATTCTGTGGTCCATACTGAGTAATTTTGTTGTGTTTCCTATATGAATAAAGATTCTCTGTGGTCACTGAAGATCTGATTAGCAAACCTCATGAAGATGTTCACAGTTTAACACAAATGACCCTTACTTGCCTACAGCCATCTTTTTAGTAAGTGAAATAACTTAATGAATAATTGAAGCATTGCTATTTGATACCTGCTCAATTATTTAATGATAATAGAGAGAATATAATTTTTTAGGTAAACATTGCTACTCTGAATTTGTTTAGCTGTGGTGCTAAGATCATGGTGGCTGCTGGTGATCCTATGTTCTAACAGACTAAAAGCTTTCTGTTCAGAGGTGTTAACAGTGAGGGCTCTCTCAGTGTTTGTGTATTTCAGGTGTGTCCAAGAACTCAGAAAGGAGGTCGCACACTCATTTTCCTTTTGGTGTTGCCAGTTGTATCTTACAGAAAATTCCTAATTCATCAAAGAGCACTGCCTCCAAGTATTCCACTCAATTATTGGCAACTGGATTAAATTTCCGGGGAAAAGGAAATGTAAGGAAAGTAAGATACAACATTTACATTAAGGGTTTGAATCAATAATGAATTTACATCTTAAAAAATATATATAAATGGTTGCAATATCCTGGTTACACAGGTAAATTGATGACTTAAAAGCATTATGCACAGATGTAGTATATATGTGTCCTCATATATTTAGATAAAGAGCCAAAGACTTTCCAGATAAAATTATTCCAGTCAACATTTCACAAGGTTAGTGTGGATTTTTTGGGGTTTATGTTTTTTGTTTGTTTGTTTNATTTGCAAAATCTACCTACTTAAGAAGTCTAGATTTTGTCAGCCAAAAGTTCAGGTATGCCCAGACCAGATATCTGATTTGTATAGGGGGCTCATAAGACAGTTTGAATGCTCATCTTGGAAAAAGGTGATTCGAAAGAGCTTTGGAGCAGTTGTGGTTGTCACCTGCAACTAGTTCATTTCCACAAAGACTGTCAGACCAAAATGTGAAAAAACATGATGAAAAGAAGAGATGGAAAAGAAAATGAACCACTGCAGCAGTTACATTAGCACATTATATTCACACGTTACAAATTACTTTGTGAATATTTTTACAAGGAACTAATTTTTTCCAAAGATATATATTTTAAGTACTCTTTCCAGACTTCTTGGAGTGATTTTTCTATCTCCACCAGGAATCAGCCAGGACTTCAGACCGGTGTAGCAGGTCAATTAAATGTTCTGAACTTCACTCTGTGTGTAGGAATGAGACTCTAAGGCTGAAATCCCAATTGCTTAGTTTCTACAATTCTTTCCAAGAAATTTCCAGTTCTAACTTGAACAAGTACTGCCCTCTGAGCAATGTTTTATGGTAATACTTGCTCTGGAATAGGTAGATGTGTAAGTTATCAGACATGAATATTAGACATTTACTTGATAGATATAAAATTTTGATGTCATTAATCGGTATTCCTGTAGTGTAAATTTTGGAGTAACTCCAAGAACTGGAAGTCCTAGCAAAAACTTGCTCCTTGTTCAGTAGATATACCATTTGAATTTCTATATTTCTTGCAAAGGCTACTGACTAGTCCTTTCATTGCTTAGTCTGAAAAGGACAAAATATTGCAAGGGGAAGCATAATGGCATGATTTCCCAAAGTAATTTAATTGCCCCTGATGCTTTCCTAAGTTTTGATAGCAGTATCAGAAGAAACAAGGTACTGCTTCCACAACTTAATGATAATGCCTCTATCTAGGACAGCAATAATTGAGTTTTAATGTCCTGCACAGTTGCTTGTCATAAATCCTCTCTGTGTGAAACTCTAACCTCTAGAGTTAGGCAAGATTAATGGTTAACAGTGTATATAATATTTATTAAACCTCTTTTTATATTGCTTGGCAATCTGTGCTGCCATCAAACAACTTGAAATAATTGACATTTAGTGCATCAACCTTCTTTTGACTAAGAAGCATGACATTCATGGAGATAGTAAACATTTGGCAATTGCTGTAAATGTCTCCAAATTTAACGCCATGACCTTTTCTCAGGTAAATGTTTTGGGATAAAATGTAAATAGTGATTTGCTGTATGTCAAATATCATGCAACAGCAAGTTTACTGTCTTATTATTCTTGAGAGGTTTGCAACTTGATTTTGACCTGTTGGTTCATCTTTTAAACTTCTGTAGAAAATACATACATGTGTTTATTTAAGTCTGTTTTTATGACATGAAAACTAAAAAGTACATTGAACTTTTTGAGGAGCTAGTTTTACTGTTCTATTGACCAGAACCCAGTAAAATTACTCTTAAAATAATGAGACACATTAGTCACCTTAGCAAGGTGACTTTAGGATTGTCATATATGTCACAGTATTTTAATTTTTTTTTCTTTTTTACTGCTCTTTCTTTGTCCTGTTGTGTACTTTGAAGACAGTGGTTCAGAAACAAACAAACCAAATGAACAAAATTCACAGTAGGAAAAGCAGCTGAAGAAAAAATTCTACAAAAGCTCCAATTAATGTTGGATTTGTTAAGGTCAAAAAGACGTTACTATGTAGTGACTGAACTTGGTCCAGAATGAGCACAGCAGGGGTCTGACTGCATGTGAGGTCAGCAGATAATTATTTATATTTAACCACTTTGGAGTATGGTTAATTTGGAAAGAAAAGTTGGAATATTTTCCTGTATTTGCCTGTGATCTAGAAATGGAGGTGTTTGGCTACTAACACATTTCCTACCTGTGAAAACATGGGCAAGTGAGAAAACAAGTTCCTGTAGTGAGAGGAACAGGGGGAATTACTAAAAGGTTTGCTCTGCTCAACAGGGAACTAAGGCAGGAAGCCATGAGAGCTGAAACAAGAAACATGCATGTCTGAGTACCATGATTTGTCTTCCTATTATTGTATTCCATTGCCATTTGCTTAACTCCACACACTCCTATGGAGTCCTCCTTGATCACTTTGAGGCACAGGGAGGTGGGAGTAGCAATTCCTGTGTCAGGACATGCCTCAGGTTTGTCTGAAGGCAAACCCACACCCTTCTGCTGTTGCTGTTAGCTGCCACTTTAGCCATGAATTTGGAAAGAGTTTCTGATACAGACGTCTCCTAAGGATAGTTTTAGAGGAGAGCACATACGTATTTGTTATGACCCAGCTGTCATTGTCTTTCATTGCCATCACTGGTCTGTCGTATCACCTTCTCTTCTCTAGAATGGTCCTGCTCCTCTGACTCCTTTCATCTGCTGCCTTCACAATATTGGTTTGCACAGAAAATTCCAAATAAGGCACATAAAGTCTAACCAAGGATTACTCTTGTAAAACTTTCTCAGCCTTGTTATGATCTGTTTCAGTTCCTTCTTCCCATACCTTCACACAGAGTTGTAGGAAGAATGAGGATCTTGTGTTGTCATTGACCAGCAAACCTTTCCCCAGAAAATTTCATGCCAGACTAGATACAGATATTTTCTGTTCAGCTCAGCTATTAAATGTGGGTCTCTTATATGTACTGCCAAAAAGCAAACTGCAGTCTCTGTTCAGTAAAGTAATCTTTCACTCCACTGAACAATATATGTGCCAGGAACAGACTGTTCCTTAAACAACGTATTTCCCTACCAGTGGTCACTAAAGCTTCTGGTCTCTCTACAGGCCAGTAAAATCCTTTGCATGGGTAGCCAGATGTGTTTGTTGTGATAAGCTTTCAGACATCTATTCACCTGTGTGTGCCAACGTTGTATTTAACTCACCCTCTTACAAACAAATAGTCTATAAAATAAAAACAACAACAACAATAATAAAACAGCTGAAATGAATGGCTGAAATAAAATGTACTACCTAGTTTCACTAACCTGGGAATATATTTAGATTTGTGCTGATGAAAAGGGTATGAAATAAATGTCCTCAGGGTGGGAGGTGCACACAGCAGCACCCATTCAAACTAAATATCACAATACATATTTCAAGCATTTGGGTGTGTGATAGAAGTTAGAGGAAGTCATTAATCTGCTCATTAACCAGACCCTAACCTGAGAACAATATAAGATGTCCTGAAAAAAGTCAGTCATACCTGCAGAGTAACAAGGTGCAAAATCCCTATCCTAGGACAACCAAAACTGAAAGGCAGAGCACAGGATGCTGTACTATTGCTTGGCTTACACAACAAATGATGGAGCAATAAGGATGAAGCATATTCTACCAGTTTGTCAGTGTCTGCAGACTAATGAACAAAAAGTGTGGATATTTTTCAAACAGTAAGAAATTGGTTTTATATTCATGGTGGCATATTCAGTGACTGAAGATGTCTATCCCTTAACTACCTACCTGCAGAACAGGGAGTACAAAACTCATTACCTCGTCTCAAAAAACTATAAAATACACTGATGAGGAAAAGAGCTAAATCCATCAAGTCATCAGTAGCTGTAATCAATAACCAAAGCCTTAGGTTTGACCATCAAACCCTAAGTTGCAAGGGAAGATAAAGGATCCATTTGTTGTGGTAATAACAAACCTATAGTCAATAATAATGATGCAAACATATAAAAGCCTAGTTGGATTTCACCAGCCTCCAACTTCCTTAGATACTTTGCTTCAGGATCACATTGAGAAATTTTGACCTTCCCTATTGATTAAATGGCAATTTCATATAACCAATGATTAGATAATCCAATCATATCTGCCAAAAGTGATCAACAGTATATGAAATAAAGGGCAGAAGTTGTGTAATTTACAGTACAAATGAGCTCGTTCCTGCAGCTCTGATTAAATAAAACAAAAAAATCAAATTAAATAGTGATCAAATTATAGGGGTGGCACTCTAACAATTTGAATTTTTCATGATTCATTTAATTTGAGACAGCACTAAGCTAAAAACTAAATAAAGAAGAAAACCCTTTTTACCCTTTCTTTCTTTGAAGTTAATTAGTCTTACTTAAAACTATTTCTTGAAATGGTATGGAGCTATTTTCAAAGTCATTTGAGTATTATATCTATACCACACATAAAAGTGCTGACAACACCCTCAGCTGACAAATTTAATTTGGGAATAATGCTTCCACTTTTTAAAAATATTTTTCTGAAGCTGTTTCAGTCCAGAGAGGTTGCTTCTCTTATACTGCTGAAATGACATCTTCAAAGCAGCAGTTTGGTTTATTGTGTCCTAAACTTCATCAGACAATTCAGCCTGGAGAATTTAGGAAACTCTTCCTTTGGGAGAAACAGAGAAGGCAGGTGGCTCCCTTAGGACACTCCTCCTGGAGGGAGAAGAAAGAAAGGTGTCTGTGGTCACTGATCTGAGTCTGGCAACAGATACAGGTACAGGTGGGTATGTCAAGCATCAGGAAAGTGATGCATGCACTGGCAGAGCTATTTCTGGAGATGGACAGACTACAGCTGTGCCTGTCAAAGCAGGGCAGGGAAATACTGTGAAGCTACCTCAGAGTAGCATGAATCATTAGACAGCTTTGTGTGACTTAGCTTTTTGCACTAATAAAGGAATGAAGTTCTTTGAATGGAGAATTTGTATTAAGTTCCGGCCCAAAATGACACCTGGATAACACTGTCCATTTTTAATCAAAACCTCAATGACAAAAAATAATTAGATTGTCATTGTACCTCTTATATCTGGATCAAACATACACAAGAATGCACGGGTGGTCACTCTTTGACAACACAGATTCAGAAATAAAAAAATTACTGTAAATACAGCATCAAAGCTATACTGTGGACAAACTGGAAGACAGGTTCTTTCTGGGAAAAATGCAAGGGAAAAATCTCAAAGTGGACGATGAAATGAAATAAAACAAGAGTGGTTTGATACATTGTTTACTGATGTAATTTTAGAGTTGAAAACAATGTCAAGCTAGAGAGTGGTTTAAAAACAGGTAGTCTCAAAAGAAAAGAGCTAAATGGTGGTGTTGAAAGTATGACACCTTATTTAAATAACCAGTTTCTCTTTATAGTAAAAATACTGATTAGATATAAGGGATGTCAGCTTTTGAGATGTCCTTTTGTAGCTCTGTTGTTTTACTAACACTGTTCTGTGTACCTTCACATCCAATATTTCGAGTCTTTGGGGTCTGAATAATTCACTGTTTTAGATTCTGACTTTCTTTCTGATCCCTGGACTCAGGATTTTCTCCCCTCCTAATGACTAAATTGTCTTTCATTTGACTGGGAAAACTGATTCTTGAAGACTTGTGACTGGAGCAAAGAAAGGAAAAGACATCATTTGCCACTTGTTCTGCACATTTTGGCAATGAAAGAAATAATGATTTATATTTGAACAACTAAGTATCACTTCTACCCTTTAAAAAATATTCTATTCTCCTCTTTATTGCACTCCACCATTTTTTTTCTTTTTTTTTTTTTTTTTTTCTTTAAGGTAGTATCTCTAAAGTAAATAGTGTTGAAAAGCAACCCTTATGCATGCTGGTCAAGATTCAACCCAAGATAAGTAAACCTAACTTTAATCTGAAGGTTAGGGTAGGATATATTTGCCCTGGGTACCTGTGGGTATGCCTTTCCAGCAACAAACTAGATCCCTGACTGTCTACACACTATCTTCAATGCAATCTTTGGAGGAGTACCTCCCATAGTAAAGTATGCTCTACCAGTGCCAAAATCTGTCTGTCATTCTAATTGAGTTTTTTTCCCCTTAGGGCCACTAAAGAATTGACGCCCTTGACTCAAACATTATAGGCAAATCACTGTAATATTGGTACCATTGTTTTTCTTGAAGTAATTATACTTCTAAACAGCTGACACAAAGCTATAAAAAATGTACCGCAGGTAAACACAGACAGATGATCACCCATGGAAAAACTTTTAGGGTGATACCTCTAAGAAACTATGTAATCAATTTACAAACCTATGAAATTCTAAGCATTATGAAGAGCCATGAAAGTAGATGGCCTGAGTAAATTAGGTAGTGATCCATATAATTTCAATGTAGTTGCATATAACAGAATTTGGGGTTATATTTACATAACATACAAAGAAGAAGAAAATTACAGTTGCAAATTCAAGCACATCAAAGATGACGCAGTCTTAAATCAGCTCCCATTTATTATAGATCATGATATAGTCTTTAATGACATGATAACATACCCCTACCTCATTAAGCATGCAGAACGTACTGTGATTAAAGGAAGAGTGTTTTACAGAAAGAAAAAAGCACCTTCTGTTATGGCACAGGATGAAAGCCCAGGAAAGCTGGATGTAATTGTGGTTCTATCACAGACTGCGTATGTGAAGGCTATCAGAAGATAGATAAAAAAGGATTTGGAATATGACTGCACGGCAAAACTTGTACTTGCTAATTTCTGAATACTTTATATTTTCAGAAGTATCTTTTGCTTAACATCACACTCTGTATGAAATATGAGTTCCATGCAAAGAAACTACAAAAAAGTTATGAGATGCTGGAGTAGTCTTCTACTGGTGATAAATTATTTTTATTTTTCAATTACATTAAAATACATAACAGTTCTTAGGAACAGTAAACTAGGAAAAGTAATTTTCACAACAATGCAAATTAAATTCTAATCAAGGAATGCAAACCCATGAGGAAATTAAAAAATCTTGGCTTTTTAGCTCATCTGATACAGATTTACACATTGTGTCAGGAAATAATGGAAGTTTTCAATATTCAAAATACGAATACGCTTAAACTTTTGATGTCTTCTGTTAATGGTTTTCTGTACAAAACATTTTGTTGGCAGACAGTGCTACTCTACACAAACAAACTCTAATTCTAGACCTAAAAATATCATGGTACAAAGTAAATGGTGCCTTCCATAGCTAACCCGTTGTCGATACCCTCCAACGATGTTTTCATTAAAACACTTCCTTTTATGCTTGTTTTCAAAGTATTGCAGAGCCTCTTTCTGAACGCCAAGCAGGAGAAGGCACTGTTTCAATTGTACAAGATACTTCTTAGACATAAGAAGCAAGATAAATAAGATGCTAAAAGAGTAATTAGTATACTGAATAATTCACGGTCATATGTTAAAATGTATAGAAACTTACAGATTTATATTCTCTGACTCACTGCTATCTCATTTTATACAGGAACATGTTGTACATTTTTCAAAATGTTAGCTGAATTGTAATTGGCACTTGAAACAAAAGCTTATTGAGAGCAAGAACTTTCATCAACTGCTAGTGTAGCTTAAATGAGAGTTAATACAGTAAATATTTTAAAACAATACAAAGGTAAAAATTGAAAAATTGTAAACCAAATAAATTGTTTTGATTGGAATTAAGTTTCTACATTTTCACATGCTGAAACTCAGTACTAGTTTTTGAAGTCAGTTCTATTTTTTCTGCATGCCAGAATGGACATCAGTACCCACAAACACTGTTTTGTAAATCCGAAAAGTAGACGTTTTTGAGACTGTAATGCTAAGGCTTTTGAATGCCAAAGAAATCTCTTTAGTAATACTGCAAAAATCAGAAATTCGTCACAGAAGACAATGAGAAAAACACATATGAACTCATTTCTGACTTGTCAAAAATTTTGGAGTAATATGATATAAAACCAGTGATCTGCAATTACCAATACCCAAATAAATTGATCTACCAGTAAGTACTTTTTGCTCCACTCAAAACATCCTGGCTTTTATTGAGTTCAATACCAGCATTTAAAACTCATTTTAGGACATTACTGTATATTTAACTTCTTTCAGCTTTATATTCCCAAATATCTCTGATTTTCCTATGGCTGTAATTCTATATATATTAATAATTTCAGTCAACAGAAAGTACTGACTGTGCTTTGAAAAACAATGTAAAGGTGGTACTTAGCAAATACGTTAACCAAACACAATCTTTAATCTTACTTAATTGAGCTTAACAGGGTTATCAATTGTAACTTGAATGTGGAGTTTTTGGTGTTGCTGCAAAATGTTTATTGGAATACAGGCTGTAATATAAGCAGTGTAATGAGATATTCAGTAACCATTTATGAAAGATTCTAATGTAATAAAAAAAAGGGATTTATTATTTTCAAAAAACAAACCGGTAACCTGCTATAAAATATTAGGTTGAACATCCCAGTTTCTCTGTCACTGCACTAACAGCACACTGATTTAACCCTTCATGTTCCTGCTTTATAGTAAGTTCAAATTGGACTTTGTACTAAGACGAATCAAGGCCCTTAATTTCATATTTTCCATATTCAGGACGAGTTGAAGGCTGCCTGCCTGAGTTTCTGAGCATAGCTGAAACTGGGCGAGGTTCTGCAAGCAATCTGTGGTTTGTACCTGAGGGGACCAGTTAGTGTTAAGTGTTTGTAATGCAGGGATCCGGAGCTGGGCTCCCCTGCCGGCAGCTGCTGCCCTGCCCGAGCGGGAGCGGCTGCGGCGGGGCTGAGGCTCCCAACGCAGCCCCCGCAGAGGCCGCCTCCAGGAGAAAGCTCCGCAGCTGGATGGAGCAATGCAGTGACGGCTCGTCTCAGGGCTGTGGGCACAGCAGGAGAGGACGGTCTGCATCCTCCGCCCTCCTCTGTGCATTGAATGCCGCTGAGCCAAGGCGGAGAATATAAATCTGCGCGGTGCCTGCACACATCGCGCGCATCGTCGCTGTTGTTAACAGGAGGCGCAAAATAGCATGGAGAAATGTTGCAGGCTTAAATGTAATAAAATGAGACTTTGGGAACTCTGTTGCCATTAAAAGCTCTTTCAATAAAGGGTTATTAGCAGCGTGTACTTTTTGCTTAGACAATGTAATTGCTTCTTAAACAATAGGTGGGCCATCATTCCTGTCCTTACCTCTGGGGGACCTTTTTCTCCTCAAAGTGCTTATAGCAAGTTATACAGCAAAAACTACACATTATTAGGCAGGTGGGTGGCATCTTGATATTCTTTCCTCCTCAGGATTCCTATGGTACTGAACTGAATGTCTGTCAACATTTGGATGAGCACCTGCATGACAGAATGTTTCTATCTGAGTGCTGTAACTATTCTTAGGCAACGTTTATTTTAATATTCCCTTTTTAGTAGACTTGCTTATTGCTCTAGATTGCTAAATATGTCTATACAGTGAATCACCACTCAGCTCACATCCAAAAAACTTTAGCTCATAATAATTGATCTGCATCTGTTTTGGGAATCATGATTTGTTTACTAAATTTGTTTAATTTAAATACCAGAAAAAAGGAATCAAAAAGCTTGAAAGATTTTTTTCTAAGTTCATGCATCTGTTCAACTTAAAAGGAAGAGCTACAGGAGTCCTGATATCCAGACATTATCTCATTATATTTCCTGGAGATGTGTCAAAACACACAGCAATGCCCTTCACTAAATTAGGGGCAGTCAGGAAATTTTCATACCATTTTTCCTTTAAAGTCAGGTATTTTTTTGCCCATTTTATCTACAGTCTCTGTAAATACTGGAGTACATATAGAAATTTGTAGTCAAAGGCCATTCACTTACAAACTAATCTCCAGACCTTCAAAGATCTTCAGATATCAAACTCCTGATCTTCCATTGAATCCCAAAGGCTTTAATGACCTAAAGAGCTTTGAAGAGACTTCTGGGGTTTTTTTCCTTTCCCACACACAGACCTCATGAAATAATGATAATTCAAATGCTCTCATCCACGATTGGTTATTACAGCTCAGTGAAAAGAAAGAAGACCTTTGAGAACAAAATTTCATCTCTTAGGGGAGGTGTGGAAAGGAACCCTGCAGAATGGGTATCCTAGACCCAAATTTGCCACTGTCTCACAGTCAGCAGGGAAGAGTGGCTGCAGGGGAGTGAGCCAGTGCTACATCCTTTCTGCACAAGTGCCTCTCAAGAGTTTTGCCTCTCTTTTGCGCTGCTGTGCTAGTGACACATGGAAGATTGCAGTGTACACAGATTTGATGTTATTGAAGACCGGAAAGTAAAAATTTCCAAAATAACAAAAGGGCATGGTTCCTTGACAGACAGCTCTTTGTAAGCAAATAAAACCACTTTTAACCTGTGTTTCTGTTCTAACAGGAATTCTCTGTGTAGCAGAAAAAAAAAATGGGTACAATCTATTTTTACAAAAAGGGCAGAAATAATTTTCAGATCTATCTGGCATATTCCATGGAGAGATGTCATGACAAATTTTTAAAATAAAATAAACAGGATAAGTGCTGTTATGCATCCATTTTAGATAGACAGACTTAAAACCCCTACTTTCCATCAGCTCAGGGGGAAAGGGGAAAGGTTACTTCTATATTTTTTGCAGTTACATGCACCTCACTGAGGTACTAGGGACTTCTTGGGACTGATTAGTGCCGGAATACATGGAGTGTCCCTTTCTGAAGACTCAGACAAAATACCATACTTCAGAAACTACTAGGAAAAATATTCAGTGAATAAATAAAAAAGTTATGAAGCTGCAGCTATAAATAGAGCCTAGAACATCTTACTTTTAGATCCCTTTCAGCGATCAAGCAAAGCAGTTATTAAGTGCAAAGAAATTACCAGTTTTCAAATGTGGTTATTTTGAGTACATTTACCCAGTAATAGCTGTACTATTTAAGTTAAAATGCATGCTAGTAAAATGACTCTGAATTGCTAATAATTAACAAGAAAAACATAAAAGTAATCTTTTACCTTTGTTAGTGAGCTGATGATAACTAGTTTTTATGGCATTCCAAATACATGTATTTAGAAACAATTGTGAACCAAATGTTGGATAAATAGGATTATATAAAAATCTTAAAAATCGAAAATAGGCAGCAGCTCAATCCTTCCCTTTTTCATTGGATGAACACAGGAATTTTCTTTAACATTAAACATTTTACAGTGTACTGCACACAATAATATATAAAATTAAATGCTGAAAAATGATGGCTAATGATTTAGCTTCTAGCATTTGATCTGCATTTGATAAAAGTGACAGTATAACTAAGGAAAATCAGACTGGTAGCTAACAGAATCATATTTCTTGCAGCTGCCAGGAAAATGGAGTTCATAGAACCTGCATCCAAGTCGGCTGACATTTGCATAGCACAAGTCCTGACCACATAGAGTCTCTACAGACAGGTGCATAAAACTTGGTTGCAAGCAATCATCTTCCAGGGCTCAAACGTGAATTGTTTTTCTTGCTGTAGAATTGGGACTAGAAAAATGTGTGAGCTCTGAAAATGTAAATCAGTTAGGCTATTTTGGAGCAGGAGAGTTTACTAGCATTTCCTACAAAACACAAAGAAAGTGGAGACAAAGGGAAACATGCATTCCCTCTTCCCCAACAAAAGTGACCTGCAAGGCTTTTAGCCTCAGGTTTCAATGAAATCTGAACATCTCTCCACTGTAAGAAATTATTTTTAGTATTTCCAAGATTTCTCAAGAATGCTGCTCTTCTTAAAGACCACCATAGCTTCTCTGCCAATGGCAAGTCTGTCCTATCTTTATGAATCCTCCAGGAGAGTGGTATAGTAAGCCAAAATATTTCACCCTTCTTTGTATGCTTATGTACCTCATTACTATATTGTTTAAGTACTTGAATTATTTTCCCAGATGGAGCAACAAAATGGAGTTAAATTACTACTGCTCAATTACTTCAGTGGTCTGTTTCCTGGGGCTGATCCCAACATCCCTCTTCTCTAAGCAGTCCTTATTTAGAAGCACCAAGATTTTTGTCAGGTTTTTGTTTGTGTTTTTTTGG
>VYXD01000747.1:412157-441559 GCA_013397195.1 Hylia prasina
TTTTTTTGGTGTGTTTTCCCAGAGAATACTTACAGAATTGTAGGATTCTGACTTGCAATTCTTGCACCTATATATCTTGCCATGAATGTATGGTCAGTAGATGAATTTGTCCTGTGACTGAAAGCATCTAAAGTGATGGCATGACAATGTTGTAATGGAAATGCCTAACACAAAAAGCCATATGACACAGTAATTTTACACATACCTTGTCTGAGAACTAAAGATGAATTCTCAGTTGCATCACCAACAGACATATGGTCTAAAATCTGTTCTGTGAATGTGAAATTTTGCCAATGTAATTTATAATTATTTTACAGATTGGCTTAGTTTGGTATGGTATTATATGTGATTTGTTCATATTGACTTTAAATCCTAGCAAAGAAAACAGCACCGTTTACACTATAAAGAAATTGTGACATTTTCACAAACCAGGCAAAGTGTTTTAGAGGTACTTCATGGCCTCAGTTTAAACAAATAACTTGTTATTAACAAGAGGCTGTGAATGCAGTTGTTGGTATCAAGAAATTTATGGTTTACGGAATGGTCATTACTGAAGTACGAGTCACCATGTGGAAGAAGTCATTTGAGTAATGAAATATATGTAGGTCATCAATGAGAAATATATGTATTCAGTTCCCCACCTTTTATTTTTATTTATTTATTTATTTATTTATTTATTTATTTATTTATTTTAATGGAGAGGAGAATGGCTGAGCAGGAGTAATCAGTGTCAGCCCTTTACTTTTTTTCTGTGAGTAGAAATAACAAATCTATACCTACATGGGAGAGGTTCATATGGATGTTCTGTAATGGCAATGAAGATAGAAGGAGGAAAGGCAGAGTCTTTGACTCAATTTACAAGTACTATGGATTATTTTTAATGCCCACTCATCTACAGTAATTCCTGTCCAGAAGTGCTTAAAAAGAAGTAAGAGGGAAGATATAATAAAACTCTCCATAAATCTCTGCAAATTTCTCAGTCATAACCTGGTGTCTGAGAGGATCTACTTTTGAAGTGGGAGAAGCAGATGAAATAATTTTTCTCTTCTGAAACCCCCTGTGTAGAGCTTCAGTTCTTGATCTTTTTTTCTCAAGACACTTGAGAAGTAAAATGTTTATTTCTAAATGACTGCATGTATAATGATGGAGCCTTGAAGACAAATTATTTTTTTCAGGCAGTAAGAAGTCTCAAGCTTATTTATAAGAATTCTATTTGCCACCAAAGTGAAACTGCATATACCAGCAGAGTCTCTTAGAGTCTCTTTCTCTGTCTTTTTTTTTTTCTTTTCTTTTNTATTTGCCACCGAAGTGAAACTGCATATATCAGCAGAGTTTCTTAGAGTCTCTCTCTCTGTCTTTTTTTTTCTTTTTTTTTCTCTTTTTTTTTTCTTTTTAGATTTTCCTAGGGATCAGTGATGCAGAAATTCAAAATCACTTCCAAACAATATTTGGCACTGATCTTAATCTTAATTTGAAGCATGTGGTACAAGCCAGAAACGTGATTCTGTAACCAGTTGCCCTTTAAACAAATAGACTTAAAGTTTATAGCAGACACACTATCTGTAAAATTAACTATTTAATTACACTTCACATAGATTTATTCATGAGGGCAGCTTATCATAGCAAATATTAACTTTTCCAGTTAGTGGAAGTGTGAATCTTCCAACAACAGTGATTCACCCTCTGGATTCCTTCTCCTTTGGGTACGATGTAGCACAGCCTGCTGCCACCATCACAGGCTATGCATTACAACCCAGAGGAAGCACAAGTGTGGTGCTGGATAGAACTTTATTCCCCTGATCTGCTCCTTTCGAGCAACCTTAGTTATTTCTGAGAAACTGAGTGGTTCTACAGTCACTGCACCTGCCTGCAGTGCTGTCTGGGGGCCCTCCTTTTCACACCTCATTCTGATGTGGTTAATAATTTCTCACAAGTGCTGATTTCACTTAGAGTGAACAGCTAAAGGCAGTGAAGTTGACAAAAAGCAAAGCAGATGCCTCTCAGCATTTTGTACCTTCTTTGCTGTCAGTATGTGGTTTCCCTATAAAAGGGTTTCACTTCAGCTTCCCCAAACCTTTCCAGACAACACCATCAGACAACTGGAGCATTTCTCAAGAGCCACATATCCTAGCCATTTCCCAGACAGAGCAGTGTCCCAGTGGAAATTCCCAAAATAATTCTGCTATTGGAAAGCATTTGCATCATATTTTTATATATTGGGAGGGGAAAAAAAGCCCTCCTAGACAAATTCTATCAAGTTCTCACTGCTCAGTTCAGGTGAGTTGACATCAGGATAACCAGTATGCCCATTCAGTCAAATACCCATCATAGAACTAATTTAAGTATTTGAATATTATCCTTACTGATTTAGATACAGTTACATGTCTATACAGATTAATATGTTGAAATTATTTAACAAAAAGCCAACAAAATATAAAAGTAGTCAGGAATAAGCTCAGTACTGTTATAATCAATGTTTCCATTCTGCATTAAAAGAATTATAGCTAGAAAAGTATCTTTCATTGTTTTGGGTTTCTTAAATAAGATTTGTTTTATTTATCTCAGAAGGACATAATTTAATCTAATGATACTCTATCCTTTGGAATACCAGAAATGCCAGAGCCAAAGCATACTTTGACACACAGTATCAAGCAGAAAGAACACAGGCAGAGCCTTATCTACCAGATTTATTCTGTGAAACAGAATGCAATTGAATTACTTGACTATCAGATTTCAGGAGATGGTCTCAAGTACCTTTTAATCTTACTAAGGTTACCTAATTTCTTGAAAGAATTTACAATTCAGAAATTAAGAGGGTTAAAAAATGTTGCTTCTTACATTTTCCTTTCCTTTATTGCCATTTTTTATAATGGGTAGTGAAATAGTTGCTATTTTTTACGCAATTTCCTCACTAGTTTTATGTAATTTGATTTTCTCTTAAAGCCCTGATACCTTCACGGCAAGTTGAAAACCACTGCGTGATAACTTTGCTCTGCTTGAGTCAGTGATAAAGGTAACAGAATTTCAATCTCTGTGTGTAAGGGCATGCTTTTAAATTCAATGTTTATACTTAGTAGCTCTCAGAACTACTAGCAAGGTATATAAATCACGGTGATAGAAATTTAATATTACACATGTCAACGCAGAGTGTGTCTTGAAGGCCCAATTACACATCTAAATTGCTGAAAGGTTGTGAGACAAATTTATGATCTTTTATACTGATAGAAATAACTTCCTGACTCCATCTTTGAGTAAATACTTTCTCTTTTTCTATGTGAAAGCTGATTAACTAGAATTGTTTTAAACTAACAATTTGAATCATACATTTGGACCCTTGTTAACTACAAATCTTTCCCTTACCACTTCATAATGCAGCTAAATTGTGAAATAAAGATATTCTTCTGTTCTTTTATTTCAAAAGCCACGGAGTTGAAGCTACCAGAGTGAAGTAGGTTTTGAGCAATTCAGTGGCCAAATCACGTGAAGTACTGACTGGAAAATGGGGTGCTAAACTGTGCAAATGGTACCAGAAATCAGCCAAGTCAGGAGCACATACCTGTAGCTGGACTTTGCACCATGTATACTGTCAGTTCATTGGGCAATTTACTATGAGCATTTTACCACAATGTACAGAGACTGAGAGATCCTTTAATAATTACAAAATCAGATATCACTGGACAAATCCCTCTAGAGTTACATATACAGTGTGTGTTCTTTCTTATCTGATTTTATATGTCAGAGAATTACATATTGGTTTCATAGAGAGAGAAATATCTTTGTATTTCTAAACTTCTGAATTTATATTAGACACTTACAGAGATTAAAGATCACTTTGGGTGATTTAACTCAGACAGTGTCAGTCCTGTACCTATTGTATGACTGATTTCAGAGCTGACAGCAGCTGAAAAAAAAAAACTCTGTGGAGAGAAACCTCTTATGGACATCTTCCACTGATCTAATGGACTGTTGTGTGGAGTGCCAAGACATTCCATAAGATGTCTTGCAGAATTTTAATGTTCCAGTCCTTATTTTGTTTTAGCTGCCATAGAGGACAAAAACTGCCTTAGTAATACCAGATACCACATCAAGGACTAAATTTTCTACTTCCTAAATTTTCTATTTTACTAAATTTTCTACTTGTAGAATCTTGGAAAATTGGATGAAATTATTTCATTTACTAATTCACCAAATATATCCTGTTGAGGTTCTATTCTGATAAAAACAATATATGAGGTCATATATTACATATACATACTTTAAACTGCTCTTAAACTGAAGAACGGGTTACAAAGATGCCCATTATTACTTACTTGAATATAAAAAGATTACATATTGTCCTTTTAGAAAAAAATCACCAAATTAAGGTCTTTTTATCACTAACCTAATTGCAAAATGTACTTACACTTTGTTTTAGATATAATTAATAATCATATAAAAACCTTTAGTTAATTCAATAGTAAGTGGAACTAAGAGAATCAGTGTCCTCTTTAGAATTCATTAAAAATAAGAGTTCCTGTACTGTTCTCAAGTGCTGAGAGTTCTGTAATATTTTTATCTAATACAGAAAAGTTCATTTAATAGTCTTAATCCATCTTTTTTTAAAGTTACATCAGCACACTAGGGAAGAACTCTGCTACCTTTCCACCTTTCAGCATAAAAGGGATTCCTTGCAAGGAACTCATTTCAGCCCCAGTTGCTGTTATCAACTGGGGTGCACACCGAGAAGCATCCATGGGCTGTCACCTCCCTCCCTCTCCTTAGGGGGAGAAATGAGTGACACAGCAGACATTTTCAGCAGTCCAAGGAGCTGAGTAGTTCAGTTTCATCTCTTAAAGTACAGCTGGAATCATCACACACCTTTGTCTGTGCTTTTGGATGAAGCTCAGATGAATTTTCTTCTCTCCTCACTTTACTCTTTTTCCCTGTACATCAAAGAGTTGGGAGTAGGGTTGTAAATTGGGTTGTAAGGTTGTAATCAGTTGTTCCAAAAAGGGATGAGCTAAAAATGAGTAGCATTGCTCTAGAGCAAACACAGAAAAGTGTTCTGGTTCAGGTTCTGTTGGCAGAGATGCACTCCAGGTTGACTGTTCCTTGGCAGGACTACGTGGCTGGTCTCCTTTGCCTGGTTTCCTTTCTTTTCTGGAGACCACTTTCAAAGGCAGTCAGAGGATAAGGCCCCACTGTGTACTTCTGCCTTAAGCTTATTGAATCTACGATGTCTTGCATCTTCAATCTTTAAATTAAACTTCTTGATTAATCTGTCAGTATCCAAATCTAAGATGTGGATTTCTAAAAGAAATAAATTAAGAAGAATTTACTCTTTTAAACTTAACATAATAGACCATAAATTAGTAAGTAACAAAAAAGGAATTTTTTTAAATTAAAAATTTTAAACAGAAAAATGCTGACATTCCCTATCTGTATCACTTGGGTAAGCTTTCCAAGGTGACACTTGATATTATGCAGCCAAATGTTTTCCAATTGTTTTCACTTCAGAGTTCTGGAGCCTGGAAATAAACTTGAAGAGGGCTCTCTTGTCGTTAGCATTCTTGGGTGTTTTTTTCTTGTAGAAATATCTTTCTTAGGATATTCTACTTATTTGTGGTGTGCTCTAGTCTTCAGACTTTCCCAAAGACACATGAAATTTCTGCTATGATCAAAACTTCACCATGTCTGTGATAGTTAGGGAGTGTTATATTGATTCAGCTTTCATTTCTAATCAATGGAAGTTCACTGGAGAAGTTGTGCCAAACCAGTGTTAATTCCCCCATCATGCACACTGTCAGAAGGTGACGTTTACACTTTGTCCTCTAATTGTGCCTTCAGGCTGCCCCTGAAGCAGCCCTGAGGGTGGGCTGGCAGAGAAATCACACAGGAGTTTGGGTGGAGAGGAGAAGGAACAGTTCTTTAAAATGTCATTGCTGAATGTACCAGCAAGCAGAATCCTTGCCAAGGCAAAGTCAGGAAGGTTACACGAAGCTAGAAGTAGTATTTGGTCTACTCCTCTTTCTAAAGTCTTAGAAATCTTCACAGTGAAATGTTTTCTGAATTTGTTTTTTCCTTGAGTGTCTCAGGTTATGAATAAGGACCTTGCTGTTTAGGATAAGAATTTTAAAAAAATCTCCAAACCGAACCAACCCTTGTAACAGCGGAAAATGGAAAAGGATTTGAAAATAACTTGGCTAGTTAGGAGTCTCCATTTTGCTTGTTGTTATTAAAGAAACAGATGTAAAATAACCAGAAAGGCCTGGGTTCACCCAGACAAGAAAATTATTATATATGGATTTAATTAATTGCCTTTACAGATTACATGAAAATACTAAAAATATATCACAGGAAAATAGACATACAACATAACCCTGTTTTTTCCACCCAGCATGGGCAGTTTTGCAAAATTCTTTTTTTGACCAGCTTTAGATATAAGACAAAATTTAATTGCAAGAGCATCCTGGCAAGCAGAGCAAGATTTTCTGAACAGATCACAACAATATTAATGTGGGATAGGCTATCAATTTTTCTGCATTATACTATGCTGGTTGCAACTAAATTAGAAGAGAGCTTTAAAAGCATGATTATTGTATTAAGAGCTTTGTGGAAGCCATTAGTAAAAACTATTTTCCAAAAGTAGCAAGTAATATTTTCAGGGTATTTTTTTCTCTGCTTGTTTTTATTTAAAATGAAATACTCCAATGAAAATTTCTGTTGCTTAGGAGTACATTTGTTCCACAGGGATTTTTATTTCAAGTCAGAAAAAAGCAGCAGCAGATGATAAACTCCTATGTGCATATTTTTATGCAAATATATCTGGTAATCAATAGGGAAATGTGATAAAAAACATATATGCTCTAGAAACAGAATGATTTCTATAGAAAATGTTTTCAAAATTTCCCATGAGAAGACAGTAGTTTTAAAAAGTAAGTTGCAAATGCCATTTCTAATCTGAAAAAAAACCCCAAAAACCTATGGCAAGTTTTTCACAATGTATTTATGAAAGGCATAGAAGCAAAGATTAAAGGGTGCATTCACTGTCAACCTTGGAAACAGTACCCATTAATTAAATGCACGATTCCAGCTATTACCCTGAAAACATCCCTTTGTAGGAGAATCTGGCTTAGCACTCCCTGTCAACCAGTCAACCAGGCTGCCATCAGCGAGAGCAGCTACTCCATCACCCAAATATTTCAAGCCTCAAGAACTTCAACACAGGCCAGATGCTGTCCATGTTTGACTGCCCCTGCTCATTCTGGGGCTGTTGCTGTGCTGGTTAGGGGACTTTGTCAAGCTTGCCCTCAAAGGACACTTTGTCCTCTTCTTTTGTTCCTATCACCTAGTTATTTTTATCACTCTCCACCATAATACAAATCTGTCCTTTCCCATTATTGCTGTCAAACCTGTGAGCTGACTGATTTCTACTTCAAATGTGTAGAAGGCACGCTATAAACACACAGAAAATACAGAAATGAAGCCGCAGGTAGATAGAGATCCACCATAGATTGCCATAATGGATTACATTTGCTTGCATCATTACTTTTGACTCAGAAAGATAAAGCTGACAAACCATTCAAAAACAAACCACCAGAAAACAGTGTAACTTAGGCCATTATAGCCTTCTCAATTTATCCATTCATGTTTAAAAATACATGCAAGAAATTAATGGCTTTTGTGTCCTGTCTTTGAGGAGAGCTGCATCTTAATACAAACAAAGGTCAAATTCTTCCTGCATGGCCTGTTCTCCAACTTACTCCTCCATCACCTTGAGACTATTTTTCAAAGTATTGCATTTAGTTCAAACCAGACCCTTTGAGGCATTTTTTTTGGCCAGATACAGACCTCCTTCCATTGCAGGGAGTCAGTGAGATGTGTCCAGTTTTCTCTAAGGCTTGATGGAACACTCAGCTCATGGTGGACATTCAGATAGGTGCGTTCATTTGCACAACAAATTGAGGCCTATCAGCTGCATGCTGTTTTGCTCAATTACAAGGCAATCTTGAACCTAAGGCAACCCTCTCCAGCCAAAGAATAATAGAAGTCAAAATAATTACATATAAGAGTGAAAGTGGAAGTGTCCCTCCTTTACACAAGCACCCTTCCTGTGCCAGTGCACAGTCCATTTCCCCTGCAGTTTGACTCCATCCCCTATTGTCCTACAGCAGCTACATCCTGGGTAAGAAGGACGGTAATGAAAACTCATAAAACTTGAGCTCCTCCTCTCACAATGACATTATGGCTCATGGAGCTGTTTGTGCAGATAAACAGCTCTTAGCCTAGGTATAGGGTGGCTGTATCTTTCTGGTCTTAATTCTTCAGGAGAGAAAACTGGCTTTATGCTCAAGTCAATATGTTGAACAATTCTTAGCATCAGCTTTAACTCCTAAACTGTTGTTGCAGTTTATCCCAGCAAGCAGCTAAACACCACACAGCCATATGATCACTCCCTCTCAGTAGGACAGGGGAGAGAATTGAAGAAAAGGTAAAATCAGTGGGTAGAGATAAAGACAGTTTAATAAGACAGAAACAGAAAGGGAAAATAATAATAAAAAATATTAAAAGAATGTAGAAAACTTGCTGTGCAATTGCACACCACCTGCTGACTGATGCCCAGCCAGACCCTGAGCAGTAGGTTTCCAGCCCCCACAGTCAGCTCCTTCCCAGTTTTACTGTTCAGCATGACACCATATGCTGTGGAATATCCATCCCGATGGTCAGCTGGGGTCAGCTGTTCTGGCTGGGTCCCCTCCCAGCTTCTGGTGCACCCCCAGCTTAATTGTTGGCAAGGCAGTTATGAGAAGCTGACAAGTCCTACACTTGGTGTAAGCACTGCTCAGCACCAACTAAAACATCAGCGTGTTATTCTCATCCTAAATCCAAAACACAGCACTGTACCAGCTACTAGGGAGAAAATCAGCTCCATCCCATCCCAAACCAGGACATCGTATAGACAGGTTCCTTAAACCATTGTCCCAAGGAGGACACTGATCAAGTCAGGGTGAGGTCAGATTCGCATCCTTCACTGCCAGCAGGACAAGGAGTACATAAAGTACAAACCAGCTCACCCTCAGCCCATTCTTTTAAAAGAAAGAAAATTTTAGGCAGAAAAATCTAAGATCTGTTAGAAAAATAACACCAGACACAACCTCCTATCTTGACTTTTTGTATGTATTTTGCACATTAAATGTATCATCAAAGTATTTGTAAAATTCATGGATAAAAGCCAGAACTAATAAACAAAAATAGAGTCACAATAATGAAATCTTTATCAGGCAGATGACTATAGGTGCCACACAGTTTTAGTGAGAGGCATCACATTTATCAAACATATCAAATGATCAGTTTTCTTTGTATATAAACAGCATTGCAAAAAAAAAAAAATCAGATTGTGAAATGTTTTATATTCAAAATGGTGTGAGGAAACAATTTTCAAGAAAATCATCTTCAAAGATGATTTTCCATCTTCCATCATCTTCCATCTGAAGACAGTAAAACTACTTTAATTATACAAAATTTAAGCACCTCCATTTCACTACTTTAATGTAATTCCTGATAGTTTTTCTTTTCAACAAGAAAAATAAAAATGGTAAATTCAAAAAGTATAAAATGCTAGTTTGTTTTGAATATAAAAGATCAGAGTGAACAAATATTTCCAAATGTAATGCCATAATTTTGACCAATACAGACTGGACCAAATATTATTCTGTGGTGGAAAACTGAAAATCAATACATTTTTTAATGGTTTTGAGAACCAGATTTTGGATGAAAAAGAATGAAGTAAAAAAAAAAAATGTACAATTTAGTATTCAGTGGACGCTCAGAGAGTGTAAATTACATGTATAGGAGACAGAGGGAAGTCATTATAGGAAAAGCAAATTATGGGATAGTGTAAGTCAAAATCTGTTCCTTTAGAACTTTAATTATTCACCCTCATAATTGCTTTTCTTTTGTAGGTTCTTCTGCCCCACCTCATTCAATTTACTCTAGTCTGGTTCAGCACCTACATTCAGGGATAAATTACATGTTTTAATAAATATGCCTTTTCTCTGATAGGCTCAGTTTACAACCTGCCATTCTTTGTGATGTCACTAAACTTAGGCCAGATTTGATGGAAGATTCACTCACTTTACCACAACCCTGATTAATTTGTCTTGGAAGCACGATGTGAGGAAAGCTACTTATGATTTTAGAAATACAGTAAGAATTTTATGCCAAACATTTATTTTAAAGATTATTTTATTTGATTAAATATAGCAGTACATACTGTTGTGCACGGCATGACTTATATAATGTGTATGGAATTACATTTATTGCATACTGTCCATGCAGTTTCAGTTTTCAATATACTATAGGCTGTCATTTGTAGGTTTAATAGTTCCTTCACGTGTAGGACACTTCATGTTCCTTAGCAATCATCCCATGATATCTTTAAGGTCTGGAAAACATCACTAGATCAGTTTACTCTTGATTTATATTCTCCGGGCTGACACTACAACAAGGTCTAGGATGTGATTAATTTATTTATCAGCTGAAAGCTGACATTCTTGAGCACTGTTCCTGGGGAAAGGGTGAAAAACATTTAGAACTGAGTGCGTGCAGAAATTTTTCAAAGGATGGCATTATCTTCAACCCTGATCTTTGTGGCCATCTTCTCCACTGTTGCCAATTTTTGACTACTGGTTCTGGTGCATTTTCCTCTACTGATTTTGCCAATGCTATAAAGCATGTCATATTCCTACTCCTACTCAGGACTCCCACAACCATTTAGCCAATTGTCTGGCCCACTGTAATAGGAATTCAGAATGAGTCAGTTTTCTGCTCAAAACCATGAGCTTTTCTGAAGTTGCTGCATGCCAGGAAACAAAGCTTCACACTGTGCATGCAGTTTTGTTCTTACAAATATAAACAGACATTCAGAGCACATTTTGTTTGAAATGGCCCAGGCTGAAGGATGAAACAGAGTGTGTGAATGTGTCTGGTGTTTCCTCACCAGGCTGGGCAGGGGATGGACACTCTGCCCACACAGGAAATCCTGTCCCAGGGAAAGTTCTCAGTCTCCAAAACCATAATGGTCAGCACAGGGATGCTGGAGCAGGTCTCACAAGCTATGGTAGCAGCTTCCATTTAAAAAGTATTAATAATACATGGGCCGAAAATTTCTTGAAAGACAAATAATAAATTAAGCAATAAATCTCTTGTCATCTTCATTTTGTTTCTTGCTGCCATTCTCTCAAGTGATCTATCTAATCAGATGAAAGCATCTGGGTCTAGTGATTACATCTTACCATTTTCTTTACTATAATAACAATTGAGAGTGGAGTTTAATGTCTTATATGAAGACTGTTTCAGCTTTTTTCAAAACAACATACAAATAGCAAAAGGCTTATGAACTACTTACGAGCCACAACCTGTTCATAGTTGCTGTGACTCTGACAAGTCACTTAATCTCTCCTTCTGATTTTTCTTTTAATAATAACTCATCTTTGTCTTAAAGAATTTGAAATCAAGACTGAATAGAAATATTTGAACAGTACTTTTAGCATGGCAAGAGCCACCAAAAATGAGTGCATGTTTTGAATGGAAAATACATTATTATATAATAAAATTATATTATTGTAGGATTAAAATTATGTGATAAAATACACACAATTCAAACACAATGAATGGAATATTGAAGTAAATGACACAGAACATTTGAATGGAACTACTGTTAAAACAATTTAAAAATTAGCATGATTTGTAAATAGGCTTCCCTCAAGGTTATACTTCTATAAAATACATTACAAAATGTTGTTTAAGTTGTAAATTAATAGCAGTTTACTTATAGTCCTCTAAATGTCTTTTAATTTCTTTATTCTCAAACCATAGGCAATTGTTAGAACATTTACATGATCTGAAATGAGCAATATCTGAATGTAAACCAACTTTAATCTCTTCTGGTTTAGAGCACTGTGTTGGGAAAGCCTTTAAAGAAATTAAATTCATTAGCTTAAGTTGTAACTACAATTTAAACAGGCACACATTAAATACTATAATCACCATGTCCTTACCATTACCTTTACGTTCATACTTACAGTAAGGCAAATTTACAGCTCCACAGAAATTGCAGGCATCTCAAAGCCCTTAAGAACTTTCAATGTTAATCTAAATTTGGAGCAGAACGACTTCCCGGAATCCTGGTGAGGGCCTATGCCTGTGGAGAGCAGGTGTGGGTGGGGTGGTGCCTGTGGAGGAGCTGCATCAGCAGGGACAGCACTGGCTGTCTGCAGGAGATGGGAGCTGATTTTGCTGCTTGTGCTGCTTCCTTAATAAATCATGGCATGACCTGTGTAAGTTGTGGATAGGAGAAGTCCCCACTACACACCCAAAGGGGAAGGGAGATGAAAAAAGACTCTCAGCCTCTCTGTTGAGCTTCCTTTTCCATGCTTTGCTGTGTGCCCCCACTGATTAGGAATTACTCCATTACAGGTGCAAATGAATGAAATCAGGATCTTATTAGAAGGAACCTCTCACAATTTAAATGCAAGGACCCAATAATGAGAGGATTTAAACATGTGCACCCACTAAGGTTTTTTATCCTAAAACTTCATTTCTTTCTTTAGACTTCATTTCTTTCTTTGTCCACAGCAAGTTAAATCAAATGTGCCACAAATTGCAAGGCTTCTTACCTACTTGGCCCATTGGCATGGCACATTGGAGAAGTCTGGCATAGGACTAATTATTCATAGTTGCAAAAACACTGCTTTTAGAATAGATTTAGGATAGGGGAGAAATATGTGGAGAGAAAATATTGAAAGGAGAAAAGCATCAATTGCAAACCTTCGCTCACAAGAGCCCAGCTGCTTAAACTATGAAAATACTTTTTAAATATGTCATCCTCCCATTTTGTCTTTATTCATTGTTTCTTCACTTCTTCATGTATTCAATCCTCATTACTCACCCCTGCCTATGCCTCTTCACGGCTTCTTCTCACAACAGAGAGATACTTTATAGACAGCGTCACCAACTTATTTGAATTTCAGGTAATAGAAGCAAATTACATTTTAGTGGCAGAGAAATAAGTCCAGAACACTTACATCTTATGCTTTTATATATTGCTACACTGCAGTGTTAAAAATGATGGGCTGTAATTACTTTAAAATACAATTTCCACTTTGAACATCCTAGAAAAATGCTTTCAACTAGGTGAACTCTTAGCTCTTGACCTCGGTTCTGTGCACACTTGTGAACAGCCATCTGGAAAGGTTGTACATATTATTACTCTTCCTGCATGTGCATATGATTACTGACACCAAGGAGTACATAGGAGTGACCTTTTAATGCTCCTATGCTGGGCAAACTGTATTTCATTTTTAATTTAATATGAAATAGGGTTTAATAATAATCTCAGAATGAATTTAGGAAAGAATATAAAGTCTAAATGAGGAGAAATCATTCACTGAAAACCATTCAGATAATATACCATTTTATCAACTCTGGTAATTTTACTACTATGCAAATAAGGAATTTGAATATTGATGTATTTTTTGAAAAATGATTTGTAGCACACAGTCATAAAAACATACCTATATGCAAGTCCTTATATTAATTCAATTGAAGTCTTTATTTATGTCATTCCTATTCATTTTAAGGGTATATGAAGTCTCTTAAATACCTATGTGTCCTTCTTACTATTTTTGGTGTGTCTAGTGAAAAATTTAATACAGCATCAACCAAAAAAAGCTATAAAATATTCCACTGAAAATACTCAATCTAGCACTCCAAAACATACCATCCTCATAAGAACGGACTGCTAATGAGATCACAAAGTTCTGAATTAGAGCCAGAAATAAAATCAGACTAATCTAATAACTTCTTCATGAAAATTTTAACAAAAGACAAATTAATTTAGTTTAATTAAATATGCACATAGTCTAGGGTAAGAAACTTCAGAACGCTCTCTTCACTTTGTTCTGGTAAACTAAATGGAAAATTCGGACTTCCAGAATGTCTGACATTGGAAGGGACCACTGGAAGTCTCCTTTCTTGGTGTTCAGAGCTGTGTCCTCTACAGCAGGTTCTTGGAGCTTTGTTCAGACAGTTTTTGAGTATCTTTGTTTGAGTATCTCCAAGGAGGGGAACTCCATAACCTTTTTGGACAATCTGTGCCAGTTACCATCACAGTAAGAGTTTCCTGCTGTTCAGACAAAACCTCCTGTGTTCCAGTTTGAGCCCATTGCCTCAGATCCTGAGTATTGCTGGGAATAGTCTGCTTCCATTTTGTTTGGACCTTCCCATCAGGTATTTATACATATTAACAAGATCCCCCTGAGTCTGCTGTTCTTTCTCCAGGCTGAACAGTCTCTCAGCTTTTCCCTCATGAAGGATGCTCCAGGCCTTTAATAATCTTTGTGGCCCCGAGAGGACTCATTCCAGTAAGTACACATCTTTCACGCACTGGGCAGCCCAGTTTGTTCTAAAGTCATGCTGACTGTTCCCATCTTGTCTCAAAAGGGTTTCCAGGTAGATTCAATCTATCATCTTCCTCGGGCCTGAGCTGAGTGTGACCACTTCAGGTTCCCCAGATGCTCCTTCTTGCCCTTCTTGAAGACAGAAGTGACACTTTCTCTCTTTCAGCCCTCAGGAACTCACCCAGTGATTTTGACCTTTCAAAGATGATTGAGAACGTTCTCACAGTGACACCAGCCAGGTCAGCACTCTTAGAACTCTTGTTCCATTCGGTTCTAAAGACTTCCATACGTCCAGTTGGCTCAAATTTTCCCTAACCTGATTCTCCTTCATCAAAAGTACAGCTTTGATACTCTGAACTTTCCAGCTTGCCTCAGGGGCCTGGAATAACTGAAAGTCAGTTTTACCAGTAAAAAACTAAGGTGAAAAAGGGTCAGAGCTCCTCAGCTTTGCCAAGTCTTTTATCATCAGTTCTCATCCTTAATCTGACCAGTGCTAGAGAGCATGGAGAGGATTAGATATGTGCAGTAGTATTAAGGAATTGGTTGTGTGCTGATGTGGAACCTGAACAACTCTTTTTATACCCATATGGAGTTTCTCTCAACAATTTCTCCATTGTGTTGGTGATGCCCTGGCTCTGGGGGAGGTGAACCATGGATGCGACTCATCGCTTTTTCCTCCTGCTCCTTGTTTTTCCCTTGACTCATCCTTAAAATATTTTCCACAGTTTGCTGTCTACAAAATAGCTAAGAGGAAAATTCTTCTGAGTAACTTGTGGAATCATCTATTTGTACAAGATTTCAGATGCTTTGAAGGATTTTTTCCTTTTATTAAGGTGTTAAACAGCTCTTGTGGGAAAATTAGAATTTTGCACATGTAATTAGGAAGGTATGATACTTCATTTCTGGAGGTGCACAGTCAAGAGTTGGGAGATTCTGGCATTTACTGAAACAAATAGCTTTTGAACATCTGAAATTGTTCCTGAATATATTTTGATTACAGTATGAGCGTGGCAATAAAAGAATCCCTTGAGAGAGAAAATATCTGGATTCAAACATTAATATTTTTTGGCTGGGAACTGATTATCTCCCAAGACAGAGCTGTTAATTTTCTCGTTGATAAACCTTCTATTGGCTTGAGAAAAGAGCCAGAGTCTGCAAACAGGATGCTGAGTCCTGTTTTAGGCAGAAACAATTGTTGTTCCCACACTGGTCAGTGACAAACGCCCTTTTGGCCTCCAACATGATCTTGGATTTTGATCCCAGACCTTTTCCATTTTGCCATGTATTGAATCCTGCTCTTGACTGTGCAGGTATCCCTGGTGTATATTGTGATTCCAGGCACTGCCCATCAGTTGAGATATCCCTAAAACTAGTATCAGGTCTGCTAACAGTGGGACAGCAACTGTTTTATTGCACAGGCTTATGGAGTTCAAGAGGAGCTGGATCTACAACCAGAACTCTTTACTTCTTTTTAATGGGGTTATGAAACTGTGTTCTGCTTTTCTGGATAGAAACAAGTTTTTCTCTTGATTTTGTGCCTTGTGACAAATGACTGAGTTTGTGGATATAGTCAATACTTGCTATACCCTTACTAATTCTGCCAGCTGAATCACAAGTGTTTTGGTAACTGCATTTTTTGTTGTTGCTTAAGCCCACATTTAGGGCCAAGATTTTTAATATTTCATTAAAAAATAAACACACAGTTACTGACAAAAAGCTGTAAATGGGAAGCCAGATGCCCTTGGAGTCTCAGTACTGTCCCTCAAACTGCATGCCCTCTATTTTTTGCTTTCATAAATTTTAGAACAATCTGATAGTTTTTGAATCTTTGGCACTGACAAGGCTGGAATTACATCAGTCTTTTAGAGCTTTGGGGATTTTATGAATGTTCTCAAACTGCAAAACAGTTCCCCCATCCATAATGTGAGTGCAGTTCATAAAATAAAAAAAAAAAAAAAAACATTAACATTAATGAGGCAGTTAAATATAAAAAATAAAGCCCCACTATGAGAAAATATCTAAAAATTATATAGCTGTTTTTTAATGCTACTAGTCAGCCACTGTTTATGGAAATTCAGTGCTCTTTTGTAAAGTAGAATCAGAACACTAGAAAATAACCAAAGATGAATCTTGGCCTCTGTTCCCTCAAAGTTGTCTTCATAGGGAAAAACAAACAAACAACCCCCCCCCAAAAAAACTCCAACACAAACCCCAAACAAAACAAAAACAAAAACAAAAAAAAAAAGGAAAGGATTTAATCTCTCATTAATTTCAGCAGTTTCTCTATTCACAAAAGTGAATGGTTTATCCAGTATATTGCTCATCTTCCTCATCCGAGACAAATCTGCTTCTTGAACATTTTAGGGAAATACTAAGCGAAGATAATGTAAAAATTAGAGAACACAGCAGTGCAACCACTTTGTACAGTCCAATACAAAGCATATCCTCTGATACACTCAGCAATTAAATGGCTTCAGCTGGTCTGCAAACAGAGCCCTCTGGCTCTCAGGATCACTTGTTTACCTATATCCATCTCTGTAAATAGCACAGTGAAGCTGATAAAGTTAATCCAGGTTACAAACAGACATAAAGTCAAGCACACAGGAAAACTATGAAAGGGCTAGGTCAGAGTTCAGAGCCAACTGAAATGATTTTGCCTTTGAGAAACAAGGCAGGCATATCTAATAGCAAAAATAGGATAGCCTAGCAAAATGAAATATGTATAGGTATGTGTATGCAGTCTCATGCTAGTAATTAGTCTTGCAAAGGGTAAGCACTGTTCAAAGTACTTTGAAAAAATTACTAACAACCTCAGATAGAGGTTGCTGTCAAATAGAATAGAACTAACTGTGATTGAGGTCTGTAGCAGTAATTGATACAAACATTGACATTAATGCTGAGATACTTACATGGAAGAATTCAGCAGCTCATAAACCTCTTTCCATGCAAAAACTGACCTTTTAAGCTAATGACAGAGTTGCTTGTCTCTTGCATGGCAACTCAGCATGGCCAGCACTGCTTTCTACCCAACTGCTGGAATGAACCTCTTTTAATCCTTTTCCCATGTCTTTTTTAGGACAGTTGTAACTTATGATAATGATAAAACAATAACAAAATGGAATACCATTACAGATTCAATCAATAAAATGTCCTTTGCTGAGACTTGTCTGAATAGTTTGTGCTAGAAATTGGCTGAGATCACTGCAAATCAGTATAATAAAATGATGTTGACCAGTTCCTTTGTACAAAATGAAGCAATAAAGAGCTTTACTGTTAAATTTATGTTTTTATTGATAGATGCCATACTTGAGACCACACACATTACCATTACATATGAGAAAAAGCATAGCTGTTTGAACAGACAAAAGTTAAAGTGCAGTTGATTCATTAGCTCCTTTAAGAGGACTGGCATCTGGACCACATGCACTTCAAAGTCAAATGCTGTACTGAGATGTGCTGCTTTGAAGTACAGCTGCTGATCCAGACAAATTTTGGAGCCTACACCAGCATATGAATCTGCTGTACTCTGAAAAAAAAATCTATTTCAGATGCCAGTTTTTACTCAGTTTAGAAAATTGCTGTCTGGATCGGCTGAACTTCAAAGCCGAACATCGCAGTGCTGCATTTCCCTTTGAAGTACAGCTAATCCAGATAGTGGATTTTCTCTCCCTTCTTTTTTTTTTTAAGTAGTTAAAATTGGCATCTGACCCTACTAGTATTTCTCCTTACCATCTGCGCATTCTTTTCCCTTCTCTCTTATTTCCTCATCTTTTGACCCCTGGAAAATACAGCAAGATTCACAACCTTGCTAGCCCCCGCACTACCAAAGCTGCTATAAAGGGGGTGGTTGTGGGGACAGCCGATATCAAGTTACATAATGGACAGTGGCCAATTACTGCACATGGCTTGTCGTAAAGTTTGTTAAATAATACTTAATTTTACCGTCCAAGAAAAATAAAGCTCAAAGTAAATCCCTTGTAAATGTTCACATTCAAAGTGTTCATAATGACATTCTCGTGGTTCCACTAACTCGTATTAACAGCCATTAGCACTGGTATAAAAAGTAGCTGAGCTTGATAGATTTCAACTTTCAGAAATTTTCAGTTATTTTGTCACAGAAAGGTCTCCTTCACAGAGGAGTCAGGAAAGCCTTAAGGAAATGGTTTTACTAGAGAAAGAACAAGATTACTACAGGCAGAATTTGCACAGCTTCTGGCAAGGGGAACCAAGGGTAAATGCAGTGCCCTCACCAGGACACACTCCCATAGGATACACACATCAGGGATGCTGCCATTTGCTACTGTATTAAAAGACAAATCATAAAGAAATGTTGCACCCTGTTCAAAAGACAAAAACAAATATATGCTAATACAAGAAGACAATTTAATGACAGCATCTCTCATTTGCTGAGAAATAACTCTGGAGAGAAAAACGACTGGACAGTGACCAGCATTTTATTGACACAGATCATAAGACATGTCACTCAGGTGATCTGTTCTTGTCAGGCAGTCTTTAATTATAAAATTCCTAGAGAGAACTCATGTTCCCACTACGTGTTTATTAAAAACTAAAGACAAAAGGAGTTGGTAGAAAAGCCCAAGGAATGGACAGAGAACTCAGGTTACACTGAAAGGCAAGAGTCAGCTGCTGCTAGCATTGGGAGAGACACTCAGGATGGGATACTGGATTTTGAATGAAAAACTCTCAGTGCTGTTATTAGTGAGTATTTTTAGCATTAAAAAAATCTAATTGGATAGCTATAAATATTTTAAGCTTGTTTAAAAGATATTTTATGGTTTGCTTACAGTAATACTCCCAAGCTTAATGTAAAACTTGCTATAAAATATTCAGCAGCCTTTTTATAACTAGTCTTAAAAACAATTTAAAGTCTTAGTGTTTTATTTTTAATTATTTTTAAGTCAATGTACTTTAGGTCTCAGATAAAGGGAGCAGGGGTTTGCAATTCTAATTGAAATTATATTTGGATTTATTTTCAGACAGCTTGGTGAATTGTGTATGGGGAGCAGAGAAAGGAATTTCCTTAGCTCTTAATTCCCTCAAATTCTGTGATTTTTTTTTAATTTTAACATTTATTTCCTTTTTAGAGAACAGGTTAAGGCCTGTGCTTAAAAGCAGGTTTACCATGGCACAGTGAACATCATTTATATCCTTTACTGGCAATCTGGGGGTAGGACTGTAACCCTGAATTTGTTAAAACATAGCTTCATTCCAGAAAATATTTTTGATTTCTATCATCTGTAACCAAGAAAGGCACTGCACACTGATTTTGAAACATCTCTCAGATTCTCTTAAAACTATAACCATAACCAGTTTTACATGCATTAAAAAATACTGTAAATGTCACTAATCTGTAGCCTCTCTGCTTTATAGCTGGTGTGGCTGGGACTGAACTTCTATTTGTTTCTTGATACCTTCCAATGGTATGAAGATGACAATGCCTACATTTATACACGGATTATGCTGGGAGTAAGTGTGAGTTTGATTGTTAAAGGGCTTCACAAGAAGAGTGCATTTGTAGTCTGATTTTATTTACATCCCTCATAAGACTTTTGATACTTTAACAGTAATTTTCCCATATTAGAGTATTATATTGATAAAGTATTTTCTTTCTTTTTCTCCTCCTATAACAAGCTTGTAATTTAATTTCTTTATGATGTTATATGTACAGTCAACCCTGGCTTGGGCAAGAGCTTCTGCAACGTGCCTTAATTTTAACTGCATGCTAATCCTGTTACCAGTCTGTAGAAACCTTATTTCATTCTTAAGAGGAGCAAGCATTGTAAGTACCATTTCTCAAATAGCCATATTATCCTCTCTTTTTTATTTCTGTAGTTCAGCAGTATTATCCATATCAAACATTTTCCAAGGAATTTTAATTTTTGATAGAGACGCCTGTACACTATTGCCTAGTTATTACGATTTAAATTGTCAGTATTCATGACTGAAGAGAAACAAATGACTTGTTTAACACAGTGCTCTAAATGCAACACTGATTTTGGCAGCTGCTGCATAGCATGGTGTCATGAAGAGAAAAGTGAGAAGCTACAGAAAAGGACATAATAATGCCACTTGGCCAAATGGAGAAAATTCATATCCATCATGTGTATTCTCTGTAGCTGAAAAGTGAAAATTGGAGAAATAAAATGTTGAGATAGATAAAAATGTTCTAAGGATAATAATGAACATGTTTAAATGCTTCTTTCTGAGTGGCCACCATTCAGGTCTTCATTTGTGGTAAATGCATTTTTGAAACAGAGGCATTCACATTAACCTTGGAATCACACATAGGAAGTACTTAAGGCTTTAGCTCTCTTAGCTATAACTTCAACTTGCATTGAATTATTACAGTCAGAGCAATCCCAATGCCACATATTTGGGTAAAAAATCACCAATCACTTCATGACTCCAGGACCAACAGGAATTTAGAAATGGTAAAATACAGTTATTTTACAGTAAGATGGTTTTTATTTCAGTTCTGCCAGTTTTGTTTCCATGATTATTAGGCTTAGATGTTAAGCAGTCTTTAGGCTGGGAATCAACACTTACATAATTGTTTGAGCTCAGGAATTGAACATTTACAAAAGCAAAGAGAAAAGGTGTCCTGGCCTTCTGAATCAGTTTGTGAAATAGCACAGATTACGTGCATGCCCACTTAGATGCTGAATAAGAACTCAGAGAACTGGATCTTTTCTCACAGATAATATTTTGCTCTTCTGGACAATATTCTGCTCTTGAGGAACATGGTTCAGAGCAACTTGGCTGCTCCAGCAGGGCCAGCACTGGGCTGCATCCAGTGCCTCTCCAAGGAGGTACTGTGTATTGACATAGCACCCTGTGGTGCTCCAGATTTTTGGAAGATGTATTAGCTGGCAAACGATGTGGATACATGCCAGGATCTTTGGCACGGCGCCATGCCAGGTCATGTGAGCAATCCAGACACCCACTCCACCACTCAGAGGCTGAATTCTGTCTGTGAGTGCTGTCTGGGCTCCAGCAGAGAGTGTTAGTTTTGGCTCAGTGTTCGGACCCAGCCCCAGGCTGGCTCTGCACTGGGACACCCAGCTGGCCGTGAGCATCCACTGCTGAGCCCTTCCAAAAATGGGAGCACGGCTCAGGGACACATCAGCACGCAGCCACCTGAGGTCTAGACAGCCTCACTCTCCCAGGGTGTGCATTTCCTCAAAGCAGAGAAAATATTTGCATTGCAAGCTGGCTTTGCCAGCACTTCAGCTCTGTTATGCTAAACTCACAAAGCAGTGGTGGACCAGCCTGGTGTCCTTTTTCCAGCAAATAAGTTAATGTCAGCTTGGATAAACCACTCACAAATCACAGCTAAGTGTAGCAGAGCTTTATCAAACCCTTTTTTGAGCCCCTATATAGGATGAATATCTTCAGAAACCCTGGAGTGCCACTCAGGAAAGTTACTTGAATCCTAAAACTAACCCAAAACTTCCACTGAATTCAACATTCCATTTTCAAATGCACTGAACTCTTCTCTCCAAAATGTGAGTTGTAAACACCAATAGGAATGATATAAAACAAGTTCTGCTTTTTCACCAAGTACTGTGGAGGAGCACTGAGGAGACAGCTTGACAAAAACATCACATTTCACAAGATGGTTGCCTATGGAATAGCGTTAAATGCAAGTAAGCTTTTTTCGTTTTATTTTTTTCTTCTTTGCCTTTGAACTGTTTTGAATTTCACAGTGATTCTGCCTAATGCTGTAATCCCCATCAGCTCTGAGATGTGATATTTTAGTGCAATCATTTGTTGACTGCAGCTTTAAATGTGTGTAGGAGTCCCATTTTTAATCTTTTTTGCTTGAGAAGAGTTTGACTGTTAAGGAAATAAACTTTCAATCTGAATAGTAAACACCAGTTGCCACTTAGTTAATCTGACCAACTTGTGTACTCTTAAATTTTAGTGTAAATAACTGTCATTGAATCCCTGAGGGTGGATGTTTGGGGAGATAACATAGCATTATTGTCTGATTCTGTAAGGGAATGATGCTTATGAGTCACACCACACATCTGCCCACCAATACATCTTCACGAATTTTTTAACAAGGTAATAAATTTAATCTGAATTTGAGAGAGGCAGGTGTCTCAAAACCAATGGATTTCCAGACATTATTTATTAGTAGTAGGTGACTGATCCAGGAAACTAATGGCCCCCTTGGGGGAAAAAACAGCCACTTGAGATCAAAATTAATCTATTCTGTTGGTCCTAGTGACTTACTGAGGTGTTTGTTCACCTGGCTGGGAAAAAGACATGGCACCTTCCTTTTCCCTAAGTAGTAAAAGGACCTGGAGAAGGCTGAAGTTTGTAGGAATTCAGAGGAAATGAAGGGAACAGGAGACAGTGTGAAGAAAAAGGATGTACAGAGAGGAATGAACAAAAGCCAGTTTGAAGAAGGACATGAGCACACAGAGATGGAGAGGTATCTGAGATGATACATAGATAGATAGATAGATAGATAGATAGATAGATAGATAGATAGATGATTCTCTTAGAAAATGAGAAGGAGACAGAGGAGTTAATCAGGGCTATTTGCAAACACGAGACATTGCAGGGTAACTGTTCTACCCCCAGGCTGTCAGGGTGGATTCTGATCCCAATATCTTTCTCAGCCTGCATGAGGGAGCTGCTTTTACGTGCATAGGCTGTTAATGTCCTCATGCAGTGAGACAAGAACAAGACAAGTCAGGATTGCCAACAGGAACCAATAGCTAAGGTTGTCTTCTGTATGTCACGCTAAAGAATTCCTAGGGGAAGGCTACAGGATGCAAACATTCATCTTACAGTGTATTATGATGAATTACTTATCTGTCATGTCCATTCATTCATCAAACATCAGTTCCACCACAGAACAGATTCTTACAGAGTGCAACACTGCTTCTTTAATTAATATATCAACCTAGGAATATAAATTAACCATCTTTACTTGGTGTATAATAGGTCATGTTCCAAAAAGAAAGCAAAACTGCACAGTCAAATCTCTTATGTTTGAGGTTTTTACATTACTATTAAAATGTTTGCTAGTGCATTTATGTGGACAGTTTGGGAAGTGCAAGTCTGTCAGAAAAGTGATTACTTTAATGGTTTCACTAATTTCAAGGAAAAAGACACAGAAGCCAACGTGAAATGATAGAAGGCATGATCATATAATTCTCATTTAAATCACTCTCTAGGGAGAAACCAAGGATTCATTTTTGGGTTGTTATTTAGATTGGTTGATTTTTTTGTCCTAAAATATAAAATGGAAAAATAGTTGATGAGATATTTGAGAAAGAAAACACAACATAGGGAAGTCTAATAAACAAAGCATGACAACCTATGAATTCCTGCATCCTTAACAGTCAAGTGAGAAACATTTTTCATATCTGGAAAAACACTACATCACTGTATAGTCAGACTTGCGTAAAGAATGGCCAGAAACTCAATTGCCTGAAATTAAATTTCAAGTTCATAGAAAAATAAAATCTACAGAGCACATTGTGACAGAAAAGCAACATTTCAGAGTGGTACCTACAAGTACACTGAATCCTTTTTAATAAAATCTAAAAGTGTTAAATAGATGCCATTTTCCTCTCAACTGACACATTATTTATCCTAGTACTACCTATATTGCCTTTTATTACACAAAAACATAGTCAACTCCTATTAGTCTATTGCAATTTAGTAATTCTTAGTTAAATGGATGTTCACCCGTGCATGATCAATAGACTAAATGTGGCAGCAAGAAGTTAAACCAATTTGAAGATCAGATCAGTAAGCTTAGCCTCACAATATAAAATTGTAAACTCCTTTATTATTAAAGTAACATGTATTCATCTTGGCTTGCCAGGTGGTGTTATTCCAGCATATTTATTTAATAGTGTGCTAAAAATAGTCAGTGCAACATTAGTATTATCTGGTTTCTAAGAGGCAGCTAGCTCAGCTGAGGTGTGCCTGGCCTTGGAAAAAGTACATCTGTACCTTTAATTTTTCATCAGCTCTAATACAAATTCAAGAGCAGGCTTTAATTGGTCAGGTCATGAAAGGATATAATTAGAGACTAGTGGAAGAGGCAAGTTGGAGGAAAGAGAGAGAGTAAACAATGCTATCTATAATCAAGGGCATCATTGAAAAGTCAGTAAAGGGAATTCTGCTTAGTTTGGCTTCCTGTGTTCTGCATGCCTGTCTGTGATAAGAGCTGTCTGGGAGTTATTCAGCCACTAATAAATCTTCCTTATAGACCCGTAACTCTGCTAGAATAAAATCAGAGTTTCATGCACTCTCAGTTTGATCAGTGCAAATAATTCTTTGCTTTGTAATGGAAAAGAGACTTTTCAGTTGAGACATAGTTTCAGTGGACTGAAACTTAAAAACACTACATGAGATAGTAAAAATGTTTTCTACAACATTTATCTCTTGCTGTACTGTTTTCATCCTCTTAAAAAAGCACATTCGTACATTTTTCTGAACTGTATTGGGGAGTATTGGGGGGATTTTTTCTTTTTTTTTACTTTGATATGTTGGGCTTAGAGAGGAAACTACTTGCACTGTTTCGGTGTTTGTAGAAGGGTCATATAGATATTTTGCTCCATTAATCTTTAAATTATGATATTAAAAAAGTTTAAACAATTAAGGGAAAATAGGGGAAGGACAGCAAGTTTGTTTGGAGTTAGGCTGTTTGAAATGGTGGTTCCTGCTCCTTAAAGTTTCCAGCAATGTATTCTTCTTTAAAAACATGCAAAGTGCAGAAAGAAGTATGGTGATGCCAGGTGTGTTTGACTTCTGACAAGCGCAGAAAAATCTATAGCTAAAAATACTAGGAAACCTTTCCATTTTCAACCACTTTTTGGTAAAACTATGTGAATGGCTTTGGTGATCTGAGTGATCTGATCTGGTGATCTTACACATTTTTGTGTAAGCGATTAAGTTTTCATGGAAGAAGATGTCTATCTTCAAAAGAGGTTTACCTGATACCTCAGTGTTGTACTTCCAGAAATTACAAAAAATCAAAATTCTATTAAAGTATTTTTTTTTATTTTAGTCAGATTGTTTAAATCCAGACTTAATGCAAGTATTAGGAAGGAAACAATGTTAAATTGAAGATTATAGACTTCCAGCTAAGATAAAAAATGGTCCAAGTCATGATCTTCGCTGATATTTACAACCATTCTTAGAAACAAAATACAATGCAAGGACACGTGTGGTCACTATTTTAGATTTTATACAACCTGCGCCTTTTTAGTCTACAAAGACATAATGAAGTTGAATTAGGAGTTCTGAATAACTAGGAATGGCACAAGACAGTGGGTGGCAAAAAGAACCCCAGTTGTGGTCAGGAATCAGAATTCTCCATGCCTGGGTTATCTGCCTGCAAAGTTGTTCCCTTTGCTGTGGGCAGAAAGGCCAGAATTTGACCCTTTGACTTTATCATTATAGGCTGGTTAACCAAGATGTTTAACCGCTAGCAGCAAGCTCCAATTTGATTATTATCCTGTACAGGCACGCAGAAAAAGAGAGAGTGAAATCTTGTCCACAGATAAACACATGAAATTTCTGTTTAGTTCAATGGGCGTTGTGCATGCTTCACTGAAGGCACAATTGGCTGAATAAAAGTAGCTAAATTGACCATACTTTCAAGATAATTTAATTACATTTCTTTGTATTTAAGGATATGTACAGTAAACACCATGATCTAATAGCAGCCCTTTTCCTCCCTCTCTCCTTCCAATAAAGACTTTTATTTGATCTCAGAGGTGGACTAGATAGAACATCTCAGGATCAAATACAAATTAATGTATGTTAAGTGCTTCAGAGGTTCCAGATGTCATTAAAAACAACAAAAATCCTTCAGTCTCCATGAACTGTTGCAAAAAAGAACTTTGTTTAAAACATTGGGTGATTTATTCCATATGTTACATTTGGACATGCAGAATGAGGAAAAAATTGAACTGAAAATTCTGAGACGTAGCCCCTTAAACTTTGCCCTTGTGGTTAGATAAGTGGTGAAGAGGAAAGAACTAAAAACTGTGGTAAGTTCAGATTTCAGAAATCTGCATATTAATTTTGGAATTGCTTAGTAAATTCTATACACTGCAGATGCAAAAACCTTCAGAAAATGCAGTTTAGGGACGTAAAATATTGTAGTTAATGTCAATGTGTTCAATGTCAGACTTTTTATTCTGCTACAACTATTATATATTAAATGAACCACACTGAAAATGGAATTAGATCTTTGCATTACACTTACCATCCAGCTAGAATTCATTATTAGATTGCATCATTTTTTGCTAGCAGCCCAAAAAATCCCTCAGAAGGATTAATCTAATAAGACTCTAGGCAATATATAATATCATGGGAGACTCAGGTAAACCGACATCATTAGTTTAAATGTAATATTTTTCAATGTATCATTATGCTCTGTACATTAACATCTACCACTGAATAGCTTGCAGAAAATAAAAACAACTCTCTTGTTCATTCTGGAAGCCTTCTACACTTGTAATATCCTCTACCTGTCAGATGAAAGCTGGAAAGAATGTCACCCAGAAGGGAAGGTGTGATAGATCCCAAACAAGAAGGTATGATGATGTTTCCATTGACAGAAACACAGGGAAACAGAACAGAGTGCAGATGGAAAGGCAGTGTCCTCTAATAGCCTGCAGAAAAATCCTGCCTGGCTAGGTTGCTGGAAGATGATCTCTTATTCCAGAGGAAAGTTGCAACATGAGTACTCCTCATCAACTAGAGTCTAAAGACCCTCTTGAGAAATTACATCCATTCAACCCACTTTTTTTCTGTCCAAGACTAGAAATACTCTGTTAGGAGATGTGGACCTCTGTCTGTTTGGAGAAAACTAGCACCTCATTTCACTCTCAACACTCAGCATTTACCAGATAGCATAAGATATCCTGTCACTGCTGACATGACCAGAACTTCTGCAAATCATGTAGAATCCTTCACTTTGGGGAAAGTACAAGATTTTGTAGCTAAGGAACAGAAATGTCATCATTTCATATGAATATTTTACAATCTGCAGTATCACTTAAAAAAAATCTATTGTTTTGAAGGTGAAAGGGACAAAGTGTCTTTTGTTATGAACACAGATTCAAACCTCCACAATTAGTCAATGTCATAATTCTAAATGAGAAAAATAATCCAAAACCTGCAGCTGACTGCAGGCTGCAGGCAAGTTCTAGTAAAACATTACTATGGATCCTAACTGTGTGAAACTCTTGGTCCCTAGGCTGTGGGACTATCACATCTAGCAGAGTTATAAAGAGCATCCCATAGGTGTAGAGGGCAAGAGGCCCAAGTTACAGTAATCACTAGTAGATGCCAAAATAAAACTGCTTAGTAGAAGTCCACTTAGAGACTCATTGTCAGGGTTTTCCATCCTTTGAAAGTTTTCTTTACTCTTAGCCCTTAGCCCATACAATGTGCAGCATGTGACTCCACAACTTACCAAAGACAACAATCTGTTACTCCACACTCCTGTCCTATGAGTGAGCTCTTTCAGATGTCAAAGAAATCGGGTCCTCATCAAGCAGTGACTTGGTTCCCTTCCAGCTGGATCAGATAACATCCTTACCAGGCCAACACATCTGTTCTGAAAGAAGCCCCTTGTAGGAAGAGTTCCCCCCTTCCCACTCAGCACTTAAATGTGCTGTTACACTTAAATACATAAACAGTGTTTATATACTGCTTATACATCAGTTGTACACTGGGGAACAGATTGCCACAGCCCCCACACAGCTGCCACCCAAACCATGCAGCTCAGAGCTTCTTAGGCTCTTGGGTTTTGACTGTCTAAATCCACACATCTCATTTGTGGTCCAGTGGTCACCCTCCTTCCAGTGTCCCAGCACTGCCAGGGTGCTGGGAGTACACTCTCATGCACAGGCTCCAGGAAGCATCTCCCCAATGCTGGCAAGATTGTTTCACATGCAGCGCTGAATCCATAACAACACGTTCAGGGACACACCAGGCCACTGATTCCAGCACCCTCTGATGCTCACAGTCACATCATACACAACATTGCATAAAATGACCAACCTTCAGCTGAAAGCTGCTTAGATTGCTTGAGCCCATTATCCTATTTATCGAAAGGCTATTTTAGAGTCTTATTCCTTTGATGTCTTGAATCTGTCTTCTAATTTCCAGGCTCATTTTATCTCTCTGCAGTTCATACCCATTTGGATTCAGTCTCCATCCTGCTGAAGCTATTCCAGCTTGTATAAATAATTTATTATTCATTGGGCCAAAGATTCAGGAGAAATGGGAGGTTGATTTTGCAGTTTGGGTGCTCAGGATATTCACTTGGGATGCCTATGTCAATAAATATTGGATTATTTTTATTAAGGGCTTCCAGGGGAGACAGCTCAAAAGAGAATAACCAGTCAACCCAGTGACTAGGACATGTGATTTGGTTAAAGCCTTACTTTAAATTTAATGTAACAAGGATTTTAAAATAGGTCTTTCATCGCCCAGTGAATATCTAAGCATGAGGCAATGAGGTGAAGCAGGTGTCAAGGAGTGGCGGGGGGAGTCCCTAAGTTAACATTACATTTTGAATTAAGTGCATCCTGACAATCAACCAACCACAGCACATCTACTGCTCTAGAAGGATCACCTCAGAAGTACAGAGTGAAAATAGGCTCTCTCCAGCTTGGACATATGGGATAACCTACTGTTGAGGGAATGTTTTACCTTCTTGCGCTGGCTGCTTCTACCTTTTCCATGGCCAGCATCCTACTTTAACTCCTGTCCCCGGGTGCTGAAGAGGAGCTGGACTCCAGCATGTGGAGTGAGGGGGCACACTAAGTGGATAGACACATAAAAGACCAAAAAATACCAAGGTCCTTATGCATTTAATCCTGTGTTTACATCTATGATTAAACAGTGACTAGTACAGTAAGACATTACTTTCATCCACATAGTCACAATTTT
>VYXD01000747.1:441962-549422 GCA_013397195.1 Hylia prasina
GGGAGAGGGAGAGGGAGAGGAGAGGAGAAAAAGATTTTTTTTGGAGAATATTGCCCAGTGAAGAAGGTCATATTTAGTTTACTACAAATACTGCCTTTTAGAAAGGTTTTTTAAATGGTCAGAGACAGAAACAGATAACCACTGAAGGAGAGATGATAACAGAAAGCTAATTACAAAAACTAGAAATAGCTGTACTGTAAACATATAATTATCTTTCATTGTCATTTTTCCATCCTTTGGCATTTAATATCTTGCATTAATTACAACTTTCATGTAATGGATTTGAGAATCTCTCATATTGAAAAATGAAACTCTGCACCTAGCTTGATTACAACTTTATCTATGTTAGCCAATAATAAAACAAAGTCCTTCCTTTTCTACTCTGGAAATTATACTCTTTCCACCCAAGAAAATAATTACAGTTGTGTTCTTACTCCAATCTAAGGCCTTTTTCTAAACTGACCATTTAATATACCTTTTGGGAGCTGGGCAGAAGTAGAGGCAATATATGATACTCAGGACAAATCAGATCTAACACAGCGATTTGCTCTTCTCCATTTAAATCATAGTTCCTGTGGCTTCCTCAGGCTCTACCTGCATAAAATAATGCTACAGCTGCTTGTTAACAGGGGACAGATTTTGAAAGCATCTCAAGTGCAAGTTGCAAACTGGTCCATGCTTAAGCCAGTCAACTTAGTGTCCTGCATAGCAAAGATAAACCATAGCACATCCTAGTATACTAATTAAAAATAGGGATTTTAATCAGTTTACATAATTTCAAACAACTTAAAGTCAGAGGTGTGCACTTTTATATCAACTGTCAAGACGTCCTCCTTTGATGACACTGGAGACTGCAGGGCACTTGAATGTAAACCTGGGGGGTGACCCTGGAGCTGTTCCTATCCGCTCCACTGTGAAGCAGTCTCTTCATATTAGACATGCAGTCGATACAATTCTCTTTTTTATTGTCAGCTTAATCCATGCAAAACTCTCAATTTATGCCTGAGCTTTTCAAACAGTTCACAGTGTGCATAATGAAGTTCCTTCTGGCACGGTGGGCACACACAAGTGTGCCTGTAATTTCATACCCCTCTCTCTCTTCTGCAGCCATCCATATTGTTGCCCACTCCATCAACATCGAGCGGTATCATTCCAGCCAGTCAAAAGAAGCTGGAGAGTTACGGAACAAACTTTCTGGTCTTGGCAAGAGCCCAAATGAAAGCTACTTGAACCCAATCAGGACCTATGAAACAGTAAGATGTCACTTTTTAGGTTTCTTCATCCAAAAAGTTTCCCTCTGTGAATTCTATTGTCAGTAAAACTGTATTTCAAAGCCTTTTAACCAGAGCAAGAAGGTGCTGCCAAAGGTTAACCTCAATTTCAGCTGAAAACACTTACTCAGAGCTGCAATTTTCAGGTTACTAAGCTCAAAGAAATGTCTATAGTATTTTAATTAGTTTGTCAGTAGACAGCTGGTGGGGGGAGGATAAGGAGTGTTGTGAAGAGTAGGCAATTAAATAAACCTGCAAAGAATTTTTAAAACCCCCAAAACTAAACTATCAATACATGGAACAAACACAGCTTCTTTTCAAAAAGAAAAATAACCAAACAGCAATAGCACTTCACAATATCTCTGTTGCATTTGCTGTTTGTCTCTCCCCACTGTGGTGCAGCATCTTCTCAGTCTGGGGGCTGATTTGGCCTCATTAGGTGTGAGTCTGGCTGCTCAGGGAAGAGCACCTTCAAAACCACCCAGGGGGCTGCTGCACACAGAAAAAGTGCAGGGAAAGTTAGAGCTGCTGTGTGATCTTCAGAGATGAGCAGAGCTACAGGATCCTCAACCCATAAACGGTTCTGATTGGTTTGGGGGAAAAAGTGACTGTGGTTCCCGTCCACATTCTTGGATAACCCACAACAGCACTATTAGCTCTCCCTTATAATATTCATAACACAAAGAAAAGCTGAACATGCAGAGAATGCATGTAAACCATGCAAAAGTCATCCAGCTTTTTGTTCCATATTCCATCATAGCGCACATCCCATTTATGCTAGATGTTTCCTTGTACCTCCTGTTTCACAGTTACATATTCCAGGGTTGAAATGGCCCCGGTGAGACTCCCATGCATATTGTTCTGCTCTTTAGAAAATGCTCACACAGTCAGCATGAAATAAAGGCTGCCTGAACACCATGGACTGGTGCTCTTTCGAAGAGTGATGTGCTCCACTGAAACAAGAAACCAAGTGAGAAGATGGCTGGACAACCATTGATAGGATTCAGCAGTGCTTTTAGGCTGTGAGGCTTGTCCTGCTTTTCAGTTCCTTTCCAGTTTAGAGAGCATGGGGTGTTTATCCTTCAAAATAAGCAAGAAAACAATTTCAAATTTGAAGAAAATCAAGTAAATTGATGTAGTCAGTGGTATGAATGCAAAATTCTTCCCGTTAGTGTTGACGAAGCAGTCAGGTTTATCAGAAAAGGACAGAAAGCCAAGGGTTCAGCTTCCCAGTCTTTCAGTACACCCAGTGACCACTTTCATTGCATGCCCATGAGGTGCTCCCCAGGAGCAGAGCAAAGCTCCCAGCTCTGAACAGGAGCTTATCATCTTTCAGTAAGCATTTTCTTTTCTCTCCATTAAGCATTCCCATAGTGATATAATTGTGAGGTAGGCCTCTAATTAATGTTAAGATCCTAAATACCCTTGAGGAAGAAGGCTAGAATATTTTGAGATTCTTTCTCAGATTTCTCACAGCAATACACTCCACAATTACCTTTCAATTTACAGCCTAGATTTTACTCTAACCTCTAATATTTATATTTCTTTTATCACTCACTTGTGTCTCAGTAGTTAAACTCAGAATTAATAAATTATGAAGGGAAGCAAACAAAAGATTGTTTCTAACTTCAGAGAAGAAAGTTCTGAGATCAACAATTGAGGCTTTCTTTTCAGTTTCATCCTACTGCCATTGAAGCAATGTACTAAGTGTCTTTGACATTTTGCCTTTTTTCATCTGAACATCCAAACTAGCCACTGTAGTGGAAATGTTCAAAATATCACCTAGATCAATCCTGTTAATATGTAATAGGATCTGAACACACTCTTCACAGGTACCAATTTGAAAATGTACTGTGTGCTGTCAAGTGTGAGCATCTGAAAGAATGATTTTACTGTAAAAAGTGACTGTAAAAATGGCATTGTGGAATTTTATCACCTGAGGATTTCCATATCAAATGAGTGCACTTTACAAATACATAGAGGCTTGGTTTTTTTTCTCCTAGTGTATTAAGCTGTAAAACCAAATCAGGATCCACAAGACATGTTGAGCTCCTTCTTTCCTGTGCATCAGCACTAGGAAAACAGATATACATGCTTTGTAGGCCAAATGGAGACTTCATTTACACTCTGACGGCATATTTAGCTTGATTCTCATCTTGATGTGAGATTTTTACTGTTGTTCTTCACGATTTGCACCTTATAACTGCAATCAACATCTGACAGTCGTGTTCAAAATATATCTTCACTCTCACTTCAGTTTATTTTTGTGGGTTTAGACAGATATAACAGACCTGTGCTGACATCTGTGAGTCATGAACAAGAAAGAATATGTTCCAGCCCAGCATACTGATGTTTCATCACAGACAAGTACAAAAATGTTAATATAAATACAAATATGTATTTTAAAAAATAAACCCAAGTATTGTGCAGTGTATCTCCAGATAAATGTAAGGAACAGGTAAACAAGGTATGTTTTTTAGGTAAATGGGAGCATGCCATCTTTATGTACCACTTCAGGGCTGCTACAGCCCCACAAACTTTGAAGTAAAGTAAGCACAAAAGATTCCACACCTTTATGGTTGCAGGTGTCTTAGCACCTCACTTTATCACCCTCACATAAAAAAAGCTGGCTTCTACTGCTGTTTTCTTTATTAGACTTCTAGGTTTAATCTTCTCATTTCTCTAATAATTTTTCTTTATTTGTGACACACTTTCATTGAGTGTGTAAGTAACCAAAATTGATAAAAGTATGAATGAGACTGTCTCATTTCCTCCTTTCAATTCCTGAAAGAAGTAAGAGCAAGCAAATATTTAAATATCTGTTTGGAATAAGCCTAAGTAGAAATGACACAGAGGGATGCCTTTCCATATTGTTCTGTGGTAAAATGAAAGATTGCCTTGCCTCCATGTCTTATTCTGGTTTTGTTCCTATACTGAAGATTTTGGCTTCACATGTAATAGTAGCAACAGTAGCAATAATAAAACTAACATAAATAGTAATAAAAATAACAGTTGTAACAACAATAACTACTACTTCTAATACTAATAATGTGTTCTTATTCTAGAACACAACAGGACAAGTACTAACCACAATAGCTGGAATAACAGGAGTTGTGATAACTGTGGCTTTAATTCTCATCATGACTTCGTCCACTGAGCTCATCAGAAGGTCATGCTATGAGGTTTTCTGGTACACCCATCACCTCTTTGTGGTTTTCTTCGCTGGTTTAATAATCCATGGTATGGGGTAAGTGTTTCTGTAAACTACATGGGATATATGTACACAGTTTGAGATGAAAAACCATCCAAATCTACAATCCTGTGCTTTTCTACTAACAAACTTCTGGGATCTTTGGTGAGATTACAAAACTAATACATCACTTTTCTGAGGAATGAAAGTGTCCTTCAGTTTATTAAGCCACTCTTCTACCATCTTAAAACCTGTACCTTATCGATGAATGAACTTTCATGCTTGAGAACTGATGACATTACAGATCAGGAATCAAACCTTTGTGGATTCAAATTAGCAAGGGATAGACCTTACACTCATAGCTCTTGTAAGGCATTTTTCCAGAGACCTTGTTGAAGCTTGAGAAGCTTTCAATATGTCATCTACCCTATGGTAGGTATCTCTGTTGCCATTCTCCTCTGCCTCCATAAATGTGAAGTGATTTTGACCTTTCTCTGCAAGGACCAGAACCCCAAATTTCCTCACCATACAGACATACTCTGCTAGGTACTATACTACAAACCAGGCTTAAATGATTACAGTGACAAGCAACTCAGGCTTATGACTAGCCCAGTCAGATGGCTTTTATGGACAGAGATGACTGCCTGGTTGCTGTTTGTCTCCTTGTTCCTCAGCACAAAAGAAAGGTCTGTCCTCTTAGCAGAGGACCCTGGTTCTTATAGTGAGGGACAAAAGATGCATGGGACCTTCCCTGAGAAGCTCAGGGACTGATAAATCCTCTGTCAATGCAGAGTGAGAGCAGGAAGGGGCTTTGAACTGAAAACATTTCCATCTTCTGTTTCCAGCTCCACTGGCATCATCTGCTTCTCCTTCATGTGCTATCCTCCACTTCCTTTTCTCATTTCTGTGTGACAGCATTCATATTAATCTACATTCACATTTTAATTCAGGGAGTGCAGTTTTGAAGCAAATGTCATGGTTTTCCTCACCCCCTGGACTTGTCTCCTACCATGGTACAATTCCTGGGCTGCATAACCCAGGGTTTGGGGTGGAAATACACTGACAGAAACCCATTGCATTGTGTTCCAACAAGTGATCCATTCACAGGACCAAGCCAGACATATTCCTAAGCCCTAGGTAGCCCTCAGTCATGTCCAAGATTGCTTTGCTCCATAGACCTTTTCCTGCTGGCTAGCTTGTGTGCTCATGGCCACGAGCTGTAGTTAAGATTTTCAGATCCAAGGACGGTCATTTGGTGTTCACAGAATCACAGAATGGTTTGTGTTGGAAAGAACATTAATGACCATATAGTTCCAACCCCTCTGCCATGGGAAGGGACACCCCCCACTAGGCCAGGTTGCTAAAAACCCTATCAGCCTGTCCTTGTGATCATAATACACTTTTTATGTCTATTTCATAAAATATTCACATGCTATTGCCCACCATTAAAGTATGCACAGACCACAATTCTTTGACAGAGTGGAACTTCCTAGCCCACAGCAACGTGTGCATGTGCCTGTTCTCTGGAGGTACGTGGATAGTGTCACCATGAGGCAAGGAACAGGCCAGTGGTGTGTTACTTTTCCCACCTTTTTCCTTGTGGTTTGAGACTTGCCACATCCAGTTTGGCTTTGAGTGTTCCTGAAGTTGGCCCAACTAATTAGTCCCATTTTATAGAGGCAGAGCTGCAAGCAAATGCTATAAACCTTGTCCTGGCCTGATTAAAATGCCCCCCTCCCGTCCCTCTCTGGCAAAACTTTTAGATTCTAACTTAAAACAACTATAATGAACCCTTTAAAACCTTCAGCTTTGTAAGCTCCCTCTGTCTAGCCAGCTGAGCAGCACTACTCAGGCAGGGACTGCCCCAAAACTGGGGCACCGGCTGAAAAGCCCTATCCATACCAATCAATGAGCATTCTGCTTGCTCCAGGCTGGGAGTGCACTGCCACAGAGCTTCCTCCTGCCCCAGAACATCCCCACCACTGCCCTGCTAATGAAAAAGAGTCAAACCCCAAGGTTTCATCCACCTCCCACTTCTTCCTCCTTCCCAAGTGGCTGGACAAACCTCACTCAAAACTAACTCTTTTTCTTTCTGTCTGAACAGGTGGCTGAGCCAAACTAAGTATGGAAGGGAAAATTCAGAGAAACAAAATGAAACAAAACAGGGTTTCCCCATAAAAATCATCTTTCTCTTACCATAATCAACACCAGGTGAAACTCATTTAAACTGAGCAGTCAGGATTGATATATTTTTTAAAATTCACATAATTAACATTCTCAGAAGTAGGGAAACTAGAATTTAGTATGTTTAGAGAGTATACACCTAATTACACTCCTCCAACTTTATTTGTAGCTTTTAAAAATACATTTAGAAAGCAGGAAAAAGAATGTCTGTCACTATTAAATTTTATCACTTTACTAAACATTACCAGATGCTCAAATCCAGAGGAGGTCAAAGATCTTACTCCAACGAACTTCAAAATCAAATTTTGCCACATACAGTAAAATGTACATATTCTATGCAAGGGCTCTCTGCACTTCAGCTGCACTGATGGATAACAATACCATAGCACATGTCTCGCCTTTCGTCAAAAATTCACTGGAAAACTATAGGAAAGGTGATTAGAACAGGAGAGCAGAAGAGGTTTGAAATGGCCAGTTCTCAAACTTTCATTTATCACAGAACTGGCATTCAATTACTACTGCAAAACCTAGAGAGACACAGAAACCTTGGCAAGAAGCATATCACTGATGAACATTTTTGTTTTAAGTCAGCTTGTCCGAGGTCAGACACCCAAGAGCCTGCTGCTTCACAATGTCACTTACTGTAAAGATCACTACTGGGAATGGGAGAACACCACTCAGTGCCCTTTGCCACAGTTTGCCGGCAACAAACCTGTGGTAAGAGTGATGTTTGTCTTCTGTTTTTAACTTACTGTCCTTTCTTGGGAGCACAAATGTTTTAGGGAGCAGGGAGCCGGAGCATATGCCAGTGACTGGCACTTAGTGTCATGTTCAGAGAGTGGTTTCACATTCCTGTTCCATGACCTCTCCCTGTGCATTACAATAGTGATCCCGACCTCCTCTGTAATCAGTACAGACACTTGCAGGTGAAGAGTATTGTATACAATTTTGGTGTCATAAACAGCAATTTTTATTTCTGGAAGACGCTTTAGTTAGAGAACACTAACTAACGCTCTCTTTGAAGGGTATGAATATCAAAATTGTACTCTCTGATCTGTTGTATACATTTACTTTGAATAATTCAGTATCATTAATATCCTTGCACAAAGACAGCCTCCAAGAGAAAACCCTCTGAGGGTAGAGATACGGAAAATACAACAGAATGGTAAAGCTAGGGATGCAAATTAATATTATTATTTTAACAAATAGTACTTTAGTATGGATAGTTTAAATACCAAGGGAGAATAAGGTGGAGAGAAATCATGTCCTTGCTTTGGGGCACACGCTTCATACTGTCCAGTCTTGATGTCTTAAGTTAGGTAAAAAGGAGAGAATTTGAAACTGAATTATGAAAGGGAAAGGCAAAAAGCAGGAAAAATGTCCCATGGAAGGGTGATTTTGCTAGAACAAGATTGCAAATCCACAGGGGGTAATTAAGTAGCAGACTTGTACAGTATGTCAGATGTCTTGCATACAAACAAAATCATTTAACATTTTCAGCTGAAGATTTAGGTTGCTCATATGCAAGTTTCTGTTGTTTCTTCCAAAAAGAAAAGACATACCAAAGGAAATCCTAAAGTAAAGGAAAAAAATTAGCATTCAATGTCTGGTAGCTCTTTTAATGGCTGACATAGATTTTTCTTAAACTAAACTATTGTTAGCCACTATCCAACCTGCATATTAATGAGAAAATGAATGCCTCTCTAAAAATTTCAGCTACAATGTCACCATAAAAATCAATACACGGCTACGCACCATGAATACAGACACAGGCTTGCTTCCAACAGCATGTCTTGACATTCATTATCATAAAACTAACTGGAAAGAACTTCCACTTCTCTGTGTTAAACCTATTTTGTCACACTTTCCTGCCTACCCAGGGCCATACTTGCAAAGCCACATTACTTCAAATGAATTGTGATAATACCATATGGCATATAGATCATCCACACGAACAGTGCCTTGCTGGATGTGTAATGTGCTGTGGTGTGATACCTGCCAGACACCACAGCCACATAGCACAGATTCACTCAGAGGCTAAAAAGCCGTGGCGAGGTTTGTGCAGCCCTGGCAGGGGCTGGTGCAGGTGGAACAGCCTTGGAGGAGGAAGGGGACAGCCTTGTGCATGGAGGGGACACTCTGAAGTGACCAGAGGGCACACCACACTGGCCATGACTGTCACCCAGAATTTTCTTAGCCTTCTGATGTTTCATATTGGAGTCAGAGTTTCTCACTTTCCCATGCCTTTTAACATAAACAAAGAATTGTTTTTTGTAAATATGGCCAGTGTTTGCATTCCTTCAAATGGGAGGAGAATGTGATTGATAGTCTGATTGACCAATGTGGTTGAGAGGTGGGAATTTCACCTTCCAATCCATTGTCACCTTGATAAAAGTATATATTTGGAAATTAATAAACAAAGGCCTCTTTTTCGGCTCAGCGCTGCATCTCAAAAGATTCCAGGTCTCTGTGTGATCATTTTGTGTCCGACTGCATCACATGACTCCTGGGGGAGGCCACCACGACAGAGCCCCTCTCTCAGTCACACCACACCTGCTCCTCTGCTCCATATTTCAGCAGGTAGGAAGCTGCCCAGTCTGGCTCCTGCTGAGGATGATGGAGCACTTCTCTTGGAACAGAGGTGTCCGGACTTTTGTCCTCACAGCCTCGCCTGAGCCATCACCACCCCACCTCAGTTCATCCTCATTACAGGAGGAAACACTGCTTGGGCAAGAATACTGATGCCCTGATTAGCCAGCCAGGAGCCACGGAGCTTAGGAGCCCATCTCTCCTGGTGGATGCCCTGTTGTCCCAACCCAGGCAAGAGATATTTTGGATTGAATGCTCTGCTGCACTGGAGTGATGGCACATTTAAAATCCCAGCTGAGCTCTCGCACAGGGTAGCCTGCAACCTTATCATTCCTGTCACATGCTTTTATTTACAGGTAGCCCAAATGGAAAGGAGGAAAAAACAGATATCATCATTATTGTGCCTTGATATATGCAAATGTATTCAAAACATGAGATTACCCACTGTGCAGAGACACCTGTAGTATTTAGGGACAACGGATGTATTGAGTTTCTGCTTTAGATGAGAATCTTCTGGCTTATGCTGGTTTCTTCCCATTATAAAATTATGCTTTTTTCAATTTAATTTTCAAGACTTAACCTTGGGAAATTGCCACTCCATCCTCTTAGCACTTTCTAAGGAAGCCACATAATTTTATGGCTTGCTTCTCATAAAAGATACTTTATAATCCCTGTTAGCTAGCTTGTGGAGCAAAGTCAATGTTTCAGCAAGTTACTCTCTGGCGATTTTAAAAGCCACATGATTGTGGAGTATTCAGTTTGCTAGCATGAACAGTGTAATTAACAAAAGTGGAAACAAAATAGTATCTCTTCCTGGGGGGAAAAAATATTCTTTTTAAATCACAAAGATTCAATTATATCTAATTATCTTAGCTATCAATGCAAAACAGTGAAATGATCAGCTTGTATACTTGAATAGCCAAGTATCTCTGTTACAGTGGTCAGTACATATGATTAGCAAGTACAAGCACAGCAATCCTCTGCTACACTTGAAGCATGACCAACTCAGCATCCCACATCAAAACAAACATTTAGTGATAAAGAGTTGACTAAAGGATTAAATGGAAATATAACCCATTTCTCTAATTGAATATTTGGGACTTAATGTCTTCTCATGCACCATCAGAAAACTCACAGCTGACAACAACTACTCCTATCTGACTGCTTTGAAACACTTTAGACTTTGTGGAGGGGAAAAAAAAAGTAAGGCTATGGGAAATATTGTATAACTGTATGCATCTATACAGCTTTGTGTCCAATGACATCTATATGTATAAACACCTAAAGAGATTAATCCTTTGCCTTTTAATAGGAAAAGATTTTAAAGGACTCTTCTTGGCCAGAGTACAGATAGATATTAGCACAGTTTTTGGAGTGTGTTTGTGAGGGAGTCCCATATGTCTATTCCACAAGAAAGCCAGAACAGCTACAGCAGCAACACAAATACTCTCGAAAAAGACAAACCAAAAATCACAGAAAATCAAGTAATTTAATTTTAGGCTAACTGCTGATTTAAACCAGAAAAGCGAAGTATTTTTGTAGACATTCAAATAAATATTCCTTTTTAATGTGGAATTTTCTACAGGCTTGGAAGTGGGTTTTAAGTCCTATGCTGCTGTACCTCTGTGAAAGAATTGTTAGGTTTTGGAGATTTCGACAAGAAGTCATCATTACTAAGGTATGTAGCTTGCATATCTGCAAAAAACCTGCCATTATTTCAATGATTTTTTTATCCTTTTTAGGTAACTTCTCTATATTAGGAACCTCATTTTTCACTCCTAGCTTCAGCAGCTTTTCAATCATTACCATGTTTTCAGCCAAGTATTGATTTTACATTTTGCATTTATTCCAATAGCAAATCCATAAGAATAGTCCATATGGGACCAAACTTGATTAATGAAGTACCAGACTTTACACCACCATAGCACAAATATCTGTTTGTGCTCCCTCTTTTTAATGAACTAAAACCATGTTCCACTGCAGTTAATGCCAGAGACTACCTTGACTTCAGTAGCAGAACACAGTTTTTACTTTAAAATCTGGAGGCTTCCAAGGAGATGAAGGGTTATATAATCATTTAGCATATATAGTTGAAGCTTCACTAATACCACTGTAACAATTTCTCCCAGCTGTGTTCCAAGGGACTATTTAAGTTGCATCAGAACAGATTGAGGATGTCGCTATTGAAGCAGCTGATTCCAGTGTATCCAGACAGGGATCAGGAACAGGCATACCTTGTGTGAGGGGAACAGGATGTTGGATAAGTCTTGCTGCTGATTTCACAGAGTGGCTGTGATCTGAGAATCTCAGTATATGTGTGACATAAAAAACTGCTGCTTAACTGAGATTACCTCTTTATAAAAGTTATTAGAATTGAGCTCACTGTGCTTTTTTTCTTTGTAATCCCACAGAGATAGCAGTGTTACATGAGAGTAAAACTAGGAATTACGGAATTATTCTAATCAATTAAGAAATACTTATGCCCAGGTTATACCAAGAAAATTGACAAACTGTTGAATTGTTACAGCCTTTCCTTTGTGTCTTGCACACAGAAGTCAAGCTGTCCCACAATACATAACTGTACATGCTCTCAAGTCCTTGGGCAACAACACTGCAATATGCAGGTTAGGATATCTGTGACCTAATGAAAACAAGTATTTACCCTTCTGAATGAAAATAAAATGTGTCCCTTTATCACTCTTTAGGTGGTGACACATTCCTCTGGAGTGCTTGAGCTCCATATGAAGAAGCATGGCTTTAAAATGGGAGCTGGCCAATATGTGTTTCTACAGTGCCCATCTGTCTCCCAGCTGGAGTGGCACCCTTTCACTCTCACCTCCGCTCCCGAGGAGGATTACTTCAGCGTCCACATACGAGTCGTTGGGGATTGGACTGCAGCCCTTTTCAAGGCCTTTGGAGCAGAGGAAAAAGCTTTCAAGGAATTGTGGATGCTACCAAGGTTTGAATAAGAGACCATATATTTTAAAATGTTATTTCTACATTTTAAAATAAATGTTAACATTTTAACTTTCATTAATTTTGCCTGTGTTTTTTATGATACATTATTATATTATAGTTCTGGATTAATAAATACATTATGCTAAAAAACAGTACAAACAAATAGTCATGAACTGGCTGCAGAAGCTACCAAGAGGATGTGATGACTAATCCAGGACTTAAAGTCCATATCAATATCCTTATCTCTGTTGCTGCCATTTGGATCTCTAACACCTAGATCTACACCTAAAGATATCTATTTTGGAAGATGATTGTTTAATAAATGACAGTAGAAGATATCTGCTAGATTTGTGCCTCTATGCTTATGCTCTGATGGTACCCATCTCTTACCAAAATGATGGTACCCATCACTTAGCAAAATTCCATTTTTTTCCCTTTCAGTTAGATATTTTGTGGTCCCTGAAACATCTGCATAAACCTTACTTCTTTCTGACAGCCTCCTTCGACCTTGTCTCTATTTCCCAAACCCTGCTCCACTTTATAAAGGCTTTTTGTGTTCAAATTATGTATTTTTTGGCATCTTAATACAAGTAAAAAGTTGATTCTCTGTTGTTCCAAGCTAGCGGGGGACCTCTGAAGTCAAAGGAACCATCCTGACTTACTCCATCCAAGGACCTGGCTCTACACAGAATAGATTCAAACCATGTAGCTCTACTCCTGCACTGCTTGCAGGGGTAGGGGAGATTTTCAGCAAAGAGACCAGCACAGCATCATTTGAATTCTGGTGGAGTGTGTAGGGCCTGGGACTGGAGGGACTGATTTCCTTCCCCCTGGAAAGCTTATAGACACCACTGAGCTGCCAAGGTTTATTAGAGGGTGGGTGCAGACAGGAAAGTCTGGTCCAGTCCTTGCATTGTATCAGTTAATAAGAATTAGAAATGAAATCAGTGCCTTTGTTAAAGGCAACTGGAATGAGAAGCATGCCATTTCAGCAGAACTGGAGCAAAAATTTTTCAAAGTGATTGACAGCAAGTGTGAAAAATGGGGAAGAGAAAAAAGTTATCAAATGTTGCTTCCCACAATGCAGGGTTGAAATTAACAGTACTGTCATATATAAACACTCCTCTTTTTAGTCTTGTTAGGGTGCCTAATGACATCCTTCAGTTTCTTTCTTGCAATATACTAAAAAGAATATTTCAATAGTTAAACTAGCAATAAAGCAAAAAACAGGTCTTTTTCCACAGTTTCAATATCTAAAGTTATAAACCAAATTGGTGACTATATTAAAAAATAACATATAGCAGAAACTGTGCAGAAGACGGAAGACATAGCAACTGCATAATAAGGTAGGGCTAATAAAATATGTGGGTTTTAATTACTTAAAGAGGATTAAAGTAAAATGTTCATACATATATTTAGGTAGCAAAGACAGTTGTGATTTCTGACAAATTGGGAGCTAAAACCACAGAATAGACTATTCATGTGAAAATAATCGAGTTTCATGTTATGTCTCTTCAGGTTTTGGCTGAATTAATTGCTAGTTGCCCCAAAATCTAACTGCTCTTACAGTCAGGAGTACTACACAATCATCATGGTGATCAGCAAATGTTTAAATTCTAAAAATAATCATAGAGTCTGTAAATGATATTTTTTCAAAACTAAATATTTCTCCTGCCTTCCCCATAAATCTAATTTATTTTCTAATGAAATGGATAGGAAGAATATGGACAATCCAAACCACGGTAAGGAAGCCCATAGCCTTATTTCCTACGTCTCTTCGGCAAATGCAAATGTAATATATTTTTTTGTCACTTTGTTTACTAGCTTCCTACCTTCATCCACTCTATTTAGATCAAAAGGACAAGTTGCATAGCTCAGTTTCTCCTTCTCCTCTTTCTCCTCCCTGCTTCTCTGAGGCTTTGTATTTGGCTAAGCTGTATAGCTATGGCTGAGTAAGGCATTCAAACCAATGATGGGATCTCTTGTCACCTGAGGATTTAGGAGCAGACTGACAAGACAAATCTCTTCAAGGGATGACTCAGAAATAATTGAACCTGTCTTATAGCACAGCAATGGACTAGAGAATCCTTGAAATTTCTTCCAGATCAATTTTTTTCTCAATCTACTGACAACAATGAGAATTGCTTCCAGCCTCACACTGAACTACAGAGAAAGCTTATCTGAAAGCTGTTCTTAGGCACTATACATATATATCATAAATTAACCATATTTTACAGGAAGTTTTGGGTGCTCAAAAAATACTAGTATGGGCAATAATCTAAATAACTGTACATATTTTAAAAATATTCTTTACGTCTAGGGTCAGATTTCCAGCAGTTATGCCAGAGTAGCTGTTTTGTTTGCTACTGCACTTGCAGGGCATTTTGAATATTGAAATAAAAGGGAAAATGTTTGCTAGGACTTTTAAACAAGTAACAATAAGGTTTGTGATACCTTGTGTTCCTATATTTGTGTGTAGCATTGCTTGGGGATCCTCCTTTTTTTTTTTCCCTGATAGAAGCTTCATTTTAATTATGCGTGCCTATTTGTTTGTACTGTTTAAGGATAAATTTTAAGGATGATTCATGCAATAAAGGGAAAAAAAAGAAAACAAAAAACCCCCACAAAAACACAACAGAAAATCTAAAAGGAAGAAAACCCCTTTTTTTTTTCCCAAGGACTGGGTGTTGGTGAAACCATCTTCTGAGCATGTATGTTGTATAAAGACAGGGCTGGAAAGAGCACTACAAAGTACTGTGTGTATTTACATTTCATGTTGCTAAAGGATTATTCAATCATCTTTTTCATCTCTGATTTTGGCCAAAATTAATTTCTTGGCATCAGCAACATAGATTCCAGGAGGTAATAATATCAACAAGCATTTCTCCTTACACACTTTTCCTTTACATCAGATACTAAGTACAGTATTATGCCAAAAATGTAATACTGAAATACTGCTTTTTCAGAAAGAAATGAGAAAATAGTAGTTCCATTGCATATGATGACCTTTTTCTTGCCTTCTCTTTTATGACTTTAACTCAAATACAGAACTTCTAAAAAAGATTAATATAATCTGTTCCTCTTTACTTTGATATGTACAATATAACAAATAAAGCTCTAAAACAGGATGCTTTTCAGTAATTCATAATTAAATATGCAAATTCTGCAGCTAAATTTGGACATGCAATTATATGACTAATCACATTTCAGAAAGCCAGAAAATCGCAATTGCATGCTTAAATAGATGGCCAGGCCCCAAATCCACATGGGTGCTCTTGTTCTCTCCCTTCAGAAAAGACAGTTGCTTTGCTATTAAATGGCACCCACTGAAAATTAAATGCATTTTTATGGGCAATTTATGTGCCATCTTAGACACGTCTTTTCTCTTTTCTTTTAACAGAAATTCAGTTTTGACAACATGTAGCCCAACAAATGTTAACCTTTCTGTCACTTTATACATTGTTGACTCTTGACTATATGTCTTGTTGCTGTAGACTGGCTGTGGACGGACCATACGGATCTGCAACCACAGACATCTTTCACTACCCAGTCAGTGTGTGCATTGCAGCAGGAATTGGAGTCACACCATTTGCCTCTATTTTAAAATCCATTTGGTACAAATGCTGCAACCCTAACACAGTACTGGCACTGCAGAAGGTAGGTGGGAAAGTTTATTGCTTCATTAAAAAGTTCCACAAGTGAGCCTAGTTAGCCAGGGAGAGAGGCAGTTCAAAGCTAGAGGCTCACTTGAGTGCTTTATCTCACTCTGAGAAGCAGCCACTCCCTTTCCAGTTGCCTTAGGAACTGTTGTAGGGTGAAGCCTCCTGAACTCACTGTCATTCCCTGAGAAAGAAGGTAGCCCTAGCTGCAGAGTTTTCAGTGAAAGTTGAAGGATCAGGTTTTCAACAGCAACTGGAGAAATCCGTGGAATGTCTTTCATAGCTAGACAGATAATTAGAGAGTTACAAGAGAAACTTACCCTCTTTCTTACCAAAAATAAATCCTGCAATGTCATCTCAATCAGAAGTGAAGGGCAGCACTTGCTCTTTGTCCAGAGAACTTGCTGCAAGTTTCATGAGAGTCCTTCAGCAGCATGTCCTGGTCCAGAAGGCTGCATTCAGCAACCATTTGCTGCTTTTCTCACATTTCAAAGTCAGGATATTAACCAGCACAGAAGGAATATAAAAGGCATTTAAGCTCTGGATGAGATGCATATATCAAGATGCATATTACTCCCTCAAACCACTTTAATTATTTTGTTGAAAAAATATGTTCAGATCTATAAGGTAAAGATGGCACCAAATAAATTAACATGCTCTTGTTTTTCTAACCTGTTATACACCTTCTGCTAATGGCATGTGAGGCAGCACTGGGGAGGATAGGTGAAGAAGAGATAACAGGTGAAGTAGGGTGAGGTCAAGAATGTATCATAGAAAAAAATCAGCATTAAACATTCTCTTCCATGTCCATCATGGCAAGTGGTAGTAGCTTGTGGACCTTACAGCTTCTTTTAGGCCATTTTCCAGTGTAAAAGCTGAATCAGGAACTGTTCAACATTTCGCATTTAAGGACAAACATTGAAATTGCGTTGGAGGGGAGAGACCTCTGAAAGGGTCAATACATATGGAGCTGATTGCAAGACCAAGGGGCTGATCTTTTTAACTGAAAGAGTATTAAAACAGGCATCTTAATGACAAGCTGCCACTGAAAAAGCATCTGGGATTTTAGTAACTGAGGAGTTGAGGACAGGTTCAAATTGCCAGGGGGGAATCTTTGAGGCAGAAAAAGCACTGAGAAGGGAGGGAAATAAAAATGGAACTACATGCTGTTTGAGAAAAGAAGTGTATGTGCAAACACTGTGATTGTACCAGAATGATCTGTTTCACTGGAAGGAGAGTTACACATATGCATAGAAACTTCATATATGTAGATTATGTATATTCTACATGTATGCAAGTAAACATGATGTTGTTATTATTGTCATTGCTGCTATCTTAAGGGGAAAAAACCAGAATTTAACAATGCATCAATAGCATATTTGAGGGTGTTCATTCATAGGGAGAATTAGGGAGAATTTTGGGTAAGCATGCCTGCAAAGATAAATGTATCATGCATTCTGCCATGGTTTTCTGCTATAGAGTTCTATTTTTCTGAATTCCTGTGAAATACAAAATTATCAGGATTTCTACTTGTCTTTTTTTATATTTTGGCTTCCTTACTGGTGCAGTGGGAATAGCGATGTTTATTTTTCACAGGTGTTATGAAGCTAAATTTCATCAGTGCTTGTAAAATATTTTGAAAGTGTGGATGAAAGGTCATGGGGAAGTTCACAGCATTACTTAAAAAAATTTAGCAGTCATCTCAGTGAGAGCGATTAATCTCAGGGTAGCTCCACTTTTTTTTTTTTTTTTTTTTTTTTTTTTTCATTGGTTAAAAGCTTCCACTTGTGGTATAATTACAAATAATTTAATCTTCCTCAAAGTATTCAGCACTCTCTTTCTGCCATGATGAGTACCATAGAAATGTCTATTAAGGAAATAAATAAGAGGTTTTTCTTTTTTTTTAACAACTTCGTTTTGATTTGAGTACAGCTATCATTACAGTTATTGAACTAATATTTCTTAGTGTTGCCCACATATGGTTGAGATATAAATACTCAGAGTTTCCATAATGTCTGCAGCTGTATAATTTAAAAAACCCAACAAATCAAAAGGAGTACACATTTATCTAATTGATTCTTCACAATTAAATAGCCTTAGAGCCCTCATTTCCCCATCATTTTTTGCATGTACTACTAGTCATGGCTGGAAAGTTTCTACTGGCTTCAGCTATGCATAATATGATTTTTTTTTTCCACAGTAGTGGTCTCATTTTTCAGATCAATTGCTACTGAAATTGATAAAATTGTACTGATCCATCAGATTCTAGTCTTAGCAAATATTCACTTTCTCTTCCCTACAAAAGACATGAGAAAGGTCCTACTGAGTACCACCAAATATCCATCTAGCCCCGTATCCTGTCTCCAATGGTGACTCTTCATGAACACCTAGAGAAAAGTATACAGACCAGAAAAATCAGATGGTGATTTGCTTTTACAGGACACTTTCTCACCATTGAGCAACTCGTAGCTCAGTAACACCTTGATACAAGAGCTTCTGTCTTTAATATCCTTTTGTGGCTTTTTCTTCCATGAAGTAGTCTGATTGTTTTTTTGAATCCATGTAGACCTTAGACAACCACAGCATGTTGTGGCAGTAAGTTCAGCTACATACTGAGAGGAAAACACAATCAGCCTCTTCCATTCGCTTTGAGACTGACTTCTCCACCTGAGGTAAATCTCTGCCCCAGTCCCCCATCCTTCTGCACAAAACTCCCGTCTTGAAGATCTAAAAACCTGGGCTCTTTCTTCTGTCAAATGTAACCATCTTTCCGATCTTTTCTGATAACAGTTTAAGATTTTTGCTTCAAATTTAGGAATATGATTTTGAACCTTGTTATGCATTTATAGGAAAGGCCATTTGCGCCACCCTAACTCTAGGTCAGTGCCCCCTGTAGGTTGCCAAACCTCCAATCCCTGCATGCCCCAGGCTGCAGGCACTGCTGTGCCTTACCTGGAATGGCTCCCTGGAGTGGCTCCCTGAATTAATTACACAGAGTATAACCTCTGAATATACATATATATATATATATATATATATTAATATGCTACAGCCCGCAGGTAATGTAGTATACTCAAGAGCAGGAAGGACTGGATGCCTGCAGGGAGGTGCCCACCTGTAGGTGTAAGAGGGTTTTGCAAGGATGTCTGTGCCTTAGAGGGAGCAGCAAGAGTCAAGGATTCTTTGGACACCCCTTTAGTGAAAATCTGGCTTTGCCCAGAGCTGAAGCTCCAACTCTGCCTTCAGAGAGCAGGGAGAAACAGACGGATGTTCATCAACAGATAATTATGAATGACTTTCCTCATGATGGAAGCTGATTTACAAAGAATGTTCTTTCACCTTACAGGAAAGAGGTAACACCGCTCTTGCTCTTGTCCATTGTACAAAATTCAGGAAACTAAAGGATAAATATCCATGAATTGCGAGGGAGCAGAGCATTACAGAAATAAGCAACTATTCAAACCCCTGCTTTGATCTGATTAATAGCAATACTGCATCTAACTCAATTTGCAAAAAGAGCACTTGGAAAATTCAAGGCAGTTTACTTGGGCAAGCCATCAAGCTGCTGAATGCAATTGATGGCAGTAGGGTGGGTGGAGACTAATGAAACGTAAATCTAAAAAAGATTTTTAATGGTCCTAAATAATTGCAGTCAGTTAATAGTATGAGGTTTACAAGAAAAAACAGGATCTAGAATAATTTTTAATTACAGAAATGCACTGGAAATACTTTATTCTACTGTTTTAATAAGGATTAATTTTTTTGGTGCATTTATTGTATTTTAATTATATATGTAATGTGTTGTGCTATGCTATGGGCAGCCAGTGTAAAGAAAGGAAGACTTCTTTGTAAACACCATTTATTTTAACATATTAGACTAGAAGTCCTCTTTGATGTAAGGGAAACTAATTCCTTTTACCCATAGGCTATCCTTCTTCACTATCTCTTTTCTTTCTAAGATTATAATCACAGCCAAAAATACTTCTAATAATGACAGGCTTTCTTCATCACGAAATGCTTGCCACCTCTAACATGAAAATCAGACGCAATGCAATTGGTGCCGCGGGATGAGCTTAAGGAATTTTTGCAGCTTCTGAAAGCTGCATCCTTTCCTTAGAGGACTGTGCTAGAGGTGGCTTGATCCAGCCAGCTGGACTGGCTGTTACTGTGACAGCCAGGTCTGCAAACAGCTCAAAGCATTCCTTCAAGATCCATAGTCTGATGTTCTGGAAAACAGTTCCCCAGTTTGAAGACTGTATTGTCTTAACTCATTGCCCAGCTTTTCTTCCTCCATCCCCAAACATGCTTATCTCCCAGTCCTGCCCACATGCTCCCAGTTGCTACCCCATGAACAATCCTTTATTCATTTAGAAACACGTATCTCCTCTCCACACACGTGTACTAAATATATATTTCCATAAAATGAACTGCTGAAAAAACTTGAGAAATAAGATGATCAAGTAGAGTCTGGGGGAAGAAAATTCTCACTACAAATCAACAGCTATGGTGTGATACAGACTGACAGCACTCAGTGGGCTGATTTTTGAGGTGCTGAGTATATAGAACAAGTGGGGACTTAGGACTCAGACACAAAAAAGCTACATAAAGGTTAAAGCTATAAATCTTACCTAGTTTTGGCAATTTAAAATGATGCTGTAGTTGGCCACAAATATAAAATTCTATAAAGTCAGTGGGCTTGTTTTTTCCTTATAACCTATGCCAGTGTAAATCAGCAGCAACCCCCCTCCATAAAGCAATGAGGTCATATTTAAGACAAAATATTGAAACAGAAGGGGAAAAAGCAAACAGCCAAGATGGTTAGTACTAAAGTTCCAAAGACAGCCTTATTCCTGGGCTGTAAAAACACCCTACTTAACCCTGAATGCCTTATCTCTGTTTCTGGGATCATACATCATTTATATTTCTTATATAAACCACAGATGGTCCCTTACAGTACACTCAGATCTAGGAAACATCTCAAATTACTGTTAGTGTCTTTCACCAAATCTCCACTGAAGCATGGTATTACCACATTTTTCTCCCACCACCTTACCAGAAGTCTGACAACCTAGTATATTAAATCTTTGGGAAATCTCTTTATAGCTTTCTGGTTTCTTTCTCTGGTTTTTCATTTCAGAAGTGTCCAATACACATTTTTACCTCATTGATCCTGTGGAAAAGGGCTACAGTTTCCAAAACATTGGAGTCACCACAATGATTGCCTTGGGGACATATCTTGCAGATCACCTTTGATATTGCAGTACAATAAAAGACAGAGGAGCTGCTGAGCAGAAAAGGAGATGGGTTGAAGGAAGCGAAGGGATTTTGCAACAAAATAAAAATTACAGTCATAATCAAATAAGTTCCAATCATCCAATTTTTATAAGTTTATACATTGGCCTTCCTACCATTCCTTTCACATCTGAAAGTGTGTATTTTTGGACTTCCTCCATGTTTGTGAATTTTTTCTTTGGATAAATTATGAAAATACACAGCCCATTCAAGGTTTGGCACCATCTAGTCAAAATAATGGTAGAGTGTGTCGCAAGAGCTACAGAAATCGAGTAATAAGAATTGCAATCACACTTATCTTGTAATTGTGCTTTAGCCTGCCATCAGGGTAGTACCTGTGCAGACAGCCTGGGAAGTTCAGACATTCATCTTCTGGGTAGTACAGACACAGACAGCTCACAGTTGAGTTGTCTCCACATCTGTATTGGCTTCATACAAGGCACTGAGCTGAAACCAGGGGATGGACTGATCCCAGTCCTCTACAGGGCACAGCATTGCTAGAGGACATTTCCATCTGGGAAATCATGATGTTGCTGAAGACTCCCTGCGGTAACTCCTGATGGGCCTAGGAGTGACTGAGTTTCAGTGCATTGCTAAGATCCTGACAAGGGAATTTCACAGTCCTGAGACAGTTCCTGTTGCAAACTTTATTAACTTGTACACAGACTAGACATTTGCAAATGGTCATCATAAACCATTCCTGCTGAAGTGGTCATATAGGACAGCATTTAGAAAAAGCTAATTAGTTAGAAGATGCTTTATATGCAGTTAAGACATCAGATCACAATAGATCATGCACATGCAGGAGTGGTCACAATGATTCCTGGGCCAGCTGGATGTAAAACTGCACAGAAAAGGTTTTCTTGTGGATGCCACTGTTCCAGCTGAAGATGCCAGAGGAAGGATTCTTGAAATAGAAACTCATCATCATATGGACAATGACTAACAGTCTTGTTTGAAAGATTTTTTTTTTCCTATACAAGCATTACCTTATGCCAAGATATTAATAAATTAGTTTCTTTCTCTAAAAAAAACCCCACAAAACAACAAACTCTGCTATGTTTTTGATATACTGCAGTGGAGTAGGAAAAAATAAGTCATAGGAATGATTAAAGGATGCCTCTTAGTGACAGATCCCAGGAATGTTTGGTTTGCCATAGACACAATTACAGGATAACTTGATCCCATCCTCTAATTTCTATCTGCAGAATGAAAATTTGATAACAGGTTCTCCAACCCAATAGACAAGAAATAAAAAAGATGAAAAATGAAACTAGTGAAACATGGATGAGAGAAATTGTGTCATTTTTCAATAGAGAGGAGGGTTTCAAGCAATAGAAAACTGATCATGGGATAGCAATTCATTTTACCCCTTTGGCAATTGAAAATTTAGTTTCAGATTTCTCTAGGAACTAGATGCTCCAATTTAAACATGAAACACATTTTTTAAAAAGGAATAGGGACTGTTTCTCACCTGTTTTATACAGGGCATATGACTTGAAGAACGTAAGTACCCTTTGGCAACCTCAAGAGTTAGCCTATGGCATAAGGTCTTGAGAAACAAGGAATTCCTTGCTTTGATGCTGAATAAAACTGAAATTAAATAAATCCAAAATTTCAAATAATCATCAAATTATTTCCAATAAATGAAAGGCTAGGTATTACAAGTCAAAGCAGAGATGCACTGGCAGGGATATATGGGAGGTTTGTCCATTGCCTACTTTCATTAGCATATTAATACATTCATTTTTTAAGATGAAAATCAAAATTTTGAATTGTCAAAATGATGTTTAATTATGCTCACTACAGATTTAGAGTAGTAGTGAAGAATCACACACTATATAGTTAATGAGCTGAGCCAGTATTAGGAAGTTTTATTGAGAGTTTGATTTTTGTTAAATCTCTTTATTTATTTGACAGGTTTATTTTTATTGGATTTGTCGGGACCCATCAGCATTTGAGTGGTTTGCTGATCTTCTGTTCCATTTGGAAACAAAAATTGCTGAAAAATGGAAAAATGATTTTCTAAGCTATCATATATTTCTTACTGGCTGGGATGAAAGTCAGGTAATAATGAAACTGTTATAAGTCAGAGTTAATGTACCTTGTTTTTCCAGTATGGTAATATATGGAACAGGAACAGCTGAACAAATGATGGATGAAGCAAAGACAAAGAACTGTAAATACGAAGATACTAAGATGTCTGTTTACATCACACATTTAGAAAAACAAGAATGGAGAAACTAAGCCAGTGATTCCTCCAGTCCTGCATCTTGTCTTGGGCAAAGATGGTCACCAGATCTCTCACAAAAAAGTGCATAGAGCTTTCAGGAGCTTCTGAAGGGACAATTTGTCTATGTCGTAGGGTCAGTCTTTTATTAGGTTCTGTCATTTTTGTGCTGAAATGTGGAGGGCTGTCTAAAAAGTGTAGGTTTCATTTACTCTTATTATTTAATATAGCTTCTGTTGTTCACATATATATGTATGTATGTATATATATATCTCCAGTGCATTCTTGGAAAGTACTGCACTTGGAACATTTTGGCAACCAACTCCATGGTCTAATTCATGTTATTTGAAAAGACATTTTCTCTGATTGACTTTAAATTTGCCATCTCATAATTTCACTGGATCATACTACCTCAGGTGCTTAATTCTTAGACTGGGTCAATATTATTCAACCTCTTTAGTCTTTACCTGAACACAAATGTGCTGATCTTCTCTCTCTCTCTCTCTCTTCCCTTTTTAATGGATCACTTAGATCATGCAGTGATAAGTTAGGCACCTGCTAGAAAAACTCTAACAGGGAAGTCTTTGCTCTACTGTTTTATTTCCTGCTGTCTCTCTTGAATGAAGAACTGCCTAGTAGAGTGAAAAAACTACAGATTTCATAGACCTTTTCCTTTTCTGCCTCTGCTCATACCCTTGTTTGAACTCCCATTGTTTCTTTCTGCTTTCCTTAGAGTTTCTGTCAAGCAATGAGGTATGTACATGAAGCTGTATTCAGAAAAATCTACTCCCATTGTGAGGTATATGGCAGTTACAGAAACTACTGCTCTGCATTAGCAATATCACAGGGTATTACCTAAAACCTGCTGTTAAATAAGTTATTGAGGACCCTAAAAAACCCACAAAGTTGCCCTCATCTTTCAACTATCACCTCACTTCTCTCTTGGACAAACATCAGGCCAGAAGTCAGGTAAGGTGAAAACTGTTCTTGCTGGGCCATCTGTCTCTCTTCACTCATGTGCCCTGCACTTTTCTGAAGGGACTTCTTCCTCTTTTCAACCCCATAATCTCTCTCAATTGCTGTCAAAGGAATGTTCTTCAGTGGCTGTTTCTTCCACTCTGACCTGGGCACTGTGCTCAGTAACACCATCTTCTTCAGATACAAAGTTCCCTCATCTTACAGGACTTATTTTTAGTAAATTCCTGTTCATCACTCATCAAAATTTGAGCTTCAGCACCAGTAATATCTGAATGATATTTTACTTCTCACCTAGCAAAAAACAAAACAACATTCCCTACGTTCTCTCCCTGTCTCACCATATAGATGAGTGACCAGTAGACAAGTGAAGTTGAACCCAAGGAGGATGGGATTTTAAACCTTCTGGTACACTCTCCCTTACTGACACATGTCTACTCCTAAGACACTTTTGTTCAATGCTTTGAGCTCTTTGCAGGCTCCATGTTGTCAACAGATGGTCAAGCAGATAAGGCACTTGGTCTGCCCCTGCTTGGATAAGCTCCTGCAATACCCCTGAGACTCATTCTAAGCGACCTTAACACTGTGAGCAATTGCAAAGGCTAATATCAAAAATCCTGGGAAACTTCCACTTAATGAGAACAACCCATCTTCTCAATGGGACAATTTTGCTGCAAATTCAAAAATTCTGCAGTTTTCTACCTCTCACCTTTACCAAACACGTTAAGATGTTTCTTAGACTATTCCAAATCTTTCATGACAGTGGCTTGAACTAACAAGAAGAAACTTTTAGGAACACAACCTCTTCTGACAGCTTTGTTTGACAAGAATAATTGTGTTGGTCAGGAACATGGAAGACTCATTAGAAGAAAAAATATATAGTATTCCTAGGAAATGGATCTAAATTTCAGCAAGCACTTCTGAAAAAGATGATAATGATACTTAGTTCATTAGTACTTTTCATTTAGTTCACGCTAGGGTCTGAACTAAATGCAAAGCCCATTTTTAAACTTACTTTCCTCTGTTAATTTCTTGGTAGTGACAACAATGACCATAGTCCATAGTGGAAACAAGCATATTACTCCTACACAAGAGCAGTACAATTAGGAGTGACAGTGGTTTTTGTTTTTAAATGCACCTGGGAAGTACTCAGATAGCATGGTAATGGGTGCAGTATAGAAGCTGAAGGATGGTAAATGCCCATGAAAATCAGAATTTTTTTGTCAGTTGGGAGCTAAGGAGCTCACTTGGTTCAGTGCTTCACCAGAGGTGATCCACTTTCTGCACCGGCCTCTACCTGAGGAGAAAAGTCAAAACATTGAGGGTTTTACACAGAGTCACAGAATAATTAGGGATGGAAGAGACCTCTGGAGATCCTCCAGTCCAACCTCCCCTGCCAAGGTGGGGTCACCTAGAACAGGTTACACAGGGACTTGCCCATCTCCAGAGACTCCACAACCTCCCTTGGCAGCCTCTTCCAGTGCTCTACTGACCTCAGTGTAAAGTTCTTCCTCGTGTTGAGATGAAATTTCTTGTGTTTTAGTTAATGGCTATTGCTCCTCATCCTGCCACTGAACACCACTGAAAATAGTCTGGCACCATCCTCCTGACACCTGCCTTTGAGCTAGTTACATGCATTAATGAGATGCCCTCTCAGTTTTTCTTCTCAAGACTAAACAGGCCCAGCTCCCACAGTATCATCTCATCAGAGAGATGCTCCAGACCCCTTGTCATCTTTGTGGTCCTCCACTGGACCCCTGTTTTTACCCCTGCTGAGCTGGTATATCCACTATGTTTTCCATCAGCACCAGAATGCTCCAGACGTAGCTCTTAGGTACTTTTGGAAATGATTTTTACAATTCTAGTAATATTGTGAATTCTCAAATACTCATCTCCTTCTCTCTCCCTCCCCCTCTTCTTCTCCGTCTCCCTCTCCTCTACTCCCATTTGATAATTACACAGTTTTGTTTCCCTTATTCCATCATCCCCAGCAAAAAAGCATTATTCTTTTGCCTCTTACTTGGAATATGTGTTTTTGACTCTAAAATTACTATCTTGTAAATTTGCCTTTAGGCTACTCACATAGCCCTACATTGTGATGACAAGATGGATGTAATTACTGGTTTGAGACAGAAAACCTGTTATGGAAGGCCAAACTGGGACAATGAGTTCAAGCAACTAGCTGAAAACCATCCTAGGTAAGGCAGGCTGGTTTCTAACCTTGTTAGGTAACTCCTCTCTCAGCATAAACAGTGGGAGGAGGGGAGAGCAAACCTTTCTAAATGACCCTTTTAAAATAATTTCTTCTTTTTTTCTGTGTGGAAAGAAGATTTATGTTTAATGAAGATTTTAATGAAGAAATCTCGGAAAGAGAATGCCAATAAAATCTAATTTTTGGACAAGAAAATCTAATATTTAGAAGTATTTCAATATCCTGGCCTTTGTCCAGATATAATTGAAACACACAATCCAATTACTGTTCTGCACAAAGGACAAAGTAGCATTAATTTCCCTTGAAGATGGTTATTAAAGAGATAAACTGTGATTTTTTTCTTATGATGTCAAGGATATGTTTGTTCCCCTAACATATTTGGCCGCTCTTGCAAGACTATGCTGTTCTGTTATTAGTTCATCTCTGCTGGCAAAGACAGTTCATTTGAACTTGGTGGATTTGCTAGTGGTCTGAGAAAAGCTTCTTTGTTCCTGAAAGCCTTTGAAGCAAGAATTTGAAATATTTTGTGTTCAGCAGTAGAAAATTCCAGAATCTTTGTGACTTTGTGATTTCCAAACATTTACCTGCTAATGCAAAATAAAGGCTTGCACTTGGGAGACAGAGATACGAAAAGAAAAAGGAGAAAACTTTTTTAAAAGATGAAAAAGACCCAAGAAAAAGCTGAAAGGGAGGAGATCAAAGAGAATACACTAAGCTACAAGAATACCATAAAATTGCAAAAATAACAGTAATAGAGAATTCACTTGATGGAGGTCAAAATAAATACAATCAGGAAATATGAAAGATTAAAAGCATAAAAAGGCCAAGAATAGAAAATATGACTTTTGAAAGACCTTTCATAGGGATTCTACTACATAAACAGAGCTTTTAAAGTTATAGTTGAAACATTACTTTTTGTTAGTTACTTTTGCAACTGTAAGTACAGATGAGATAAAAATGTTTTTCTGCTGTTCAGGGGGGATATGGGCATTAGCTTTCTATACTGGATCTTGAGGTAGTTCCATAGAAAGCCAGTCCTAAACTGACAGGAAAAATCTCAGTTTTTGGGGGGAGCCTAGATGCTCATGTTTATGGCCAATGTTAAATCTTTAAAAAAAAAACTGGCATGAAAAAAGGATTGCTTATGAGAAAAGAATACCCTGTTTTTTCTTGCTCTAACTTATAGAAGATTAAAGAGTCAAACAGACTCTTGTTTGAGTTTCTAGTGTGTGATGAAACAATCAGCTTTTAGGATCTGACTAAATTTCGGGTCCTTGAGCCTAGGTTGACAGAGTTCCCCCTGGCTGCAACAGCATTTTTCAGCAGATTAGCAGGAATCCTAAGTAAGGAAACTTTTACACCACTTCAGGTTAAACCTGGTGCAATTGAGCACCGGAGCAATATGGGCACCACTTCTGGGGGCTATGTCTTGGGAACTAAAATCATATTCACAGCTCCTCCTTTACTGGAGCAAACCTTTTTAAACTCATGCTATCTATCACTTGTCACTTCCTCTGCATTTCTGCAGATTGAGCTTTCCCCAGAAGCACAGCACTTGTGTGCATCTGTGTCTGCTTATATGTTTTAAAACAATACGTGTAGTGTACGTGGAGGCAAACCCTTTAGGCAGTTTCTACCAGGCAACCAAGTTACCAGCTCCCTACGTGCTCGTGCACGTATGAACACAATTGTCTGGTACATTTGTCATCTTCTTATTTTATAAGAAGTACCTATTTACAACTGTTGATATTAAATCATCCATTTTAAAATTGTCCGTAGGCAGAAAAGTGTTAGACTAGGGGGTGAGGAGGCAGGGGGGAGGGAGGGGGAGAGGAGAAGAAAACTCAGAAGTAACTGAGCATTTTGTGTATTTTTTTAGGAAAAAATTAACTCAGCTGGAGAAAAAGCACTTAAAATTTTCAGCACAAGCAGTATGTTTGCCTCTCTGATTGAAAAAGCTATGAAGATCAAAACCAAAGAGTTACCATTTAAAATATTTTGACCTCTAATATAGCAATCTAATAAATAATGTAATAAGGCATAATAAACATGAAAGTATTAAAATTATTATACTCTAATATAGGAACACAAATTATACAGTACATAATACAAAGTATACAGTAACACAAGATTTTTCAAATGTGTTCCTCAAAAAGCAATTTGAAAAGATGCAAAGCTGGAGGCAGCCAAAAAGTAGACTGTATCCATTTCCCCTGCTACTCTCATGTTTTTTGTTGTTATTGTGGTTACAGCAACAGTATTGGTGTATTCTTCTGTGGACCCAAGGCTCTCTCTAAGATCCTGCAGAAGACATGCAACTCATATTCATCAGCTGATCCAAGAGGAGTTCAGTTTCACTATAACAAAGAAAGTTTCTAGGCTGCACTTCTTAACTGTATAATAGATTACCAGATTGTGTATTTTTTCCCCATTTCCTCCCATCCTCTGCTCATTCTGCAGCATTCAGGCCAGATATTAAGAGCCGCAAATTGAAATAGGTGTATTGACTTCAGCAGAAAAATGCTATCCTAAGCCAGCTGAAGATTTGGACCCCTTCCTTGGCCTTTTCATTGCTTACTTAATGATGCTGTGAATCCCTCTACACCTGTGTAAAAACACATACAAACCATAACCTTTGAAGAAAAAGGCATGAGTTAAATGGACATTTCGAGCTGTATTTTGCTGTTGTGTTTGATTGCAGGAATACATTCCTGGTGTTTAAATCATGCCCATTGAAAGCTTTCCTTCCTGTTTTTCTGATTTTACCCTCCCCCTGCACACATGTCCATATCCACATCACCTTTAGTGCCACAGCAATACTATTTCTATACACTCTGTCAAATTCCAAAGGAGAAAATCTGTTTTGCCCTACCAAGCTATGCACCATTTACATCTGACATTTCCATGGGAATGGTATCTGTGTGTCCCATGGTCTAATATGTACTTAGGTTTAATAGGCTAAGGGAGCTCCACAAATTTTTGCACTCAGCAAATGGATCTCATGAGACATGCAACTGAAACTGCAGAAAAAGGTTTCATGACAGAGTGACTGAGGTGGCTTCTACTCCAAACCACTTGCTCAGAGCTGATTCTGTGAAGAGACGAGCAACATTAGCATTCCTCCGTTCCTCAGGAACATTCTGCCATCACCATAACTATTCAAAAATAAAGAATGGCAAGTTGTCTCAGCACTTGTAGATGCATCCCATCAGTTTCCATGGACTTGTTTAAAGTATCCCTTACCTGATCTTCCCTCACTGAGGGTAAGCATCAATTTTTTCAGATCTTCCCTCTTGCCTGAGAAGCCCGGGAGCTCTGAATGTCAGCTGAGCTGTAAAGACTGAGGCAAAACAGGAATTGAGTACCTCTACCTTCCTCCATGGCCTTGGGTGCCCAGTTCCCCACCCCCTTCAGCAGCAAAGCAACATTTTTCTAGGCTTCCTTTTGCTACTGATGCATTCAAGCAGCTCTTCTTCCTGCCCTTTACTTCCCTCACCAGATTTAATTCCCAACAGGCTTTGGCTTTCTGGATCCCATCCCTGAACAGTCATTGTCTCTGTATTCCCTGCATCATCTGTCCTTGCTTTCATCTCTTGTATGCCTCCTTTTGTGTTTCAGTTCTGTCAGTAGGGATTTCTTCAACCATAAGCATCTCCTACCACCTTTGACTGGCTTAGTCCACAGCAAGAGGGATCATATTTGAACCTGGGGAAGGTGATTCTTGAAAATCCTCCAGTTCCCCTGGACCCCTCTTCTCTCTAGGACCACACTGCATGGGAAACTTCCAGGCATTGAATCCTCCTGTGTCTTCTCCATGTCACGTGTATTAGTGTACGTGCAGTTGAGAAAGGCACCCAGTCATGTGAGTTTTCCAAAAGAGGTGTTACAGATCGCCCCACCCTGCTTTTCTGTAGGCACTTTCTAGTTTGTGTGGATACCTTGGAGTAGGCCCATTTCTGGTGTTTTTTTGGTTGTGACATCTCTCCAGTTCACATCATCCTGTGCACTTTGTTGTTCCAGTCCACCACCTCCTCATTTGATTGTTGCTCATCCACTCCCTTCCCATCATGCAACATTCCCAAAGCTACAAAAGGGAGAAAAAATATTTCCCTCTATCCCAGCACAGAGAGTAAAAACATCCCATATTTGATTTGGACTGAGGTGTAACAGTTCACTAGTACCACATAGTGTGTTTATCCAGCCACACAATAAAAATGGGAGATAGGAAAACATCCTGTGTATGCCAGCACTTGAATGACAAACAGATGACAACATTATATATGTATCCTTACCCACAGACAAAAAATGCCCACTAGAGGGGACACAGCTACATAGACAAAAGAAACAGAACAATAAAAATGATGACTCCAATACTCCAATATTATTTTATACATCTTCTACTAGGAATATGGAATGTGTGAACTGAAATTGTTCCACAATACACAGTTGTATTATTGTTAAGTTTAGGGCAACGTATCTTTGTTTTAAAATAGTTGAAGTTTTTTTTTTTTTTTAATGCCTGCCTATGTGAAATGATTAATGCAGAGCATACTGTGTTAGCAGTAGAGTGAGGAGAGAATTAGAGCCTCTGCCAGTTCACCTAGAGGCATTTATCTTTTATTTTTTCCCCTGGTGCCCATGCTGAGCCTCAGGGTAAGCTGACACATTTTCTAATATAAATTAAGCTTCTTTTTTTTATGTGTGTTGAAAATCTTGAAGGAAATGAGAAATGTGTGTAGGCACCAATACCAGCTGCCATTGCATGAAAGAAAGAGGTGACAATTTCCTGCAGATTCTGAATGATTGTCTTAATGGGGTTGGATCGGAGGTAACAAGCACAAAGATATTGTGCTGCCAGAAAAACAGGATCTGTTCTCCCCCCCAGCCTCATGCAACAAGATGTAACATTTAGCTTCTGGCTCAACATGGCATCTCTTCACTGCTTTGATTTATTCCCACTTTTGCAAATCACTGTGGTATGCTACAGGAGATGCATTTAGAGCCCTTGTTATAGTTCATTGAGTAGCACTGTTGTTATCACCACCAGAGGAGAATTTCTCTTGCATCAAGACTGAGTGACCTAGAATAAAGGAAAAATAATAATAATAAAAAAAATGTGGGGAGGTTTGTTGGACGAAGATAAAACTGCATTTAGGTTGAATGAAAATCCCTTTATTACAAATACAATTTGAATCAAAATGGGAACTAGGAAAATCTGGCTTCCTGCCTTGTTTTGAATAACACTGAGCACACAGCAGCTATGATAATGTGAGTGCATATGTAACGACTCTATTATTATGTTTATATATGGAAACATCATTCACTGTCAGGGAAAATGAAAGATATCTTCATGGATTTGTCCATTCAGCTGCTTCAGCAGGAAGTGTTCAGCACTGTGTAGGAAAATATTATTAAATAAAATATAGTCATAACAGCACAGACTCACCACATCCTGTGACAGAAAACTAATCATAGACAAGGATCATAAATATACAGATTAATTACTTTGGCTCTTACAATAAAAAGAGTGCCATTATAATGATTGAAGTTTTGTTATGATAATTTAAGTTTATTCACTAAGAATTGTAAATTGAAATACATGGGCTTATATATTCTGGCTTTCCCCCCCTCTCCCCCTTCTCCTAAGTCGTATGTAGTAGAAATTATTTTACTAAATTTGTTCCTTAGTTTACACTAAAATATGGAAGAGAAACTGCCACTCAACAGAAAATCCATCATAGGATATCTGTGCCATATCAACACTATTACAAGGACTCTCCTGCTTCTTTCCTGCTTTTAGGTATAATCAAATGGCTTAGCAGAAATACTGTTAACTGCAAAAAGTGACAAACTTTTCAAAGGTTTGAGTACTCCTGATTAGCAGGAGATTTTATAAGAACTGCCTTAAAGGCAGCTTAGTTGCCTTCAGAAAAGTAATAAACTAAGTGATATGGTAGATTTATAACCTCAACTGGTCAACAATTTCAGTGATTTTTTTTTTTTCTTGATAGAAAATTACCTGAATTTCTTCAGGAACAGAGAAAAGAAAGTGACAATGCTTCCACCCTATATCACTCTATAAATACAAAAAGCTTAAATGAAACATGCACAAACCAAGTAATGAGGAATGCAAACCTGTGAGGGACAAAGCAGCATAGCAGGTGAAGGGGTGGAAGGTGCAATAAATACTTCATTGTGTCTCTTGACACTCCTCAGGCAATCACATACCAGGCGTGAAGTCACCTTGGTGACCACTCACAAGGTGGAGGACACCCCATTAAGGACTGGCTGGCCTGGCCCTTCCTAGTGCTGGAACCTGGCTGAGTTAGGCTTTTCCACCTCAGTCAGATCCGATATTCTGCAGCAGCAACTCTGACTCCTCCTGTCTGATCACTTTATTGTCTGAGAAATTCTGCATTTCTGCAGAATAAAACCAGGTGTCCATTTCATTAAAGCTGCAGCCACATTTTCCAGGAATGTCTACTTACATGTTATTGAATATGTTCAAATGAGAGTGGGCTGATGATTTGAATTTTAAAACTCTAACCAGTTAGGTCTATTTAACAGGAGTCTACTTGTCCTTCAACAAGTCATATCTACCAGTGGAAAAAAAAAATCTCAATTACACAATGGGTCTTAATATATGGGAACAAATGTGTTAGTTGACATGGAAACACACTTTTTCTCAAAAGCAAGAAAGGAAAAAAAAAAGCTTAAACTCTTCAAAAGATATATTAGTATCCTTCCAGAATACACAGAAGGAAATAAAAGTTGGATAGTATAACAAACTACTCAAACCAGCACATTTTTTCAAAGGCTATCTGCTTCAAATATTTGCATCTATTTTTTCTAAACAACAATGACTTCTAACATGGCAAGACATTTGTATTCATTGAGGATAAAAGCCGTGAGCCTGCCAATACTTACACGTGTGCTTTACTAACTTCAAACAATCTTTTTACTGTCCTAGAGGACTAAATATGGTTTCCTTTGAAGCTCATGCACAGAGGACTGATGTCAGGCTCAAGGCTGGGTCCTGAAGGCTGATCTCTATTATTCAGCTATTACACTACCAGCCTGTCTTGATACTTGTCTAGAGACCACATTTCTCTGGTACAGTAATTCTGAATATGAAAGATAACTTAGAATCATGCTCGCCTTAAGGTACACAGATAAGATTGCACTTATACACTCTAATAAATGGCCTAGGTTTTTTAATGGTCTTACAGCTTTTATTAAGAAGAAGAAGAAAAAGAATTGGGCTTGGAGAGAGTTTTTATCTTCTTTTATTTTGGCTAAACGATGAATATGCAGATCTGAACATTTTATTCTGTGGATATATGCAAATAAGGAGGAGAAGGGACAGATAAGATCCTGTCCTCTGGGACAGAATTCCTGGTATCCAGCATAATGCCGACCATTCCCCAGTATCACTGCCTTAAATGCTGAACCTCCTGTGCCCTTGCTGGAGACAGGTTCTTTGCACAAAAGCAACATTTTTCCTCCTGCTGCTGTCTAAGGCTTCAAAAACCTTCACAGAAATCATTACTGTCAAAAACCTGAACCAAAAGTGAGCAAAGATACGGATGTGCGCCCAAGCCCAAGTTAACGCACAGTAGTTGCAACGTGGATGCACACAGGAAATTTGCAGATACCTATCTGCTTTGATATCACACACACAATTCCCTCCTACTGTAACAAGCACAATGTATTTGTTCTCATGTTTATAGGAATTCATCAAGGTTAAAAAAATGAAAGACAAATTCAAGAGGTCTCAGGCACATAATGAACCTGCAACGTATCACACTCATTAATTATACATTACCATACAATTACATTACATTTAGATAAAAATGTTTAGATTGAAGAATGCCCACTATTTGCTCATTAATATTAGTAAAATATCCATGTAATTTTCTGAGTTTGTGTGCTGCTGAGAAAATTCAGAGTGCTATGCAGAATGCATACCAATGCAGGGTTAGCCATTTAAGATCACTCTTTTTTAGATTCCTTACCAGGCTGGCAAGAGGAAGATAGTTAGGAGGCACAGTTGGACAACTTTGAATTTAATATCAAAGGTTTGAGGATGAAACAAACAAATGTTTGCTGTGATACTGGTCAACACTGAAGTTACTTCAAATACAAATCATGGGGAGAACAGATAGATTTCACTGAACTGGACTTTGTGTAATACAAACATGCCCAAGTACAATTTCTCTGACAGGAATGTACATCAACTATTTTATTATGTGTTTGGCATTACAAAGATGTATCTATAGTAAGAAACATCAAGCATAATAAATGCTGGCCACCCTACATCTATCTGAGCAAGTCATCATCCTTCTATAACACTGTGCTTTCATCAAGGAGCCTTGAAAACACCGTAAAAATGGTCTGCTGCTGGGAGGTGCTTAAATAAAAGAGCTTTTAGCAAAACTAAAAGAAATTGTATCTGCTCAGCATTTTGCAGAATCAAAACTTCGGAGTCTGGACAACAAAACTAAACAGAGTTTTTGCCAAAATTAGGAGAGTAGAATTTGGATTTTAGTCAATACCAGTGCTGAATGATATATTGCAAATATTGAACACTGAACTTAAAAGAAAAAAAAAATTCTAAACTGTCTGACTTGTTTATAATTAAATACCCATTGCTTTGCTACATGCTCATTGTCCTATTGCTATACATATAGATAGCCATGAATAAAGTCTAAATGGAGTTAAAAATGCTTTGAATGTATGTTTTCTCATAATGTCATTGTCAGGTGGATAATTTATTACTTTCAGCTTTAGATGAGGAACTGAGTCACAGAAATACTAAGTGGTTGCCTCAGGCTCTCAAAAGAATGTCAGGACAAGGATTAAACAGGCTTTCAGGACAAGACCTATAGCTTGACCTGTTACAGCAATCTCTCTCTCCTATAGATTGTATTACATATATTTGACATGACTCTTAAAAGTATCTGTGAGCTTTCTGAATGCACACAGAACTGATTTGAATTATTTTCTGTTCTATTGTTATTGAGAAGTTTGATTTGAAAGCCAAGTGTTTTGATTCTCAGGACCAGTAGGATTCATACTTGCTTACTCCTGTAATTCTATCTATGATATAAAGCATGCACATGAAAAGTTGATCCTCTGGCAGACAATGAATGATATCTGTGTTAAAATAGGAGATTTAAAGCAAACAAAAAAATAATATCTATCAGAAAAGAAACAAGGTTTGGGGTTATCACTAAGAAATATTATTAAATATCTGAACATAGATTTTGATGCTAGATTCAAGCCTGAACCTACTCTGAGCAAAGAACACAGGAAAATGCTTGTTGCCTCCCATAACAGGATCCAGCTAAATACCAGACAGCACAGCACTGCACTGTCAGGAAAGCCAAGGTTTCATTTTCAGGTAGGGCAGATCAGAAAATTTTCAAGTGTTAAAGCTCCTCTTTAAGCAATTCCTGTCAAGAATATACAATAAAAATAATAAAGCTAGGTAAATAAGAAATGTTCTGCTTCAGCTTCCTGGGATGCACTCATCATCTTTATGAGCATTTGAGTCAACATCACATCTGTTTGCTTTCTGATTTCTGTCACCTTGCCCGTACCTCGAGAATTTTCTAAGATTGCAAAGGGGTATCTGGTTATTTCTTACATCTCTCCTCCATTACCAGCTTAAAATAAATTTTAACATAACCAGATAGGAAATCCTTGTTGTGACTCTTTATCACTTCACTTACTGGCTCCATAGTCACCCAGACTAATGTATTTGGTTATTGCCCAACTCAAAGGTACATTAAAGCTGAGTCTGCAATAATACTATTTACAAATGTAAATTCATTCCTTCTCATCCTATTCTCTAATATTTTCTATTATATTAATGCTAGGGAAGGAAGGATTTAGAACACTTCACCCTCTGCAGAAGAAATCAGAAAACATACATGAACGTTTGCAGTTGTGATGGGAAGAATAGAACAGAAGGCTTTTTATTATGCTGGTTTTATCCTACTTCTTTTGATTGGTGTTAACACGTGTACAAAGATCCAAGGCTCATCAGAGGAAAGGGATTGATCTACGTATTTTCAAAGTTCCCTTTTAATAAAATAAATTTGAGGGGGGGAAATGTAATTCATGCCTTACTATGTAAGTTCAACTCCACTAGCTGCCAGCACCACAAAGCACTGGAGCATACTGTTAAGATGAGGAATGAAAACTATTCTAAAAGACAATATCAATCTAGAAATTCAGTCATTGAAAGCCTGCTTCATGAACTGAAGCTAATTAATGCTCGCATGTAGGGTTGAACCCAAACCATCAGAATTATAGCAGCTCCACAGCTGAATTACATTTTTAGTATGCTGCCATTTAAAATTCCACCCAGTCACTTTAATAGGATGGGGCACATGATTAAACTGTGATATGGGAAGGGAAAAAATGAACAATTAAAGTAAAAATCTCCCTAAACCCAGAGATTACCTAAGATATTTAAATACAGAATGATTTTATATTGCAAAAGTGCTTTCTGCAAAAAACATCCTTTTATTATCTTCACATTATCTTGTACATTCCTGTTTAGAAGCTCTAGAAAAGGTACTTTTGTCCGCTCAGTCTTACATAGCTGCTTCAGTAAAGGACTTGAATATCCAAGTATCAAAGCCCAACAACAGTACTGACAGTGTGAACTATGCCATTTTTTAAAGCAGAATAATTTTTGTGTGCAGATGTCTGGAAGACTATAAATATGAAAATATTACAGTAAAACCCAACACTAGACTGAGCAGACCCCTTCACCTTAGGAGTAGGAAAAAGCACAGACCATTCTTAAGATGACTATGAATCTATAGCATTTGGGAGTTATTTTCACATTTAGCAAAATGACTTTAACTTGGGACATTGTCCATGACAGTGCTTTCACAAGCCATTATGTTTCATTTGCATTCCTCCATGCTCTTGTTTGGATACTTTGCTTTCTGAAATAGACAAGAATAAGATTTCAGTGTGTGTTTAGGCTGGGAGAGCACGATCAGATGAACATGGCTATAAAACCCACATCTGCTAATGTCTCTAAATGATGCTACTGCTGCTGAAAATCATAACATTTAGTTGTCTGGGTTATCAACTACATCAAAATTATATTTAGAACTGGATTTTTCATCAAATACATGGGATTATCAAAGGTAACATTTCAAAAGGAATTAAGTTAAGAGACTAAATCACATTGACTTTCAATGTGATGCAGGCATCCATGTGAGAAAAATATGTGACATATATAGAATAGTATTTTCAATACTAAGCCATGTCAAAGGCATGAGGGCTTTCACTGTGTTGGGAACCAGCACACTGTAACTGGGAAGATGTCAAAGGAAAGGGAGGGGCAGAGGAAGTGCAAGAGAGGGCGCAGCATTTCTAGAGATCATTGTTCATTGAAGGACAGTTCTCCCTTCTACCAGGAGTAGCTGGAAGAATTACTCAGGCTGCCTCAAAGTGGGATTATTGTCTTTTTCCTGGTATTTGCATTTGTTGTGACATGCAAATTGAGCCAGATTAAGAGATTCAGACCAGCATGGCTTTGGCAATCCTGTCATAGTCAGAAGAGATGAAGATCCATCCCTAAGTGGAGGAAACATGGACAACAAGGCCTTGCTCAATGGCAGAAATGGGTGGTAGGGCAACATGAGATGCAGGAGGCTGTAAATTAGGTGGAGGCCCTAGCAATAATTATTTACCAGATATGTCACACAAAGGGAATATTAACATGGCAGCAGCTCCTTTACAGATGTTTCAGAGTGATCTCTGAGGCCCATAAATGTCCCAGATGTGAATGGGTTGCTTTTGTGCATGGAAGGGACACAGAGGTACTGTGCCTGGCTGTAGAAAAGTGATTGCAGATGTCTACTGGTAATTTAAGCAAGGAACGTTCTTTTCAAACTCACAGTCAGGACAACATCCTCACTGCAGCTCAAGAGTTTGTACAGCTCACTCAGGAACATGTTCTCCTGATGAATCATTGATTTTGAAACAGCTTTCTATCTGGCATCACACAACGGAAAGTTTTCTTCTGGCAATGTCTTTAGCTCTGGAAAAATTATATAAACGCTTGGAAAATTGATAGGAATTTCTGCTTGGGCTTCAAGACAACCAAAGGAGTCAAAAGCCGCAGGTCTTGAGCTCTTAAGTTTGTCAACCCCTCCTGAACTTCTAGGCTGCTCCTCCTTCTGCGCTGGATATTATCTTCTCTGTCTGTACACACTGGGAATCATGGTAGATAACAAAAGAGATTTAGAAGTGACCACCTTGGCAGAGGGGAGAGGTCCTTAACTGACTTTGATGTGAGCAGTCAAGACCTAATGTCTATGGATCCTCATGTTGATTACCAGTAGCTGTATCTCAAAGGCTGATGGAGAGCATCTAGAACTTACAGTGGAAATACACAGGTAGCAGATAAGTCAGAACTCCCAAAGCTAACAGACCCAAGGCAGTTTTATTGGATGCAGCTGTGGATCCTACCATGTGGCCAAAGAGACACTGATACTGACGCCAGATAAGGTGATGGTGGCAAACAGCTGTGACCCTGCTGCAGGTAGGTTTAGACTTGAGAAAGTCAACCTAGAGCCTGTCTGTGGTCTATGGATCAAGAATCAAGTCATGTGCACTCATGCAGCTGCCTAAAAGAAAACGTACATTCCTCCTACCAGCTCAAAACAAGGAAAATCATGTCCAGAATGGAGGACAGTGGTGTATGCTGGAAGTCTCTTCAGGTTGACTTGGAAACCACCTGTGTTTCTGGGGCAGGCAAAATTCCAAGAGTTCATGTTCCCTTAGTTCATGTTGCTTATCTCACTCTAGATATGACCAGCAAACAAGATGCCAGTTTATTCCCTTTAGGGTCCCCAGTAAAAGGTAGATGTCCTGAGAACAGCACAGAGAATTAAGTGACCAGAACTTCCAAACAGATCTTGATTCAATTAAAACATGATCATTCATTTGCAATAGCCTCTGTATCAGCATTCAGAAGAGCAGGTTGAGGGAGGTGATCCTTCCCCTCTACTCAGCACCAGTAAGACACATCTGGAGTGGTGGGTCCAGTGCTGCTCTACCCAGAATGAGAAAGATATAGACATATCAGACTGAATGCAGCAAAGGACCACTAAAATAAATATTGATCTAGAGCATGAGAGAACAGGCCAAAGGAGCCTGGAGAACAAAAGGCTCAGAGGAATCTTATCCGTGTCTTTAGTACCTGATGAGAGAAAATGAAGAAAACAAGATCCAGATTCTTCTCAGTGGCTCCTAGTGACAGGACAAGAAGAAATGGCCACAAACTGAAACACAGGTCAAGATTATTTCAACAGCTTCCTTCCTACCTATGTGATTCTGTGATACTATGAAGACATTGCTGTATTTCCTGTTTGCAATTTTACAAGTCTCAAGACCATTTATGTAAGTTTCTGCCTTTTCATTATTATACATAGAGTAGCACCAGTGAATATTGTACCTGCAGAGAAAAATACAGGGACCAAAAGTAAAAATGTAATCTGATTTATACAAAGTCTGACAGAGAAGTTGCACAGAGCCAGCTGGAGCCTTTGCCAATAACCTACATCCTACACAGTATTGTCAATGGTGATGTAATTCAGTGTTGAGCTACTTACCAAAAGTAAAATCTTTGCTTTCTGATGAAAAACAACACTAGTGTCAGTAATTGTCATGTCTCATTTGAGATACCAAGGTCACTGTAGAAGCTGGAAATGTAACTTGTTTAGTGGGGAAATGGGGCTTGATAATCTACTGCAATTTTGGAAAACAAGGAATATATGTTAAATTCAAGGTTGTGCTGTCCAAACTAACCTTAGCAATTCAAATATGGATCTGCATAGAAGACCTGCATGACTTCTCAGAGAAAACCTACCAGCGATCTCAAAGAGGAAGCTTGTGTACCTCCTCTCAGAGAGGAAATGACTTGTTAAGGATAAGATGTTGTCAGATGTGCTTGCAACCATGTCAGCTGAGTTCCTTTCTAAAGATACGAAATAAGTCATATACTCACTGCCTAAGAGTAAGAAAACACTTTGTGAGGTAGTTATCAAAGTTAACCAAGAAATGGTTGCAGAATATAGTTTATTTAAGCTTTTGAAAAGTACCAATTGTTTTAGCTTGTAGTATCTGCATTTTGTACTGATTACTAGAAGCGTACTAAAAAATGAAGTAGCTAAATTTGACCCACTCTGATGCTTGGACTCATAAAATGGAAGAGACATGGAGAATAGTTGTTAAAAAACCAGCCTAGAATTAATGAATGGACATTGGCAAGCTCTATTATTCCTGAAAAATAAAAGTTACATTAAATGCCTTTCTAGCCCCCATATCAGCTGTGTCTGTTCCACATCCTGCTGCTACGACTAGATGGAACTTGCAGATGAGGTACTTTGATATTATGGATATTCAGACCTATATCTTGATACGCTACCTTGCAAACTGAGTCCTTGCACAGAGATCTCCTCAAGTCTCTAAGGACTTCTCTTCCAGCAGTGTCACATAATTGACTGCAGGCTTTAGTAATGTCTACAAAGGTATTTAGACCCTGTGCAGCCTAGTTACTGTGGGTTTAATCAAAAGAATTCTCCATTTCTCTCATACCAAATATAAGCCACTTATCTTCACCCCCAAGTCTCCCAATATCCTATTTCCACTCTTCCTATGATGTCTTGGTTCACTACTGTGATGCTACAAGTCAGCGAGCTACTTACCCAGTTGAAACCATGTCTGGGGCTCCTGCTGATTTTAATTCCTGTTTAAGGTCTTTTATTTGACACAGAACCAAAGTTTCCAAGGTACTTAGAGCAACAAACCTTCAATCTTGGCTGTATCTTCTCCAATACTCAGCTGTCCTTCGAAATTGCAGCCAGATCCAAGCTTTCATATGCTCATTTTACAGCTTTAGTCCTAGTAAAGTCCTCCTTTACTTCAAATACTTTCCAAATTCTTTCTGCTATGAAATATATGGAGTCTTTTGTAAGTGCTTTCCGATCTCAATTCACTTTACTCTTAGCAGAGTGGAGAGCAAGAGCTCAAGCTTTCAGTGTGTACTTCTGGGCCCAGAATGAGGCCTGGGAAAATGTTCTTTCCTAACAATACTTTTTTTTCTGATCACTGTGCTCCCATCTACTCATATAATCAGATTATCTTTATCACCATGGACATCTAATTGGGCCTCATCCCCAACCTTTGTTTTGCAGATCTGACTGCACAGTCTCTAGGTTACTTTTTCATGAATCAAGCTAAAATTCTCATCCAATTCTCAAATCTTCATATTCTGCGAAATTAAACAACCTTTCCTCTGGCTTTTATAAATGTTTCCTTGCGCCACTTGTCATATCCATCCTTCAACACATATCTCCCTACCTCTTGCTTTGACCTAATCCCTCCTCTCTTTACATCTTCCACTGCTTCATCTTTTATATTGCAACACATGCCACAAACTCTCACATTCACTTCCCTCTGGACAAATATTTCTGAGGCTGCTTCCTGAAAATTTAGTTATTATGAGAGGCCATGGTTCATGAGAGCAGCCCATGTTTCAAAGAAGCACCCTGATGTTTGTCCCCTCTGCCCTCCCAGCAAACATCACTAGAGTCCCGTCGCTGTTGCCTTCTTTTGTGATTCTGTAGGAAAAAAGCTGCCTTCCTCATGGCATGCTGACCAGCGCTAACTCCGTGCCTTCTTATTCTCTTAATCTGTCAGCATCCACTTCCACATATTCTTTTGGACTCACATTTCCCTCCCCATCTTCTGCTGTGGAAGTACAATTTCTGATGCGCCAGAGTTTTGCTGGGGGCCTTTGGGCGTAACTACAACACAAAAAATCCATTCTAAGATTTGAATACTACATTGAACAGTATCTATTAAATACACAGGGCTAAACAGACACATTCATTAGCAGTCCAAAAGGACTCCAAAAATGGCTCCAAAATAATTTCAAACAAGAATTCTACAAGTGAAGAGCCAGAAAGAAATCCCTCTCCATCCACCTCCACTTTGCATATCACAGTAGGATGAAGACGTTAGAATATTTTTTATTTCTGTTTAGCACTTCTCTTAGTCTGGACAGGGAAATCATTGCAGTTAGCTTTACTCTCCCATACTCAGTACTACAGCAGTGGTGGCTGTCTGCCCCCTTAGAAATGCATAATCAGAATGCTGTGGTTGTTACAGCACCCTGATGATAGAAATAGGTTATGGTTCAAACAGAGGCACTATTTTATTTTGACAGCTGCAGGAGATGCAAAAAGCTGACTTAAAATCTATTAATTAAATCTACTATCTATTAATTAACTGTTTTATTTTAAAAGCAGATTTTTAAATAAGTTTCTTCACCCTCTCCTTAGGAAAATACAAATTCTGACATTGCCTTCTTAGGAGCTCCCAAATATGATTAATAACCTACCCGTACATGTGGTATATTCAGCAGACCTGAACTTCCAGGTTTTTACTGCTTGGATTTTGCTTGCTGAATCTTCCTTTCTTGCTTACTGTAAGCGTCTATCACTGACCTTCTGCTTTTTATTTCCTCTAGGCAGAATATATGGCATTCGTATTCTGGCAGCCTGACTCAACATAAGGACATTCAGTTGAGTCAGTAAACTTTTTTGGTCCTTGTTAAAGACACAGCAGTTCACTCGTCGTGGAACAAGAGTGGCACCCAGTGGTCACAGAGCTTGGCCCAACATTCACGTACCGAAGTTTCTGCTTTCTGCATTTTATAAATCCCCTTCCCACATACTGAAGACAGAAATCCTTTCGTGCTTGAGCTCCCAGACCCAAATCCTACCTCTGGACTTGACAGAAACTAGAGAACTGAGGCTAAAAGGTTTCCTCTGTGTCATCTTTTTTCATGTCACATTTTCTGGGAGCATAAATAATCCACCACAGCTATCAGTCACTTATAAAGGGTATTGCTTATTTCTGATGGATCAGGCAGCAGTTGGCTTGCCTGACACAAGCAAGGAAGATGTGGAGTTCAAGGACCTCATCTAATTCTAACACATTGTTCAGTGGTCCAGATGAGATAAACATATGTTTTTAAACTGTCCTGCAAAACACATGTGGCAGCAGGAAAGGAAAACCCAGGGACACAGCCTGGTTTGTGATCTCCAGTTGCGGGGGACATACAAGGCTCTGTGCCACTCCTAGTCCATGGGTGGGTTTTACAAGACCATAGATTAACTACTGCAAAAGAGGCACAGATGGCAACATGGTGTGGCGATGAACAGTTACCTGTGTGCTTCTCAAGAGTTTAGGTAATTTTGTATTTATTTTCTATAAGTCTGGGTGCCAATTGATGTGGTATGTTGTATTTTTAATGAATATCTTTGTGGGAGCTGTTGCAGGTGACAATGCTTCCCATATTTTTAACTTAGGGATATTTAATGCTTAAAACTGGAACATCAGAGTGCCTAATTAGGATTCAAACAGCTATTATCCTCAAGAGAACACTCTCCAACACAGACACTTGGGTGTTGGGTGAACAAGACCAAGCTCACTAAACTACCAGTATTTCACAATGCTTTAAAATTCCCAATAATATATGGATAGAAAGTGCAGCTCCTGCCAGTACTGAGTCTGCGGTTTTGTTCTTAAGTCCTACTTGCAAGTCTGAAAATCCCCATTTCTACAGAAGCTAGCAGATAATGTAAATGCGAGTAGTCTTGATTCTCATAATTCCTGGCATTCCTCAAATTTCAACCCAAAATTTGCATTAACAGGTATTTCTTATAAATGCCCTAGCACCTAAAACGGCACAATCAAGTCAAAGTCAAAATTGTCAAGTAAAAATAAACTTTCTAGTGTGGATGGTTACAGCTAGAGCTTTACAATGTGACCTGAGTTAAGTGGCTCACAAATCAAAAGGCACATCAGAAGAGAGCATTAAAAGAAATTCTAATACTTTAAAATAAATATAATGATTTTTAGCCATCTGCTATGACAGTACAGAAAGCCATGGATCTTTGCACTTCCTGAGTTATGTTAGGAAAGAACTCAGCAGTCTGGACAGAAATTTCTGCCAGATTTTTTGCTAATGTGAAGTCTGTATTCTTTGAGTGTTTAGTTTTTGCTACACAGCATTATTTAAATGGTAACAAGAAAAACACTGATCCAGGTCAAAATGTGGCCTGACAAATCCACAGTGGTAGACTGACATAAGTAGGAAGATTTCCCCCACATCTGAATTACTTGACTCTACCAGAAGAAACAGTTGAAGGAATATTCACGTTTATTTCACAATGAGTGTAAATATTTAAGTGAACAAAACATTCAGCTCAAAACAGGGACTCTAAAAACATATCACCTCCACTATGAAAGAGCAAGAAACCATATTACAGAGCCTGTACAGAGTTAATACTTAAAAGGTTTCATAACAGTTTTGTACTTTTTTTGCAGCTCATGGCTTCTAAAATTACTGTGACTGCACAAATGTACATCTCTCTGCTGCTACATTCCCTAAACTTCCTCCCATTTGCTAATTTATTTTCTTCAATATTTTATTTGGTCACAAAAGTCTTCCTGAGAGAGGGCAGTCACTGTGTTTCTACAGTGCCTGGTGTAATGGGCTCCTATCATCTATTTAGGATCCTTATGATGTAGTGTAACAGAAAAAAAGAAACATTTTATTTTAACAAACAATAGAAAACAGTGTCTTTGAGAGCAAGCTGAAGAATAGAGGCCTTGTGGTATGAAAATACTTCCAGCAGGGTGGAAAATACAAGATTTTCTGTCTATAACTCCTTTTGAGTGTTACATTTCCTTATCATTTTACAATGTAATCTGGACATTTACATCTTGTCATCTTATTTACTTTAATTTGATGTAAAATAACTGTCAAATAGATTTTTTCTGTCTCGGAATTAGGGGCAATGTGGCATTTCAAGAGCATGGTGTGGATCTTGTTTTTCACAACATGATGCCATAATGTAAAAACTAGTACAAATATTCCCAAGCAACAAAATATTTAGCTCAGTAAGACTGTGCTTCCTTTTAAAGGGAGTTATTTTTAAATTGTTAAAACCTGTACATAGAACCAGTAAATAATTAGTATCTACGAATGAGCTCAGCAAGTCTGTAAATTAACTTCCCACTGGTGAACATGCTTTTTCATCAGTACAAGACACAACTTTGGTTTTCAACCCTTGCAATGCTGGAAGGTAAACCTGAACAGAAGCTGTAGGCAAGAGAAGAATTCCAACTGATTCCATGATGGTGTCTCTGCAAAACTGATGTCAGAACCTGGCCCCGAGCTTCTTCAGATGCTCAGTTTATCTTTCTCTGGCATCCACCTGACCTGTGGAATATGTGCTGAATGTTCCATTGGCTTCAAAACTAGAAGGCTCTGCATGTAAGGTTAAGACACAATTGAATTATGAAACAAGCAGATGGTGGATTGCTGCCATTCTCAAAATAAAGCATTTCTCCAGCACTCCAAAATTCTGTATTATTTTGTTTATGATTTTTTTAAACTGCTCTCACTCTGGAGGAATGAAAGAAAATAGATTAAGAACTTCTCTAGTAGATTCTTGGGCCAGGTTCCAATACAAAAATGGAGTTGCCAAAAGTCGAAGAGGTCATTAAAGTTTTATTATGGCTATTTATACAAGTGCTCTCCATACTCCATCCTCTCTCTGCATTTAAGGACCGCCTTGATTGTGGTGCTCATAATCCCTTTTTGCTACACGACTACCTTTGTGGTAAGTAGTCAGAAATATCTTCCAGGGACAACTTCAGCTCATCAAAGGAGAAAGAGATTGGAGAGACCCAGGGTGGGTGTCAGGCATTCACAGGAATGGAAAAATTCCTTCCAGCCTCCTTCTCTCACATCTCTTTTGTGAACTTTGTGACCATAAGAAGGAAGTTCTCTTCCTGCAGGCCTTACCTAACTTGCAAACACATGAGAGGGCTGGAATAAGCAGAATGAATAGATGAAAGCTTGGAAAGCTCACTTTTCCTCTTGCAGAATATGCAAGACATAGTTGGAGACACCTTCTGGAAATGACCAGTTATTTTGGTTTAAAACCAGCTGGAAATTAAGCTCCAATCAGCCATTTCCATTGCCCCCACCCCCCTCCAACAAGAAAGGGACAAAAGGCAGAAATTATGTTTTGAGATAATAATTTACTGGAAAAATAGCAATTAAATGTGGAAAACAAACCGTAAGAGCAATAATATTAATAACAACAGTGTATAAAATAGGCTGATTGCACACAAAAAGAATCCTTGCAGAAGTCTGACTGATCCAATGTTACGACGGTCAGCGATGTGGTCTGAAAACATTTCAGCTGTGAACTGGAATTGTTATCTTGGCAAGCAACTTTTCTACCAAAAAGTTTCTACAGGTAAAAGTATTAGTAAAGATTACTGGACTTCATTCACCTATTTAATTATACATCTATTATAGTTTGTTATTACAGTAAGAATTATGACCGCATGAAACAACCTAGAAACTTTCATGCATGGACATCTAATCAAGAAAAAGTGTGCACTTTTAACTATGTCAGAACAATACTTGTACACAAAGACTGAGGAGATTTGAGGTTGTGAGATGAAAAATTTTGGCCTTGACAATCTAGTATGAAATGCATTATTAAAACAATGTTCTGATGTGACATTTTTTAAGTAGAGGAAAACTTACATTGGCATCTTTTTTTGCTTGAGAGCTAAAACAGCCTGGATGCCTCAGCTGGTCATAAAGCTCATTGATCCCATGCCATTTTCATACTTGCTCCTCCTGAGATGCAGCCCATATTCCCTCAAATTTCTTCAGATTTTAAGCAGGAAAATCACCATTGTATCAATTTCCTGTAAAGCCCCTTTTGAAATTGAGCTACTATCATAGGGCTAGTAGCAAGTATCATTTGAAATCCCAGATTTTCACCAACAGGTGGAGCTTACATTTTATATTTAATTTAAAACGACTTTAAATTCAAGTAATATATATTAAAACGATACTTTATACCTCACAGACTGAAAACTTCAGTGTCTCAGATAAGACTAGGACCATGAGAGTTTATTCCAATATTCACTGTATGCAAATAAACCCTAGGCCAGGTTCTATTTCTTACTGACACCAGTTGCAAAGTTCCCTATATTTTTAATGACTGAGTAATTAGATCCATTTTCACTTTCTGTAAATGTGGTTCTTTCTATTATATTCTCTCTCCTCTTGACACTACCTTTCCCCAGGTCCTCATACATGTATTACCTATCTCACACACGGGTTTCAACTGTAATAAACTTGATTGATCTCAAAACACAACTGAACTCACAGCTGTAAAGAGATATTGATGCAAATATTGTGTAAGTCTTCTTCCATTTACTTCTTCACAGGACGACACTAACATGCATTACAGCATCTGCTGTTACTATTTGGAGTAGGCTATTGGTGGTGGAAGCAATGTCCAATGTAGAAAACCATTTAGAACTACTCTCATTATCTCTCCTGAGTGAGAAACTATGTTTTATAAATCCTTTATTGTTCTTATTTCTTTGCGTCTGCCTAATAATATCCTTTATTACCTCTGGCTTTTTAGTAACAGTCTAGCTTCCAGGAAGTACTTTCTTAACATTCAGTTACAATCATAATAACAAGGAACGTTACAGGAAAAATTGAAAAAGAACTTTAAAATCAGATACTTGTTTAATAGTGCTGTGGAGAAGGGAACTTCCTTAATCCACTGTGACGGAAGATATTGCAGAAATACTCTGCGAAAATGGCTTTTGGTGCCACCAGTGTATCTCAGGACGCACAAATCAAGAAAACGCCTTAAGAATTTATCCCCAGATATAAATATACCTGCAAACATATGTAAGCACGTGCACTTACATAATGTAATTACTCATACGAACACTGATTAAATCCGCTTCTTCGCAGCTTATTTCCTGGTTCCCAGCCCCGCCCCCGGCTCCCACAGCGCATGCGCCGGCAGGGTGGCGCGCGCTCACAGTGGCCGCGCGCACAGCCAGGTAAGGCGCTGGGACGGCCGCATGCGCAGCGCGCCGCCCCTTTCTCTTCCGGGTTGGCGCCCGCTGCGCCCCGTCAGGAGCCGCGGCGCTGCCGGAGCATCGCTCCGAGAGCTCCTTTCCGCTGGGAGAGGCGGGGAGAGAGAGAGCCGAAAGTCCGTGCGGCGGCGGCGCTCCCGCCCCGGCCTAGCCCGGTGCGTACGGCGGCACCAGGCGCGGCTCCGCCCCGCCCCTGCCCTGCGCCTTCCCCGCTGCGCTGACGGCGTGTGCGCCTGCGCAGGTGGGCGGTGCCAGCGGGAACACGCGCGCGCAGAGGGCGGAGCTATTCCGGCCTTTCTTAGGGACGCGTGAATTAAACACGTGTTAAACGTGTCCCTTTACCCGGCGCCGTGAAGGCGTTCTACTTACTGCTTCTTCTCTAAAGTAATGAAAGTTGACATTTAGTAATTGTGAGAGGGCTGTGGCAGATCTGCAAAATGGGACTTGCCCAAATACCTCGAATGCGTGCCTAGCATAAGCACTGCATCCAGAAGTCAAAAGTAGTGATGTTTGGAGTTAAGTTTTCCTATGATTTGTAAATCACGCCTTGGTTTGTAAGCTTAGTAGCGGTTTTATTATTAATTATAATTCGCTGTGTGTGATAGAATAATCTTTTTGGTGTCTCTCTAGCAGGAAGGAGTGAGAGTTGTGTCTTATGGCTGCTCCAGGAAAGGTGGCAGCTTTCCGTCTGCCTCCCTTGCCTACTATTGGAGAGATTATTAAACTCTTTCGCCTTAAAGCACTGAAACAGCTTTCCCAGAACTTTCTACTGGATTTGCGATTGACAGGTTAAATATTTTATTCTAATAATTTTGGCTAACATAGAACATCTGGTTTTTTTTGTCAGATTCCAGAGTATAGCTAAGAAGGTGATGTTTGCATAATAGTGTTTGTCCAACTAATGGCAGCTCAATGGTAAACCTTTACAGTAAAGACCTCTTTTAAAAGCAGTTTTAGGTTAAGTTACTTGCTTTTACTTACTCCTCAAAACCAGGTTTCTTTATAAATTGAAGTGCAATTTTTTAGATAGAAACTATATTCCTACATAAAATATGGGTTATTGACTGAAATACAAAAATCTTAACCAAATTAGTACTTGTATCATTTGGGTACTACTTTGGTTTATAAGTTTAAAAATAGATTTTTTTTTTTAGATTATTCTGTACTGTAGAAAGTATGTTAGGCATTGTGCAATTTAGAGTTTTCTGTGTGCTGTAGATAGGAGAGTCCTTTGTCTCAGTTTATCAGAAGTGTAGGTTTTTTGAACCAGTTGCATTGTTCTGAACAATTCATTTTTTTCCAGCCTTGTGTCAGCAGTGGGTGACAAAGCTGGCACTGTTCTGTCAGTCAGGGGTGGGTGTCTTCACTGGCATAATGGTGGCTGGATTTTGCATTAACAAATGCAGTGCAGCTTCATGTAACTAATGATTTGATTTTGTTTTAAGAAAGTCAGTTCCACTTCCTGAACAACCAGACTCTTACTTACCCTGGAATAAAAATGTCTGCATGCCTTTAGTAAAACTTTACACGTAAACAGGTCTTCTGGGTTTTTTATTGCATACATAAGAGGTCATGGAATGAGCAGCATAATTTCTGTCAGTATCTTCTTTCATGCTTCCCAAGGATCCCTTTGTTTCATTAGCTACATTTTTAATCTGCCTTCTTTAGTGTCTACAACGCTTTCTAATGTTGTATCATTTCACTAATGTATGGGTATTCCTTCCTCACCTTTCAATTGCCCTGTTTTCTATAGCTACCACTTGCCTGTGTTTGAGCTCTTCATTTAGTCCAGTTCCTCTGTCATATAATTGCTCTGTACATAATCTAATCTTAATTATAATATTATCTTTCTTTCTTCTTAAATTCCCTTGAAATAGGGGTGCTGTAGTGGAATACCTTTAGCAGCACAAATGGTGAGACTTTAGGATTTAGGATACACAAGTGCTTGCTTGCAGCACAATAATACTGCTAGTGTACAGATGAGTGATAGTCTCTTTTTATTTGATTCTGTAATGAGCACAATAAATACTAAACACATAAAACTAAAAATAGCTTTTTTTAAATAGCTCGGTATATCTTGTAGTATGGAACAAATCTGAGTTCTGTGCAGTCTGGCATGCACGTGATGATTTAACTGGGATGTGTCACTGTTTATGTCTGTTCAGAGATAAGCATGCTTTTGCTTGTGTAACAGTAAACAATGAGGTTATCTTCGTGAGCTGGATCTCCTGGAAAATAAAGGCTAAGTGTGTTCTTTGTGTCTTGCAGACAAGATAGTGAAACAGGCTGGTGAGCTGAAAAATGCCCATGTTTGCGAAGTGGGCCCTGGGCCAGGAGGAATTACCAGATCCATTCTCAGTGCTGGTGTTGAACAACTCCTTTTAATTGAAAAAGATGCTCGATTTATTCCAGGATTGCAGGTACCAACTGGAGAATAATTTGTGTACGTGTAACCACAGCATAGAATAAGAACATTCTGAGAACTTAGAGAGATTGCAGGTGTCTTGTTGGGATCTTAGCACTTGAAAGTAGCTTTGGTTCTGTGGCAGAAACTGCAGCTATAATTTGCTTGAAGATAAAGATACCCAGTATCACAATTCATTGTTCCTGCTTTCTCATAGGCCCTTTAGGACCTTATCCTGCAACTGAATTACTGCCAGGGCTTATTGGTTTTTTTGCAGACTGAGACATTTCAGGTGCATTTCATCATGATGGTGAAATCCTAATTTGAAGGCTGAAATTAATGTCCTTATGTATGATCTTATATTTCATTTTAATCCTAATAATTATGCTTTATAAAATTGGGAAGGCGTATCTCCAGTTAGTACAATCAATGTGGGTTAACATCCAGGTGGGGAAGAATAAAGCCAGCATCTATTTTACATTTTCAAAAAAACACTCTTAAGCTTTTCTTCCTTTCTTTTAAAGATGGTATAAACTCACGAGTTGTTGTGGCATTTTCAAATGCTGTCTACTTCTGTTGCTGGACATTTATGGAATTTGGCTGTATAAATCCAGCAAGAAAAACAGTCCAAAAATCTTAAATTTTGACTGTTTTCTTATGTCTCCACAATCTCAGATTAGAGCAATTCAAGGGGCCTTCCTTAAATTGCACTCTGTTTTTTCAATAAATCGGCAGCAAAAATAAATAGGTAGTTCACTTGAGAACTGCTGCTGTCTCTTTATATGATAAAAATAATGTAAGGTATGAATGAAGCTGCTCATATCCTGAAACCCAAATGTGCATGTAATTATATCTTTGGGGGGTTAGCCATTAATAATGTATAACATGCCATCTAAGTCTTACAAAGTGTGAAACCTTCATGTTTTCACTTGAGTGGGGGCCATTAGCATTTCTGTTTTAGATTTTGAGAACTTGGGGACTGGAGAGAATTTGAGGTTAAATGACACTTGTTTTAGATAAGAGACACGTTTAAGTACTTGGATGTTTTTTCTGATCTTCCAAAATGTGTCCACTGCACCAGATTCATCATAAATAAAAGTGGCATCTAAAATGAGCTTTTGGTATGTAATTATCTTTACTGTTCAAGTGACATAATGTTAGTCATTATTTTTAATTGCCAATCTTCTCACAGTAGAAGTGAATATCTGAGTTAGGTTATTGAACAGAGGTGGTATAACTCAGTACCAGTGGATGTGAATGAGCAAGAAATGCATTGCATCCATTAGTGTTCAGTTTGGTACTGCTTTTTTTCCATACAAATAAGAAGATACATAACAGTGCATCTTTCTTTTCTAATAATGTGGGTTGTAAAAATTTTCTGGTTTCCCAAGCAAACTATCAAAACTCATGCTCATAAAAGGGTTGAGATTTGAATAAGGGAAAATGTCAGAGATTAAAATAACAATTGGGGACTATTACTTAAAAATGTCTCTTAGATGCTTTTAAAATCGCTGATGTAGAGCATACAGCATTTTTCATTAACTGTTTTTCAAGCTGTGGTCTCTCACAAAACAGAAGTAGGGATTTTTTTTTTTACTGCAGAACTGAAATACAGTGAAGAACTTATGTGTATGTAGTTCAAGTTTACACAAGCTGAGAGTCTGTCAGTTCTGTCTCAGAATTAAAGAATTCCAACTTCTCTGTGCCATATTCCTTAATGGTTTTTAGGCTGGGAAGATTAAGGAGAGAAAGGGAGCAAGAGAATATATTGAATATAAAATTATTCCAGGAACACCATTTCTTGTTTTAAACTATGCCCCTTTTGCTTCCTTTGTGCCCTTTTTGTTGTGTGTGAAGAATGAGAGTATCTGTATGGTGGAACACTTGCCTGGTGTCCTTGGTGCACAGCAGCTCCTGGAGCTATGTTAGCTGCACACATTTTCCCTTCAAATGAAAAAAAGCTTCACTGGGTTTCAAGTCTGTATTTCAAATTAGAAATATAAGACAATGATTTTCTGGTCACAAATGAAATGCAATTCTGAGTTATGTAAAGTGTGTTCCTCAGCAACCCCTAAACTCATCTTGTTAAGGAAACTGTTATTAGCAAATTACACTATTGTCTAACTTTATTAATCTTACATTATCTTTCCTCCTGTTAGAGCATTTATAACAGCTTCAAAGAAAGATTTGACAAACCATGGCAGATTAGTGAATTTATATGTCATATAATTGCTAGTGTAGTGCTGAAAAGTCCATTAAGTGGTTTGGAGTTGAGGTTAGTTTTATTTTTTCTATTTGGAAATAATGGCACTTAAAACATGTAGGAACACTTAGTTTTTTGTTAAGCTTTTATTGCTCTACATAAAACTTAGCTTTTTTGATAATTAAAAACCCCAAACTTTTAATCAAAGAAATTTCGTGACAACATTTTGTGAACAGAAGGAGAAAGCAGTATTGCCCTTTAGCTCAGAGAATCGTGAAAGCTTTTTGTGCCCCTGAGCATATAAACATCATTCACATTGAAAATGGGACTAACAATGATGAGCAGTTTATTTTGGCACTTAGGCCACTGGCACTTAACTGTTTATGGATTTGGATTTCTGTGCAAAAGCAAAATTGTTCTTTAAGCCTTTTCTCATTATTCTCTTAGAGGATCAATAAATATCCCCAAATGTCATATTCAAAAAAGTCACCACTGCTTTGGAATTGTGCTGTTTGTTCATAGTTTCATAGTGTAAGAGAAAAGATTAATACAACACTAAAAAAGCTTAACTAATTTTGACTATGGGAACTGACACCAGAAATGAAAGAACTGGTTGTCAAACTTCAACCAGCGCTGAGTTTGCATATCAGCCTTTATTAAATACTAAATAAGTTGTGCAAGTGAGCTGCAGAAGCTGACAATGGAGGTGATTTTGTAATGTCTAGAAAGATAGAAATTATACTGAAATCTTCCCTCCTGCTAGGTACTCATTCCCTCTTTTGATTAGATTCCTTTTTTTTTAATGGTACAAGTGTAGACTACTGCAGGGAATATTAAGAGAATCTCTTCTACATTTTTCATGTAAAAGGAAAAATTAATATTACTGCAGCCTTTTATCACATATGGCTGAAATTGGATAATAGGCCCTAAAGCTGTGGGGGGAACAATAAACAACATGAGCTCTTGTTTTTATAAGTAATTGATCTAAAACCTTTCAAAACCTCCTGCTTGCATTATTATTTAAATCAGGTGAGGTCCTGCTAGTGGCCTGGGACTTGTTAATTGTTTTTGTTGAAAGACTCCTAGTAGTCTTTTCAAATTTGAATTCTCTATCAAGAATTCTACATCTGTGAATAGTGAAGTGTTTACAGAATCACACATTAATCTATTTCTAGTGTTTCCTTTTTGAAAGTAAATTGTTACTAATAGTGTTCTCAGTTTTAACTCCTACTGTGCTTTGTTGAATATTGAAGATAAATATATAGCAATGGTTTAATTCCTGCAGTGGCTGAAACTGGAAATCAGTTTGGTTAACTCTCACTGTGGATTCTGCTTGCTTGTTTACAAACAGATGCTATCTGAAGCAGCTCCAGGAAAAGTGCACATCGTTCATGGAGATATCCTGACTTATAAGATGGAGAAGGCTTTTCCACAGCACTTAAAAAAGAACTGGGAGGATGGTTAGTATTTGCAATTGATTTATTTCATTTTTTAGGGCTTCTAAATTAGTCTTAAATAGTGATAAAATTGAAGTTAATTCAGTGCAGGTGTTATTCTCTTCTAGTACTTGTTGCAAATAAAGAGACAACTGTTTGTTTGGATTTTTTCTCCTAGAGAAAACAGAGAACTCTCTTCCTTCTCTAATACAAAACAGTGGAATTTGTGTGACATTGACCTTAGTTTAAAGTGAGGAGCTTTGCAGTTATTAATCTTAGAGTCTTTACTATACAAAAATGACTTCTGGAAATCAAATAGTGTACTTCCTGGCTTCTTCCTCTTTTTGAAGAAGACAGAAATCACCACTGCTGTTGTTCCACTCAAGAAATTTCTGTAACTTGCTTTGAAACTTTTGGAAAACTTGCCTTCCAGAATTTAAGTTTGTCATTGCTTTGGTTTCAGCTGGCTATCTTTGGCAAAAGTAGAATCTAATCAGGATCGTGCATTTTTTTTCTTTTTTTCTTTTTTAAGAAAAAGTTGCAATAGGACACTATTTCACTTCCCTTCCAAAACATGTCATATTATTAGAAAAATCAGGGATAGCCTCCCAGTCTCCTTTTCCAAATTTATTAATATAAGGTAAAGTCACTCTTTGCAGTGCCTGAAGAGCAGGAAAATGCTTTCTGACTTAGGACGGAAAAGACCATGGCACGTTATGTTCACCTAGAAAAATTGTATGTTGTATTTACCTCTTTGCAAAAGTAAGTGCTTCACAGAACAAACTATGGTAAAATATATGTGTGAGAGCGTAGTTTTTAAAGTTTTAAAAATTTGCCTTTCTCGAAGATACAGTCACTGTTAGGTTTTCAGCTGATCAGTTAGAGGCAAGATACATTTCTTCTGCGTTATTGCCATATGAAAATCTGAAAAGCTGGTGGGTTTCAAAAACCACCATCTCTGATAAATGTGTAATACCACAGATAGACTACAAATATCACAGCTTATAAAGTGCATGATAAGGAAAGTGTGCCAGAAACAGCTTGAATTTGATATTGTCATCTCTTATTCATGTTATTAAATATTGTCGTATCTAAGAAACAGCTCATGGGCTTTTAGGTTTTGCCCATTTCTGTTGCACTCCTGCTTAGACTCCCTGCTACTGAAATCCCTGTGTTGTGTTACACAACACGCACAGATACTGAGATGATCCACAACTGAAAAGCAGGTATCACTTCTTATGGCTAAGTCTTGTGCTTTATCATCTTTTGATTTCTGAGGACTCTGTACAGAGGGAGAGCTCTGTGCAGCATGAGTTAGGTGGTTTTGAGGGCTTTTAGAGCTCAGTAAAATGCCTCTGGGAGGATGTATAGGACAGAAGTATGAGTATGGCTCTTTACTCTGTACCTAATAGTTTGAAATCACAGGAACACTCTTGTGGTTTTGCTGTTCTAGAGTAGCTCAGCTGGAATTTACTCATCAGCTGAAAATCATCTGAAAGCTACTGATTTATTCAGATGTAAATGAGAACCAAACCTTACCACTTTTTTCCAAGTAAATACTCAGAATAGTACACAGTTTTCTCAGTGTAAGATGAATGTAAATGGACAGGCATCATTTTGGTGTGGCATGATAACAAATTGTTTCCATATTTTAAGTCTAGGTTGATAGGCATGTATTTTTCTTGTGTTTTATTTCTTGGCAAAATCTTACCCAAAACTTTTTCACGGCTGTTTTTCTTCTGTGAAATGTCAACAGAACCACCAAATATACATATCATTGGGAATCTGCCCTTCAGTGTTTCAACTCCTTTAATCATCAAATGGCTTGAGAATGTTTCAAAAAGAGATGGACCTTTTATTTACGGCAGGACACAGATGACACTGACTTTTCAAAAGGAAGTTGGGGAGGTAAAATTTTGGCATTTTTCCAATATTGTACAGATGCTAAATTGAAAAAAAAATGTTTATATGCAATCTTTTGTTCAAAACTACAAACCCAGTCTGAGTTGACTTTGAAAATAGAGGAAAAGGTTATTTCAGTTTTTAGTTTATGTGGCTGTAAATTATGAATTTTGATGAGTTAATTATCTGCTCTGATCCTTTCACATGCATGTAATTTTTTTTTAATATGTTATGCAGGGTTATATGTCATTGAGGTACTCTGTTCTTCTCTGATGTCTGATTTCTTTAACATGAATAGATTACACAGCACTTCTGTTTTTAAATGTTTCTTCCCTCACAGTACTTGTGCAATGTGTCATCAGTCTGTTTTTCCTTACCTTTCATTCATCTGAAGAAATACACATATTTATTTTCTTTGTCCTCTTTATTAAAAATATTTCTTAAGAAACACCTTCCTTAAAATAAGGAAAAATGGAAGGTTAGCATTATTTCCAATTGTGGTTAAACACTTAAAATGTGGGAGGTATTTGTCAAGACCTTGGAAATTGTCATTCTCATTCTCTTGAATGAGACTTGATATCAGAATTATTAATGTATTATGCTATTCTTGTGTGTGTAACAAAGGCCTTAATTGACTTCTGTCACCACAAGTTCAAGAGCAAATTGATATTTTACTTTGTATTAATAGTTAGTTCCTCAAAGGAGGCCAGACTGATCTGCAGTGTAGTAATGTTAATGCCAGATCAGTTGATATTAGGTTGGCTTACTCCACAGTGCTTTCTGACTTAACAGTTTATTTCTATTGGCATTGCATGAAACATATAAAACATAGAGAATGGAAAGCTTTTTTTGCTTTGCAGTTATGGAAGCAGTCTGGCTTTTAACAAGCATCTTGCTTGCATTTATGAAGAAAAAAAGGAGTTGCACATTAGCCTGAAAATGGAATTTCCATCTTATTACTCCAGTGTTTGTAACTGCTGTGTTTTGTCTGTGCAGCCTCAGTGTGTATGGTGTTTTAATTTTAGTCCTTCAAAGTAAAAATTTAAATAGGAAAATTTTGGTTTTGGTTTTTTTTTTTTTCTCTGTGAAAATTAGTAATAATTATATATGCAAGTGGAATGTCTGCTGTCAGAAAACCATATTGTGCTGTCATTGCCCTAGCCTTGCAGTCAGGACTGAAGAAGTATTTCCAGTTGGTGGCTCTAGAGAACACTAGGGACAAACATTTGGTATGAAATAAACCAGATTTCTTAATTCAGTTTCAGGCATTTCAGACCAATCCAGGTCTGTTTCCCAGAAGGACTTCATGACATGTGAGATTAGGCCTTGTTGCAAAGTATGCTGATGGAATATGATGTAAAATGCGGTATGATAGTTTTGTGACAGCAAAAATTCACCTAATGCTGTGTGAGAGCACTCTGTACTTTATATTGCTGTAGCCAGCTGCACGTTATTGGTGACGTGCAGATTACTGTTCTTCTGCACCCAGTGTAGCTCAGTTAGGTGCAAAATACCACACACATTTAAGCTCTTGTACTTAAAACACTGAGGAGTTGGAAACACTAGGAAATGGAACATGTTGTTCAAGGTCATGCCGTGAATCGGTGTTAATTGTTGAGTTTATGTTCTGAGATCTTTTGATTCTTGTTCAACACAATTCAAACACAGGTCTTCAAATACAAAATTGTTGATGGTTTTTGGTTTACATTTCTATTATTGGTTTGATACCATGAAAAGAAGTTGTTTTAAAGATACTGTTTTATTTTATGATTAGGACAAAGAACAATAATTGGGCTTTGTCTCTTTTCTTCTGACCCTCTGGAGTTGCTTAAGGCAACCACTGTAAATTGGTGTGTACAGGCATATTCAGTATCTGGAAAGAGAGAACAGTGTAATGCAGATAATAGTGAGTTGCTACTGATATTTTGTGTATCTCTGGGGAATTTCTTATACTCAAAAATTTGGTGTCCTCCCTGGGTATTTCTAAGCTAAGAGCCTAAATATCAAAGAAAGTGTGTATATGTCATAAGCTCAGCAAAAGCATAAGATGCATCGTGGAATGGAGTGATGTACTTTATAATTAGGATAATTTGATGTTAACAGTAAGTCAAGCAACATGCTCTTTTATTTATGGTTGGATCTGGTTTTGCCAATGTAACAGGGAAGTAAATACCTTTGCCTTTCTTGCTGGTTGTATTTTCTTGCTTTTCTGTTTTCTTGTAGGACAGCAACGTTGGTGTGAGTAATGTCACTACACACCTACTACTGCAGCCCACTCTGTTCTGATGTGATATAAATTAAGACTGATGAGAACCAGCAGTTATTTTATATGCTGAATCTGAGGCCTGTTAAGGAGGATAAGGCCAAATATCCACAGCAGTAAAATTGCACTTTTGAGTGTCAAGCAGATAATTTTTTTTCTCTGTAGTTTAAGTTGATAAAGTTGTTATTCACTTTGTGGGTAAGAACTTCTGCTTTGTCCCAAATTCTTCAATGCTTCATCTCAAATCTGTCACCTAGGCCAGGTTCTTCCAGCCCACTTACTCTAAAATTGATAACTCTAACAGGGCCTGTTGCAATAGAACAACTTTTGGTTTTAAACCAAAAGAGGGTAGATTTAAAAAAAAGGAAGAAATTTTTTACAGTGAGGATATAGTGAAACACTACAGCAAGTTACCAAGAGATGGGGTAGATGCCCTATCCCTGGAAAACGTCAAGGTCAGGCAAGGGCAGGTCTCTGAGCAAGCTGACCTTGCTGCACATGTCCCTGCCCATGGCTGGGGGTTTGACTGGCTGATGTATGGGTGCTGTGCACAGGTATGTTCCTGCTGCTGTGGCTGAAGTGGTTTAAGATGTTACTGTCCAGATGTTAAGTTATCCCTTCTGTAATTGAGAAGCAGGAACTTACTGCCTGAGACTTGCTAGATAGTTTCTGGGAGAGGTAAAGATAGGTTTGTTTGAATTGGCATTGCTACAATTGTTGCCATTAAGTCACTTTCATTTCCACTGCAGAGGTTAAGGAAGTGCGTGTCAGATTGCATTGTTTGAGTTTGCAGTCTGGGCTTTTTTAAGAGAATAATTTCCTCTGACACAACAATGAAGGTAGCTTTAAATGCTGGCATAGGCAAAATAAATCACCGAGCATTCTTTCCAAAAAGTTGTTGAAAAGTATTTATGTGCTCCATGATGGACTGCCTTTTGTAAGAGTTGTTTGAAAAAATGTAAAACTTCAGCAACAGGTTTAGCTTTTAGTTTTCAGGGATAAATTTAATAAGCATGGCAGTGTTTCATGAGTAGACTTCTCATACAGAACTGCATGTTGTACAAATATTACAAATATGCAAATTGGGGTTTAGTTTTTGGGGTTTTTTTTGAGGTGGTTGTAAAGAAGAACAGGAATCATCATGATTCTGTTTTTGTGTAAGTTAGTGAAATTACTTCTGTAATTTGAGACTTGTTTTACGAGATGCTTTATATGTTTAAATTTTTTGAGGGCAAGCAAAACACAATAAAATGTGTTTCTTGTCAGGTCACAAAAATGTAGGAAACCTCTGTCCAGGCTACTATTTTATAAAAAAATTCATGGGAAAATCAGAGAATATTTAAATTGAGTTTAAGTATTAAAGGCTCTCACTGTTAGGCATTCTAAATTTATGTAAAGTAGACACAGCTTCCTTGCAAATATTGTAAGTGTAGACCAGTTAATTATGAGGAACTTTTGGTTTTGAGCTGATATTGAGTTTATGGAGCTTTGTTTAACCTTGAAGCACAAAAAAAAAATAATAATGTTTTATACAAAAACAGTGGAGGGAAATGATTATGAGAGTACTGTCAGGTTTGTTTTGAATTCTGCAGTCAGAATAGTTTTAGTTCTCTGTATTTTGTAGCCATACAAAATTCTTTTGACATTCATTTAGATCTGCAAAATTTCTAGGAGTTCCTTTTCACGTGCATTTGATTGCAGGACTGAAATTGTAAATCAGTGTGGTATCTTAGTAAAATGCTGCTATATTGAAGAAGAAAATTTTAGATGAACTGGGCATACAATTTGATAGAAGTTTTTAATGATTAACTGGTTTTTTTTCTGAAATTTGATTATACTGAAAATCAATCTTTAATATAACTGATCACTTGGTCAATTCAGTATCACTGATGTACATGTTTTGATTTTTGTGTAGAGACTTACAGCTAATCCAGGAAGTAACCAACGCAGCAGACTGTCCGTCATGGCTCAGCATCTCTGCACTGTGGAAAACTGTTTTGTAATTCCAGGTCAAGCATTTGTTCCAAAGCCCGAGGTAGATTTTCCTGTATTTATTTGTGGTTTTTGTTAGTATGTCAGTCAAGCAATGTATCTCATTTTCACTAAGGAACATTGGTGGCTGCTCTATTTGAACATCTCCATATTACAAAATGGAGTGAAGTTGCTGTAAATGAAGCATGCTTACTCAGAGAAAGTGCTTTTTGGTTTTTTTGTTCCTCAGAATTTGGCTTTGACCTTCAAACCTATCTGCAAGGTCAGCATACTTCTTTAGGTATTCTGGTGAGGAAGATTAGGATTTAATGGCAGGATAGTCTGCTAGGATTGGAGTATTTTTGGAAAGCCTGCTGTTTTACTGTTCACATTTATAAACAGTTTGGGAATTGTGCCTTAAGAGTTTGATGGGTCTTTTGAAAGACTGTGATAAGAAAAGCTTTTCATTTGTCACCTTTGTCAAACATCTCTAATTTTACTGTGTCTATAATCTTTATGTTTCACCTCAGTCATCTCCAACGTATTTTATTATTCCCTCCTATTTGCTACAACACTTTGTCAGCTATATCCCACTGATTGTTTAAAAAAGTAACAATCTTTTCTCTCTCTTATATGTTCTTGAGTGAGTAGAGAACAAACTATGTTGTCCTCTTACCTACTGCCACTGTTTTTTATTAATAGCCGTTATGAGTACAGGACTCAAAAATTAAGAAATAAATCAGTATTTTGGACAAGAAGCTTGGTTTGGTTTGGATTTTTTTGTAAAAATTTGTGCCTGACTTTAGGTGACATCTTTGTCCCTGAATGCATGTGTAAATCTTAGATTTATAGAAATATTTGGGTTGGAAGGAAGGTCATTTAGTACCATTCCCATGCAATGAGCAGGAACATCTTCAACTAGATGAGGTTGCTCAAAGCTCTGTCCAATGTGATCTTGAATGTTTCCAGGGATGGGACATCCACCATTTCTCTGGGCAACATGTCTGTATTTTACTAGCCTCGTTGTAAAAAGCTTCCTCCTTATATCTAATTTAAATCAACCCTCTGGGAGTTTAAAACCATTACTACTTGTCCTGTCAAACTGCTGTTCTGTTTCAGAAGTGAACTTGCAACTTCTGGAAATTCCTCTTACATTGGTTGGTTCGGCTCTTCAATACGTCTCCCTTCCCCTTTATCAGTCTCTCTCTTGGTCCTTTTTACTTTTCAGGCATATCTCTTGAGAACCTTTGGAATGTTATTTTCTCGTTTATCACAGTGCATTTTAAGGCCTCTATTTGGGTATAGTTTGATAATTTAAAATGCTATTAGTAATTTTTGAGCAAGTAACTGCAAAAATGTTAAATTACTAGTTGTGAAAGCAATCTGTTGTGAAAAAAAATGACCATTTTTTGCTTTGACGTTTTGGCTTAGTTGGTTTTTTTTCACTGCTTCCTAGCTGAGTGGAAAATAATTTCAGGATGCTCTCTCACTGTCAAATATGTGAAATAGTTTTAAGTAAAACTAAAATTCCAGTTTTATGGTGGGGATTTCGCAGTGGTAGATACAATTTGAGTACTAATAGAGCTAATGTAATTAAAAGTCTTGTGCAGACTGTGTCCTAGAATTGGGAAGCTCTAACTTATATTTCCATTTTCCTGTACTGAAGAGACCACAGTTGGCTGAGAGAGGTAACACACAGACTTGTGACAAATATCTTAGTATAAGCACATCCTAGGGTCAGTTGGTGCTCTGTTGAATAAAAAAAGCAGTACAACTAAAGACAGGCATATTTCTATTTAATGTATTTTTGAGTTAAAACAAATATTGCTTATTGCAAAAGCCAAAAGTACAGTTTTTTCAGACAGGACTGGCACCTGTTTTTACTATTATTTTGTTTCCTTCCAACTCCTGTTGTAGACTGATCTTCTGTTTTTCCCTTGTTCTTTTAGCCATAGACTGACATGGTTTTGGATGTTACTATTTCTCGTAGAATCTGTTTTATTGGAAAGTTCTTGCAGCATACTGTGAATGAAATGGCATTGTCCTTGATTTTTGTTTCATAGCTGTATGAAGTACAGCTACTTTTTGATAAAGTTTCAGGAAGAAAAATCTGCAGCCTGTGTAACCAAAGAACATTTTCTTGTGCTCATGATATACTATTGTTACTTTTTTCTTGTGCCCTCCTATAAAAATGCTCCTTGGTTATTTTTGCAAACAAATTTAGCTCACATACATGGTAGTGATCACACCTTAGTGTCATGTCAAAATCCTTTCTAAAGGTGGAGATGCATGTTTGTGAGGAGGAATTATTTACCTCATTTGCTTGACTCATGAATATTATTTCAACATTCCTATGAGTGTTGAGACATAAAAGATTCTTGGTTAATGGAATGGTGCTGCACAACATTGTGTCTAGGAAAAAAAGAAGTTGGCATTTTGGTCATAGTGAAGTCTCTGCAATACCTAATAACTGCTGATAGTTGCATTAGATATTAGTACAAGGAATGTGCTATTTGTATATTTTGTACTAGGAATAGTACAAAACAAACTCATGATTAAAACATAGGAAACTCAAAATAGCTACGTAACAGTAGAATAAAACCAAGATGTAATGCCATTCTGTGTGTGAAAGACTCTATGGATAAAGATTGCTTATACATTAAATGCATAAAACAGTCCACTTTCCCAAATGCTATAACAGAAAATCTTTTTCCCAACATACTAAGCATGTAATGTTGGGCTCTTTTAGGGTCTTTTAGCAAATTTCAGACTAGGACCATGGGAAGTGAAAGCTGTGTATAAATATGCAGAATAAATAGTAGTTGATTTTATTGAAAAACTCATCCAGCATTATATTCCTAAATCTATAGGCCTGTATGATACTCCTTTCCTTTCTTCATTTGATTCTCACTTAGGGAAGTGTTTAGGTAGAACATACTTTGCCAATGACCAATACAAAACAAAATCTGTGTGGTGAAGGAAAAGATTAAAGGATTTAAGGTAATTATTCAAAATAAGACAGTTAAAAAAAATAAAGAAGCTGTCTATCACTGTTGCATTGTACATTTTCCAGTAATAGAATACCTGGGAGTGGGCCTGTAACAGGTCCTACAGGAATAATTAAAAAGACTTAAAAGGTTTCTTCAGAAGGTCAGAAATGTAGAAGACAATAAGTGGTTACTGTGTTAATAACTACCTTTAGCAAGTGTAAGCCAGAATGTTTGCAGATGTTTCTTGAACATAAGTAATTTGGTTTCTAGCCTGTTTGTTACAGTTTGCAGGTGTTTTCACAGTTATGGTTACATTTCTCTCCTTGTACTGCTCCTCATCTCCAACATTGACTGTGTAGTGATAGATTAGTAGGAGTTGGTGAATGTCCAGCACACTTTCCTTTAACAATAATAGATGAAACCCACAGCAGGTGGCAGTTTGGGGCAGGAGAGCTGGATTTGGCAAGAGCTGAATGGTACTGCTGATCCTTCAGTCTGATATGCAGAGTAGACAGTGCAGCTAAGGTTTGGAACCTTGAGCATTTGTTGTGGATTTGTTTTGGTTGGTTGATTTTTTTTGTGCATTTTTTTATTTTTTTTTAACAAAATCTAGTTACCAAGGCAATTTACAATTAAAAATTAAAGGCAGATGTGTCTGTTTTTTAAAAACCTTTGACTTGGGCTTCTTGGACAAATAGTTTCTGGGTTTTTTACCTTGCATCATAAATAAAATCAAGATAAAATGCAAAATAGACTATAAAATGTCATGTTATTGAAAGTCTGATTCACTAAACAGAAAGCAGTTAGTTTTTAATCATCTTTGCTGCAATAAGACATCGATGCATGAATTGTACAATCAGTTATGTTTTTAAAATACTTCCTTTTTCTTCTATAAGTGTTACTTGGGAAGTCAGAAAGAAGGGTTTGAAAAATCAACAAAATAAAGTACTCTTGTAACAGACAAGCATCTTCTCCTACTTGTTCCTTTTTGTGGATGCCCCTATAAATGAAATACCTTGCATAAGCATAACTGCAACCCAGATACAGGGAAGGTTAAGTGCTATGTTATACATTCTTTGAAATAATCAAACTACACTTAACACAAAAAAACCCCCTTGAATGAATAGAAATACTTCAATGGACAGAAATTAACTGTTTATACATAGTCCTTCAGGCTGTAACCTGCATTGCTCTCCTGCTCTGTGGATGAGAAATGGTGCTGCTTTGGAGGGTAAATCCATGCTCCTTGCTGCCTTTTAAAACAGGAAGAGCAGAAGATCACACCTGCGATAAGCAGAAGCCCTGCTGAGATGAATCCAGTATAAACTGCTCCTCCCGGTTCATGTTTACTACTCTCTGGAATGGTCTGGTCCAGGAAATTTGAAATAATTTCTCTCGTGTACCAGCATGTTGGTACTAATCCAAAGATTCCTGCAAGAATGAAGCAGATTCCTCCAGCAAAACAAGCATTATTTTTGCTGTCAGTGTCCCCTCCCAACCTTGTGCATTTCATTCCGACTGTAGTGATGCAGATCCCAAAGGCTGATAGGATGCACGACAGTACCATGGTGGTCCGTGCAGCCTGGATGTAGACGGGGAGAGAGAGAATGGAGTATTTCAGGGTGCAGCTGAACATCCCAGTGCTGTACCATGTGCAGTCCATCCAAAGTCCTTGCATCTGTGTTATGGCTGTTATGATATTTGAGCCAACGTCTGCATTTACCTTCCAGTGTGGTAGCAAGGTGGCTGCGATATCTCCAAAAACGCCAAACAAAGCCAGAATAAAAGCAAAGAACTGCAGGCTTGCTGATGCCATGATGGTTATCTTCTGTCACCTTTTTGTCTGCCTTTTCTCCCGTGGAAATGAGTAACTGGGAGCTTCGTAGCCAAGCTGTGGCCGTCTGTGTAACAGGGAGGAAAGGGGGGGGAGGAGAACTGTGAGGGGGAAAGGAAAAGAAATCAGCAAACAAAAAAAGCTTGCATTTAAAATTAGAGCTATCTGAATGAATATCTGAATATGACCCTGCAGCAGCTGAGCTGCTGTACACAAGGTACTTGAACAGAGATGATGGTAAATGGACAGCGCTTTAGAATTGCTTCTAAAAAGGAGCTGCTGCCCTTTCATACATGATTGCAAGCCATCAAGCAAAACTTACTTTACTGCAGTTGGTTTTGGTAATAGCATACAGATTGCAGGCTTACTAGACAAATATACGTTGTAAATGGAACACTAGAAATTTGCAGATTAGAAGTCATTGTGGTAGGAAAACACTGGTAGATAATATATTGAACTCTTCAGCTACCTTGTTTAAGTGTGTTGATAGCTGTAGCCAGCTCCTGCTGACTTTTATAAAAATGGGCACTGTTATACTATCTCTTATTTAAAGTATGATTAATGGTAACCCCTTAATTCTGTTTTTTAAATATTACCTGTACATCTTTTTAATAAGTGCTACAAAATACCTTGGCTTTCAAGGAAAATAAAATGGAGCTTAGTTTTTGCAGTATTTTCAGTTAGTCACGTGACTTTTCAAAATCAACCTTTTAATTTTTTTAATTTCATTTTCATTTAAATTTACCAGTTTTTTATTTTCAGTGATTTCTGTTCATTGACTCAGGGCAGCAGTATTTAGGAAGTAATAAGAGTGAATATGAGCTTCTTCTGTCTCTAAAGTAATGTTTTTAATATGGGTATGAAACAGCTCATTTTTGGAAGCACCTTTTTTGAATCATTCACGTGTCTGAAATAATTTGCGAATTTGCCATGAAGTGGCAGTTAAAAAAAATACATTAAAAGAGCTCCTTGCTATTCTTTTATAAGCTCCAGTTTCATTTGACAGATGAGAACATTTTAGGCAATATGATAACTGTGCAGCTGGGAAGACAGAACTGTTGCTGTCACATCATCTGGGCTGTTGGGATTGCAGATGCAGAGCAGTTGTTTGAAACCTCTGAGAGGAGGATTAGAAAGTGGTGCCCTGCTTTGCCTTTTGCATGGGGCTGTATAATGGGCAGGTTTTGTCTTTTATCAGTGGTAGACAAAGGGCAGGCTTCTGTGTTAGAAAGCATGATCCAGACTTTCTATCTAAATATGTACAGTGATACTAAAGTTGGTCTTCAGCATTGGAACTTTTTTGAAAAGGGATAAAATTAAAATAAGGGGAATACAAAATACCTGTAGCATTGTACTCTTGTTTCAGTTCATTATATGTAAGACAAGGTTTTGATCAATATGTATTCTATCAGTCTTTAGTGGCATTTCTGGACTAATTAATGTATTTGTCCTTTATAAGTATAATACTGTTATGCTCTAATAAATAGTATAATTCTCTATATTCTCTCTATATATATAATTTATATATTTATAATCTAATCTTTTTATATTGTATTTATTTCAGGTAGTTGTTCAAGGGTGTGCTAACTCTATCCAGCATATATATATATTAAAAATGCTTAAAGTTAAGGTGAGAGTATTAACAGCTACCCATTGTTAAAACCTTATTTCAAAGACCTGCCTATTTCCAAATCCCTTCAGTTTGTTCAGGCTGGGAAGAGATGTTCTGGCAAATACGTATCATTTGCTGTACAGGCCCATGGGAAAGATGGCTTAACTTCCTTTTACAGAAGGAACTGACAGGTCTGGATAGCTCAAAACTCATTCAAAAACTCATTCGTATTCTCATTCATATTCTGAAAGAGCTGATCAGCACTCTGAACCAGCCTCTTTCACTGCTTCCTTTTTAAAATATCAGTATATAAAAACACACAAGCATAAACACAAAACACTGCAAATGGTAGCCATACATTACATTTAATGGGATGAACCAAGTTAAAGGCATGACAAATTTAAGTATAAGCATTAATATTGTAATTAAAAATACAATTATGTTTCATTCTTGTTTGTGTAGGACTTACTGCTGGTTGTGAGGGCTGAGATGTTTTCTTCACTGTTGATGTCCTGGAAAATGCAGTTTCTCTTGAATGGAACTATCCCTTCTCGTATAAAACTGCATTGGCATGTATTAACAAAATTTCTTGGAATGTTGTTTTTTTCTGTTCTCCGCAGCAAGTGTATTACTGCTGTTTGTTCCCTCTCTTAGTTCCATCTACCCGAGAATAAAGGAGTACTTTGTTTAATGAGTTTTGTTTGAAAAACACTCAGTGAGGGAAAGCAAAGAGATTATGGAATAAAACAGACGGCAGCCCTTAGTCCTAAATACATAATGATATCCAGGTTCTATGATGGAAAGTGTGAGCAGTGATTAAATGGAGTAAAATCTTGAGAATCCAGAAACTGTAGACTTACAAACTGGGGGGAAATAATTTAAGTTGCACTGAGAGCCAGAGAGTTTTGTTGTTTGTCAGTTGTAGGTTTTTTTCATCACAGATAATCTTATTATGAGTTTAAATTTCCTAGAAAAGAACTGTGCAATTTATTTTAATTTGTAATTGGAACAGCAGGACACTTCTATTCAACTGCAGGCTTTGCTTATCAGTTCCTGATAGCTTTAGCCTTTCCATAGGGTATCCTTTAATTTGTTACCTTTGTATAAAGCTGTATGAAAGAATAAGCGAATAAAGCTACTGGTAAGGCTTCCAGTGTAAATGCAGCACATCAGAGAAGCAGCCTCAACAAGTTGGTGTGAGAAATCAAGAAGTTGGGAGAAAGGTCTTGCTCATTGCAGCAGTGATATACCCACAAGTTCTGTACCTGACTTTGGGTCTCTTGTGATCCTGTTTGTGAGCCTGGTGTGAATGGAGTTACTGCAAAGCTGTTGTTACACAGACTTTTTTTTTATTAGTGTGGAGGCATAGTTACTTTCTGCTGGAAGTGAGCCAAAATTAAACTCTCATCTGAACAAGGTTGCTATGAGTTGCACAGATCTGGTGTTAGGCCTAACATTTGTTTGTAGTAGACAGATAAAACGCCACTGAATACTTGGACTGTGAAAGTGCTGGCTTAGAACTATCTCAGTAGGATCTCAAACAGTCTATTTTAATGAGTTGTATGTAATATGTTCTGCTTCAGTTTTAGTTCCCTGTGAGTAAATTACATCTTGAGGAAAGGTTATGTGGGTTTGCTTTTAATACCGCCCTGTTGCAAGGTACATGCATTGCCCATTATGAGACCTTTGTTGTCAACAATTAGTAAAAATTGTCTCATGTAAGCTTATTCTGATTTAGAGTGTTGATTTCATTAGCAAGGCAGCAGACTTGTGTGAATTAAATTGTACTGTGTTGTGTTCCTCCTATCCTACCAGAACATAAATTGTACAGATATACTAAAACGGTAAGGGGTAAATAATTGCTGTACTATTGTCAGTTTGGGATGTATCAGTTGAATGATTTTCATATTCATTATTTTGTAAGACTTGAGTGTTATTTTGTAAATATTTCTAACAAAATTGGTGAGGTGAAAAGCATTACTAGTAAAATTATCATCAAATCAACTTGTGTATTTTAAGTGCTCTTGTGTACTCTATTGACTTACATAATTCTGATGTCTATTTGGTGCATATTAAAAGGTGTGGGGAAAATAGCACATATGATTTTAAAGGAGTGGCCATTTACAAATGAAAAGCTTTCCCCTGTATCTGTTGCTATAGTAACCAAGCAGCTTTCCTGGGGTCCAAAGAAAACAGCATCTATAATGGAAGTGAGGAGTGCTGTGTTTTGTTTCAGAAGCAGAAATTATTGCCCACTGGCCTTGAGATTGCAAATTGAGCTGTTTGGCTCTGTAGCTGTACACTGGATCTAGATTATGTGCTTTTTTTCATTTAGAAATATTTGTTAAAGGTGTGGCGCTAACTCCCAAAGAGGCCTCATTTCTCACTTATGAGCATTTCTGCAAAATTGAGGTGACTAGGTGATGCCACATGGACTCTGGTTGTTTTTTTTGCCCCTAATTTTGTGGGGGTAATACCTTGTTATATTTCCTGACCAGAATGTAGATAAACATCTGCATGTGCTCTTAGTATTTCTGTCCAAGGAGCTGATTGGACATGTGAAGTATGCATTTGCTCTGTTCAAAAAGATTAACTTTTCTTATAATCAATGTGAACACGAGTTTTTGCTATGTCCCTGTGGTCTTCCTGATAGGAGCAAGCCGTGGTAAAGGCAGACTCTCTGAAAGCTTGAAAAATTAAAAATCTGCTTTTGGAAATAATTTATGTGTGTTTCACTGCAGATTCCATATGTCAAGTTTTTTTGTTACCTGATTTTTAAATAAGTTTATGTGCTTCAAATTTCAGTAATTTTAAGTATTTTTCTGTTGTAGTTTTAACTTTAGCTTTCAGAGAGAAGGGGGACAGCTAAAGAAAAACACTCCAGTAATATATACTTGGGATCAGCAGTGCTAACACTGGAAACTTGCTGTGGGTTTTTTCTTCATCAGCACCATTAATTGGTATTTTCTTTCCTTTCTCTAGCCAGTATTTTTACTCAGCTTTGTGAGTTCTGTCTACATGAAAAACTTAACGTTGTTTGGATTTTACAATTCCTTTGAAATTTGTGTTGTACTGGATAGATGTACTTAACAGCTGAGCTGTTCCCACGGAAAGAACAAAATGGATGGATGGTACCTTTGTGTCAGATTATGTCCACATCAGAGGTTGCCATGAGCAGTTTTGGTTGAAGCAGTAGGGGAAACACTTTCTTTTTTGAAGTACTCTCGTGCTCTGGGTTATCTGAAACAATTGGTGCACTGAGACCTTGGTTCAAGCAGCAGCTGTTCTTTGGTCTGATGGGGTGTCTTTTTTTCTGTAAGAAGTAGCACATATGATTCATGTTCTGTGAGTTTCAATATTGACTGTCAGATCTTTTTGAAAAATTCAGTGATTGCCTATCATTTTAGCAGACTCTTTTTGATAAGAGACTAAATATTTTTTAAAATCTGGCACTTATAAATTTGTACGGTACTTGTACACATTGTACAAATTTTCAATGTGCTCCTCCACAGAAAATTTTCCTTTTATTGCTGTTAATATCAGTTTGGAAGATGAGCTGCTTTTTTCATTGTTGTGCTGAACTCGAGTTTTAGTCCAGCTCCTAATTTTTAATACAGAAGTCTGATTTCAGAAAGTTTCTATATAATAGTGTCTCTATAATTGCATGACATGCATATATATATACACACACACCTATGAAAGCATGAAGTGTGTACATATTATTTCATTCTGTTTTCAGACACAGGGCAAGTAACTGTTCTGTGAACCAGTCTGATTTGAGAACTATAAAAGAATATACAACCTTTGTGGAATCATTCAAACATAATTTTGGATGAACTGTGATACACATTGTAAATACAGAGTTGTGTGGTCACTTAAACTGAGTGCACTTATTTCTACCATTCCTTTAAATGGACTAGAAATCTTAATATGTTGAAAAGCAATTCCTTGGCTTACATTTTACAAAAGCCCTGGAGCGACAGAAAACATATAGGGAATGGGTTTGATTTCTAATTATAATACCAATTTTCTCCAGCTACCCTTCAGCCTGTATATCAAATATTATCTAATTTGTGTATTATGTCAGAATTATCTTGTGGAAGGATCTGAAGACAGAAGTGCTAATTACTTTTCAGATTACATGAAAGTTGCTCTAAATGGACGAAGTGCCATGGGGGTAAAAACTACCAAGTACTAATGGCATATGAACTAATTGGAAATATGTAGATAACTAAGAGTAATATTCTGTAGGGTCTTGAAAGCTAAGGCAAATCTTTATATTCCATACACATTAGTCACTGCACAGCTGGCTTACCTGCTGCCAGAATGCCTTCCTATATTGTGCCTGTTTGCTGATGTCTGGCCAGGTAACTTGGAAGTAATGTGTCTCAGAGGAAGATGTCTACTCAAATTTATCTTTCTTTTCCATATAGGTGGATGTGGCTGTGGTGCATTTTACTCCATTGGTGCAACCAAAGATACAGCAGCCATTTGAGCTGGTAGAAAAAGTGGTTCAAAGTGTTTTTCAGTTTAGAAGAAAATACTGCTACCGTGGAATTGAGTAAGTATTTTTAATGAAAAATTCCCAGGTAATGTTTTTGTAAATGCATCAGCTACTAAATCAGCTATGTATTTGATTTTATTCTTCCAGTTTGAAATTTTACATCGTAGTTCATCAGATCTTTTCATTTCAGAATGGTTTCTGGACACAAAAGTATGAAATAATATTTAATGTAATTACATAATAATTACTTGTGTATTTTTGTTTGTGCAGTTGAAGTTGTTAGAAATCACTAGGATAAAGTGGTTATCTTTTCAGTAGTTTGTCTATCTTGAAAAAAACCCAACCCAACTACAAAAACTACAGAATGATTCAGTTGAAAAACAAAAGTATCAAAATCCAGAACCAAAGATGGTAGTGTGAGGAGAATGTCATCTGTAGGAAATTTTACTTATTTGGGGATAATGTCAAAAGGTCAAATTTTAGTTTCTGTGCTTGCCCTTTTGTGGAGTTCTTACTGGCTCTTTAAAAATCCCAGTATTTTACTGAGGGTATTTATTAGGTTCTCTGATGTGAGAAACCTGCAGTCCCTTTGCCAAGGTTCCTGTTTAAACTCCAACACTGCCACATGTCTGACTTACTATGGGCAGCCCTCAGCATTCAGCACAGTAGAAGATGTCACAGAGATGCTGTCAGGACTAGAGGCATCTCCTGCAGCCTGGGCTCCCTGAGTGGTAACTCACATAGTTTTGGCCCTGATGCACTCTAGAATTAAGGTGGATAGTACCTTATTGTAGTACAAACCTTCTATGTCACTGTTTTAAAGGTGCAGAAAGGATTTGGCATCGTTTGGGTTGTTGGGTTCTTTTTTTCTTGAGGCCATGAATGCCGTTGATGTGTGGGATGCAGATACTGGATCTAAAATGAGTATAGATTTCTCTGTGCTATCATTTGAGTATGCATTTGGAAGCGTTTAAAAAATGAGGTGTCCAAACTCTAGACTGGTTGGTTTTTGACTTACAGGGAGTGGTGGTTTGCTTTCTATTTTTTTCTTTTTTTCTACTGTGAAGGAATGGTTTCTCTTGACAATGTAAGCAGAAGGCATGTGCAATCAGCATATCTATGTTATGTACAATATTCTTACCAAAGTTTAAAAAAAACCTCCCAACTTTTGTGTAATCTCAGATTGCTAATAACTACTTTACATTCTTTTGAGGCAAGGAGGGGGAATCTGAACTTTTGGATGTCACGTATTCCCCTAGCAGCTTATCATACCTTAGCCCTAGTGTGCAGCTAAGAAACACAATCCTCTTATTCTTTAGCTGACCTGAAAAAAACAGCAAATTTTTTTGGTGTATTAAAAAAGCTGTTAAGTTCATTATAAGGTTCTCTATCACACAAACTGTATAAAAACAAGGCAATAGAATCACTTTATATTTGTGTATGGATTCTGGGATTTGAGATGTGAAATATAAGGTTGTGCTATGAAGTCCATATTATAGTTTGAGTTGTGGTTCACAGACATTTATAAGATGGTTCATAGTCTGTAAAAAAAAGACCAGGTAGATGTCGCTCCAGCTATGTTTTTTTACTGCGGAATCAAAGGAAAGAGGGATATTGAAATAAAAATTGATCCATTTTAACCTTGCTGACCTGGATGCTCAACTAAGGGGAACATTTTGACAAAGGCCTGAAGTAGCAAAACAGAACAGGTTTCCCAAAAGTTTCATTTTTCACTTACAATTTTAAACCCCTTCTTTACTTTGTGTTCTGTGCACCCAGCAGGGACCAACTATCATTACTTGCACAAAGCCTTTTGACTAGTTTGTCCAGCCAACCTGCCAAACACGTCTGGTGGGGGGATGTGTGTTACTGTATTAGATGCACAATGTTTTTAGGTATTATGTATGTAACACAGATAGAATTTGAAAACTGGGGAATGCCCATGAATCATGTGATGATTCTTTGCCTTTCTGGCCTATTTTAGACTGAGAACTACTGCTCATAAGAGCTGGTCCTTTCAATAGTTCCCCCTGTGTAGTATGTATTTTTGTGTGACATTAAAAATCACTTACCTTCATTAAAATTTGGGGAACTTCTGAGAGAGAGGTGCTAATGCATCTGGCCCCAGAGTAAATGTACTGATATGCCTATCTGTGAACAATGACAAGACTGAAAACAAAATGTAGGACTCCTGCCACCTTCTCCCACATTCTAAATAGTAAAAGTGAATGGCAATTAAATACACCTTTCCAATTTCTTGGCTTTTTTTTCTGACAGTAGAATTAGGGTATTAATGATAAATGATAACTGTCTTTTCCATTGGAATGAAACAGTCTGAAAGAAAGTCATATTTCTTTGAATCTCATCTGTTTTGCACAGTTTAATCTGTTGTTGCTTTCTAAATACAAGGCTAATTCTAAGAAGGTTCTGTGCTTGTATCCATACCCAAAGCTCTTTTTAATGTTAGCAAAGATGAACATACATGCATGTGTTTAGTCTGTAATGTGTATATGTGCTTTCCTATGGTGTCATAATTTGCATTTGTGGAGAAAGGACCCTTGGAAGTTTCCATTGCTCAGAAAACGAGGTATGTTAAGAGTGCCAGAGCTAAAATAGTGACATAATTAATACAGGTTTGCTATTAAGTAAATTCCGCATTACTCTTAAGGGAAATGTAATTGTCTGTCTGAATTTCTGAAATTTTTCTTCACCCCATATCTTTTAGGACCTTGTTTCCTGAGAATGGACGCCTGAAAAGAACAGAACAGCTGATGATGACAGCAAATGTTGATCCAACTCTGCGTCCTTTTCAGCTCTCTATGTCACAGTTTAGAAACCTGTGCAATGCATACAGGAAAATGTGTGATGAAGACCCAAGCCTTTTTGTGTTCAACTACAGAGAAGAACTACGGCAAAAGAAGATGACAAGAAGTTTACTTGAAAGTACTGGTCAGCCTGAACAGACTGAAGAGGAAAATCAGCTTTAACAGCACAAGTCTGGGATTTTTTTTATTACTTTTAACTCCTTGATCTACAGGTGTTGACTCAGTAAAAGAAGGCTTAGATGTTCCTACGTCTGTGAGGGTATGAAAGACCTACTTTTGAGGAAGTGGTAGGGAGAAAAGGCATCTCTATTCCATTCAGCTCCACACAAAAGGGAAAAGGCAATCCAGGTTCTTTTTACTTCAGAGGAATGGCTAGAACACATACCAAGAAACAAGGTACGTTATGAGACAGGTAATTAAGTTGCAATACTTCTGATATAATTGAATTATGTATGAATGAAAGTGCTTTACTGAAATGGAAGAAAAATACTTTTCAGACATCAGCATATAAGATGGTGTTTGGGTTTTTGTGCTTTTTTACCCTGGAACATCCTACTGTGCAGAGTAAGTTAATAAACAGGAGCCAAGACTTATAAATACACTCAAGTGACTGGCTTATGGGAGGATAAAGTGCAACAATTGCCTCAAGGTCTGCTAATACTCTTCTCATTTATGCAGAAGCAAAGAATTCGGGATTTAAAGCTCCAACTACAGAAAAGCAGCACAATAAAGAGTAGAAAACATGGCTAAGTACAATACTTATTTGTCTTTTACTGTACAGGCTCATAGAGAAAATAAAAAATACAGTCAAATAAAAGATTACAGGCCAAGCTTTGTTTTTGTATTTACACATATGTATAAAGTATAAACAGCATTGAAACATACAAAAATGAAACTTCTGCACTGTGGTGCACTAAAACACATTAAAATAACTTAATTGTGCTTTAAATAAAGCAAACATGAAAACCAAAGAAATAAAATGCCCAAGGTATTGAAAAACTCAGTTTGCAATGCTACTTTCCATTGTAAAACCCTCTGCCACTCACTGGCACCTTTTCCACATTATTTAAGATATTAATGAGGTCATCCCCAAGAACACTACATCATCTTAATAACTGGTTGAAAGGGATGAACTAATTTACAAACCTGGGCCAACTTAATCAATTTTTGATCCACAATAAATTAAAATAACTTAAGAATCCTTTACAGCTGTTTTTGAGCAAAAAATGTATTAGTGCACAAAATCAGATAGTAGTTTTCCTGCAGCTTTCTTGAATTTACTAGTTGTAAAGCAAAATGTTTGTTGAATTTTATGTGGACTTCAAATGAATGTTTTAATATAGTGCTTAGAAAGCTAGGATTTGCCATGTCTCTCCACAGCTTCATAAAAACAGTCCTCATTAACCACAGATGTTAAACTCTGGACACTAAATTCTCTCTCTAAAATAGAGTTCAGATCCAGGTTTGCAGCATCAGAGTGACTGTCAAGGGATTGGTGACGTTCTTGCATTGCCATTAGAGTTCCTCTGTTGCGCTTTGTGCTGTTTACTTTTCTCTTCACTGGGCAGAAATGGCCCCGCACGAGCTTTGGATGCGCTGCTATCTGAAAGCCATCTCCTTCCTCATTTTCAGCAGCCTGATCCTGTTCAGAGTCAGCACCAGGTTCCTCTGAAATCTTCAGCCGCTGGAACTGTATTTCAATGTCTTTTGTAGGGCTGCCTTTCTTTAGGTTCTGGTAGTCCTCATCATCGTCATCATCGCTGAGAATATCGGATTCTTTGACAAGAACATTAGAAAAGTCAGATGCAGTGCTCTCTGCATGGTTATTGGGAGATGAAGTTTTGGGCTCCTGGATGCTCTCAGAAGTGTGGCAGCTGCTGCTCTGAGTGCTGCTGCTCAGGCTGCACTCATCAGAGTCCTGGAAGGTGCCTTTCCCCTGGTCACCATTCCACTCACTACTGCATGACTTCTTCAGTACTTTCAAGGATCTCGTGGAAGCTGTGCGGAGTAAAAATGCAGGTTTATTTTTTTCAGCAAAAAATTGGTTATCCCTTTTATCTTAATATCCCACTTATGATTATGATGGACACAGTCGTTCCAAGTCAGATGTGTCAGCACTGTGATACCAACAGTGTGCTCCCATGTCAGTTTTCATTACACCTATCCTAGGGCTTTGTGCTTGCCTTCATGTGTAATACATATAAAATCCTCACAAAAACTGTAGTCATAAATTACACTTGGGCAGAAAGAAATACTGTCCTGGGCACCTCAAGCATTGAAGGGCCCAGATGGAAGCAGGAGTTGAACTCTTTCAGATCCTCTGATGTTAAGGGGGTTTTACAGAGGACTGATCCGATAGAGAACTTGAAATACTAGTAACTACTCATTTAACTAAGAAATGTGAAGCCTGTACTTAATTACAGCATCAGCTGGGATGCAGATTTAGTGCCTGTTTCAAGCAAGACCCCTGCCTTTTGCCTGTTGTTCTAGCTATAAATGTTAATAGGGCTGAGTTACTAAAGGGAACCCAGAGGAAAGAACACTAATATATGCCAAAGGGTGTCTGTTCCTTCCCAGCAAAATTAATTTGGGCCTTATTAAGTTCTCTCTGAAGAGAGCTAATGACACATTGCAGTGTGGGGAAGGGGGGATAGCAAGTCTCCTTATCTCCTCTAGCCCTTGTCACACACTCAGTGGTACAGAAACTACTCCTGATCCGGTCCAAAAAAAAAGAAATGGGATTTGTGGGTCTGACACATGACACTCTATGGTCATGGTAATAATTGTGAATCAGCACCAGAGTCCAGACACTTTAGTTTTCACTTGAGAAGGTGTTTCTTACCCAGTTTGGCTGTTGCAGGTACACGATTCTTAAGTGGGACAATGCGATCTTTACATTTTTTCTCCAGTGGTAGCTCACATTTTATGTGACGTCTGAAATTCTCCCGCAGAATGGAACGGATCACCTTCACAATATTAGTCTTATTCTCAGAATCACTGCAAGTTTAAGAAAACACAGAACTTAATTTTCCTCTCCAAAGTTAGACACTAGGGTAAAATGTTCCCACTTCCTTTCTGCTGATGGGCTTTAGTGGTTTTTTTTTTCAAAAGCTTGCATTAGTAGTGGGTTTACAACTATTGTACGATCACAGAATATTCTGGGTTGGAAGGGACATTAAGGATCATCTAGTTCCAACCATACTGCCATGGGCAAGGACATCTTAACAGTGTTAGACATTTTACACACCTTGTGTTTTGAGATCTTGGTTACTTTCTCTTAGAAAATGACTTGAAAGGTAAATTCTGTATGAGGGAATCACCACCTTAACTGTTCTTTATGAGGAATTAGTCTGTGTTAATCAGCTGAGAGTCTGATAAAATCAGTTACTTTGCCCATACCCTACTGAAGCTTGTGTTCCTATATCTGCAATGGATCATTGCACCTAATTCACTAATTCGCCCATTTGAATTTGTTATACTTTATGCAGTTAAAGACAGTTAAAGGTACAGTGCCTGGCTTCAAATAATGAGTGCCACTTCATAACTGCTGATGCAAAGGTCACATGAGGGAAAATACTTCAATTTTTTTAAATTCCATTAATGTGATTAGTGAAATACAACCTCCATGTAAAGCTCACCTGCTGCACAACTGAAAAATTGTTTCTGGCCTGCCCTCTAGTTCTGACTTGGTGTGAATCAGTTCCCAGAGACAGCTGTTTTCTGTTCCTGTGCATGGAAGGAAACATTACATTTGCATATACTCCACAAAAGCTCTGGCATTAGAAAGACCAGGTTAGAGCTCCTCCAGTCTCCAGAGGGTAGTGTTAAGTCAGTCACGTGTGGAGCTACAGAAGATCTCACCCAAGGTGCAACCCAAGAGAAATCCCCTGAGCTCTCTTGTTGCAGCAGCCTAGCACTGAGTTTAATAACTTCTCTCTTGGAGAGTTGCTTTCCCCCATCCTTGCTGCTTCTCCATGTCTTCCAGCCTTAACAGGCCTTCACCCAGGTGTGCTCTAAAGACCTTGTGACACTTTCCAGACCATACAGAAGTGAATAGGACTATAAAAATCAGCTTGAAAATAAACCCACATCCTTTTACTACCACAAATTACAGTCACCTCTCCCCTGTTTGAAAAAACACGAGGATCAGCACACACACAGCACCAGCATGTCACCAGGATGTCAACTATGGTAAACAACCTGCCTTTTATTGGGAATTTCCATTCTGTCATTCCTTCACATCCTGTTACACCTCCCTTAATGCACAGAAGAAATCAACATACCAAATGAAGGAAGTCTGTAAATGTATCAAGCCTCTACCCCCTGAGTGCAGAGATAACAGTGGATAGATGGTATTTTCTCTACACCTGCTTGTTTCCAGAGGCTCAGAAAGGCATCTGGAAGAAACAGTATTACAGAATCCCAGAAAAGCATTGAGTCCTAAAGTATTTACTGCAAGAGAGTTACCTGCTGTGTTCCCCAGTCGAACTTGAAGAGCAGATAAAGGAATCAGCCAACGAAATTTAAATGGATCCAAGTCACCATAATTATGTGCAGCACGAACATTAGTAGGCTGGAAAAAGAAAACAAAGGGTATTTCTAAGAAGTAGAAAAAGTGGTGGTGTTTTCTGCTACTTTTAAAAGACCTGCCTTTGGAGAAAAACTGCATTGATTAAACTTTTCTTCACTACCTTAAAATGAACTTGTAAAAATAGTTGAAATGGTGATAGACACAACCTTTGGAATTTGTAATTGCTTCAACTTTTAAAAACCATTTGATTTTAACAGATAAAAATAATACTTTGCCTATAAGTACTACCAGGGAAGAAGTTTTCTGTCAAAGAACATGCAGACTGCCGATTAGAAGAATACAATAATTGTGTAGCTGCTGCTGCTACTTTTAGAGCCCCTCCATCTGTTACAATGAGCATGGTGCAGTATATCAGCATTGGTACTTGGAACATGCAATTTGCTACCTGACTTCCACATTTCTGGTCTGAAAGTAGGTGCAGAGAATGTTATGCCTATAATGCCCCTTTTCCTTTCCTTCCAGGGTAATCAAGGGTCTGTAAAACAAAGGTCTTTCACCTACACCCTGTGGTGAGGCAGACCATCATAAATGGTATCTGGAAAAATTAGTGATTTCTGCATAGCAGTGTTTAATATTCCACTTGATAAAATTAACGTGGGGTTCACACAGAAGATGCTGCTGCTTGCTACATAACAAAAAATATTTATTGCTACACAGATACTGAGCACTTGTCTTAGCAGGATAGTCAGAACTCCAGCCTAGCAAGGGAAAGTGGTGTTTCACCTCAGTCACTCCCTCTTTAACACTGATGTGGTCCATTTCACGTTGCAGTAATATCATAAAAACCCACCACCTCCAGTGACACCAGACTTACCATTTTCTTTTTCAGTTTGTAGTTCTCCTTATACACCAGTATTACAGCCCTCTTAAAAACTGAAAAGAGAAAGAAAAAAAAAGGAAGACTGTTAATTATAGGCATAATATTACAATATTCAGTGAAAATACTATCTTGGAGAAGCTGATTGTTTTAGTCATGAGAATGTGAAGGATGAGATTAGCAAACATTGAAAACCATTTGCCCTGTACTGAGCCGACAACTGGGATTTTCATCCTGCACTTTCATGCCATGGCAGTATTTTTCCCTCAGATTTTGTTCTGAACATTTAGGATGAAGTAATTCTGTACATTTATTCTGAAACTACCATAAACCACCTATCTCCTGTAAGTCTTCACATAAATACAGAAGATATAGGTTAGATGTAAAAATTTTATTTTTTTAGACATTAGACATTTTCAAGTGGAGCAAAGGGCTTATAGCAGGAAAGTGCTGTGAAAGATACAGTCTGTTCTTCCGGAAGTTCAACAGTTTGTTCTTCTGTTTGAAGCATCCCCTCCCCTAACTGTGCTTCCCAGGGAAGGAGTGGCCTGAGAAAGAGAAACCTGTCTGTCATACACCTGGAGTTCTTCTGAAGGTGTTTATCCACTGAAATATTAAAATAATACTTTTTAAGAAATGGATTCTTGTTTGTATGCTCTCATTTCCACATGAAGTTTCAGTTTAAAATGATCTGGATAGGGATTTCAGTGTAAAGCAGAAGTTAGTCTGAATGCACAAGAGTAGAATAAATCTTGATTTTCCCACAAGCCCCCTTTGAAAGGCTCATTTAAGAGATTGTTCTGAAGACTCTAATATTGCCTCTTGAAAATCTTCCATAATTTAAATATAGGCAAGACAGAAGATGAGGGTGGCTCACAGAGCAAACAGTACCAGCAAACAAATAAATAGAAACTTTTTTCATGTTAGGAAAATACAACTATGTATTTTCTCACATATAAGTCCACCCTAGAGAGCACATGACTACAAGGAAGGGAGTTTGGGGCTTTTATCCCGGGAGAAGATCTAATGTGGCAATCTTCAGATTTGAAAGCACAGAGTCCTTAAGGAAGACACTTACCAAACACTGTAAGTTCAAGGTCTTTCCTTGCTTTTCCCAGCGATGGGAAAGGGTTCAGCCAGTTAACTGTAGAGTGCATCAGAAGTTCTCCCATTGAAAGCTCTGTCACCTGTATCAAATTACAACAGTAGATAACATAAATGAACAGTATAAATATATACATCAGTATATATTTATAGTATATATATATAGCATTTTAGTACACATTGGTAACTTTAAGGATCTATGTTTTCTCTATTTACACTATGTATAGAAAGAGATCTTCACTACAGCAGGAGAAGTGTGAATAATCCCTGTTTTTAAAACAGGTTACAAATATACAAAGTAATAGCCCCTAAGTTATGAAGGCTGGGTAGAAGTTCTTACTATTAATAACTTAGAAGAATACTAAGCTGATCTGATACTCTTACGCTTCCATATAGCCAGTTATGAACCACGTGATTTATTAGAGGTATCTTTAATTTCTGTGGAGTAAACAGTATTAATGACACTATCAACTGCAGAATTAATGGAGGTCTTGTACTCTGAGGCTCCTTTCTTCTTCTTGACACAACATAATGCTGAAGAATATCACAGGCTGTCACATTCTGTTTCCCCATAAATGATGAAAAACTGTCAACAGGGACAATTTGACTTTTACTAGCAGGAAATGAAAAAACTGAGATGACATCTCATATCTGATATCCAACTTTACAGATTTGATCTGCTTAGTAACTGTTTGATGTAAATGGCTAAGTTGAGGCCTTGCTGCCCCAGTTCTGAGATATGACTGCACACAGTCCATATAACTAATGGATTTTGCTCTGACAAATACACATGGAAGTGTAGAGAATGAGAATAACAGACCTTAATGTGAAATCCCTCGAATTGCCATTTTCATTTATACGGGTGAAAAAATATGTTAAGAACTTAAGAACCCAACAGCATAAAATCTGAATGCCTTGGGGCATGGATAATCTCTGCAACATTTTGACAAGAGGGCTTTTTTTCCTACTAAGAACTATATCTACTCTCACTTGCAATTCCTGTCAGTGCAGAATGCGGCTCTGGCAGCTGTCTGAAAACTTTACCATAACCTACTGACAGAAAGAATTACTGACAGAAAGAAATCTGACAGGCATATAACAAACAGAAGTCAAAATATTAAAGGAGAATGGAACAAGCCCAGCACAACTAAGTTCCCAAAATTACCTCGGGAAAAGATGAAGCCCTAACAGCAAGCAGGATAATGCTTCTAGAGTAAATGCAACATGTTTCTTTTCTTACCTCTTTCTCTGTTCCAGTTTGATCTGCAACCAGTTGGTCAAATACAGTGCCATAATCTTCATATATCTTCTGCATCTCATTTATGTGACTTGCTACTTTTTCCATTGCCTTCAGTGCTTCTGTAAGGTTTAAAAAATTCATACACAGCTACATAATTCATTTGTATTTTCTAAATACGGTAATTTTAAATTGAATTCCCCTTGAGGCACATAAAATGATGTTGTCTTCCCAAGGTGTGGTGAACTGAATTCTAGCTCTCTATCAGTACTTTCTCATAGCAACAGTAGAAGAAATACTTCCTGGCCAGAATAAGTGAAAAATGCTCATGTGGTTTCTTAAGTGGCTGAAAAAGCAATAAGCATTCTAGTAACAGGCCCCCAAAGTTATCAATATTTATAGCAGTATCATACTACCATGGTTAAATTTTGCATCTTGTAGATACAGGGCCACTAGGACCTCTGGAGTAATCTACACTCATCCTAGAATAAGTTATCTAATCATCTTTAAAGAAACAAATTGCACTTGTCTCATCCCAGAATGGACAGAGAAATACAGTGTTAGAAGTTCCTCATAGGCTGTACACATGAAATGCTGGTGACCAGGTTTTGTTTAAATTATGTTTTCCAAACAAGAATGTCACTAGATTCCATTCGACTTTTGTATTATTGGACAGGGTTCCTTTGTTTCTTCAATTCTTAATGGCACAGCGTTTTAGCAGTTTGGCATTTATCCTGACCTACAAATAAGTCCCCATCCCCAGCTTGTTTGGACAAGGAAACAGTATTGGAAGCTCCTTTTGAAGTCAGTAAGAGTCTCATTAGTTTTTACTGATGGTGTATTTTGTCTGCATCTGTTTTGTGAAAATGACAATTGATCCATAGAATACATATCTTGATTTTCACCCACTAAGGGCTGACAGACCTGAACTGGAATTTGCCAGGGTGAAGTCCCAGGCTTGTGAACCTAGAATCAACTGCAATGCGTGTTAGAGAAGTCTCTCCACGTGGGAGGACTGCAAACATTTGACAAAGATCTCTTCAACACAAGCAAGTCACAGAAAGACCTTGAACAACAAATATGTCCTTCTGTGATGCTCTTAAACTTTGACATATTTCAAGAACTAAATAATAACCACAAGATGGAGCCTTGGTCAGTGTTTCTCAAGTGGGTTAAAAAAAAAAAAAGCAACATTGTGACCTGACATACTCCTGTGCACCAGAGCAAAGATCCCAGTCCTACTTGCCATGGCAAATCCTGGGCATACCTACTTCTCAGAGGGACTTGGACATACCAAGTAGGACTTTAGCTAAAGAAACAAAAAAAATGCTTACTACTTTTAAGGAGAGGGAGGGGGTTCTCTCCAGGTTCTGACAAGTTCTGTGCTATATACCAGAATGCCTACCTGTATCTCCAGAAAGGGCATGAAATAAAAATTAACTCATATTCATTCCTATAGAAGAAAAGAAGTTACCTGTCAAATGATAATGCTCCTCACTCTCATTGTCTGTCAGAGACACCAGCTCTTTTAAAAGCAGAGGATATTTTAGCACTCTCTGAACAGGCTTTATGAGATATGACTCCAGTGTAGAAGAATGTTGCTTTGTGGGATTTCGAGCATCCAGAAAGGTCTTAAAGGCACTATCTGTTTTGGCTAGATTAAAAAAAAAAAAGAAAGAAAAAAAAGAAAAAAGAAAGGAGGAAAAGGGTGAGCAAAAGGTGACTTTGAAAGAAAGATTTTAAAATCTAGTATTATTTAATCTAAAGAAGNAGTTGAAGGTGAAAGTCATGGAAACTACAATAATTGACAAACATGGATGGAATGGCAACTTGAACCCAGCACCAAAACTCTTGCCCTTTTCAATGGATGACTTACAGAATAGTAAACACTATTCATTTCATAGTCATTTCCTGCATCAAATAACATTCAAAAGGGCTGAGAGAGCAATTTTATGAAAGTGAAATTATTCCTCTAATTTTTGCACTGCATTACAGTGAATGGCACAGGAAGTACTTCCTGATTTATTCTACCATTTGTTGCTGCTTTTCTGGAGTCTGGGTCTACAGACAGCACAAACCTGTGGAAGGTGTTTCTACAGCTCTCCAGGCTACTGCCTGGAGGTTACAAAAAGGATCTTATTCTTCAGGTTTATACCATACCTCAGCAGAACCTCTGATCTTAGATCTTCCTATTGGAAGACACCTGATTAGTCCTTGTTTTATATCAATATTTATTCTTTGATTTTATCCAATATCCTCTGCATGTTGACAAGATTTGTTACAGCAGTTCACTGCAGTTTGAATTCATGCAAGTGAATTACAATAATGAAGGCAATAAATTACCTCTCTCAAGAACTTTCTGAACTTTGATGTGGTTTGCACAGAAGCCACTGTACAGTTTGAAGTGGTCAGCATAATACAGAAAGGAACCTCCAAGGGAAAACAGCAATTTCTGAAATGAACATAATTGAAATATTAGTTCACTACTAGAATCCTAAGTAAATATTCAGATATACAACAAGCAGACTCAATGGTGGATTATCTGCTACCTTTCTATACATATATTATATATATATAACATGAATATACTACTGGTAGTAACTTGATGATATTTTTGTATTTTGCTGTGTATAGAGGTCAGCCTATTTAGGCATAGCCTGCAATTTTCTCCTTTTTTCCTGAGCAGGTATTCTGTTTTACTTTATATTTCAGGCAGCACAGGAACAAAAATCAGCAGACATATAACTATGTTGTGCTGGGAAGAAAATGTGAGCCACAGGAAGCAAGGCATTAAAGTGCTAAAGCCAGAAGGGACAGAGTAAAACAAATACAGGATTGCTTTCCAGCTGTTTTCCTTTTCTCAGGCAGGTAGTAATTAAAGGACACCTCTGATGTTCTTGGATGAAGGGGAGGTTGGGAAGATGTGGGAAGGACTGAATCACAAGAGAGAAGTTTTTAGAGAAATGCCTCCCAAAGCAAATATAAGAGGAGTAGTGAGAGAGGAGGAAAGCAGCCCTCTCTCCTCTTTTAATCAATGTTTGCTCCACAAAATGCAGCAAGTGTTCAGGAGACCTGCCAGCAGCCGTGCTCCATCCTGAGCCAGTGACTCCATTGCCAGGGAATCTATTTCCTTCAGTCAGGGCAGGTACTGGGTGGTGCTACAGCCATTTACACTTCACAGGCCTCCTTTGGACCTCACAACATGAGAAACTTGTGTGGCATGTAACAAGAAAAGCCCCCATCTGTTGGGGGTTAGTTGGGCACAGCAGGGAGAAGCACAGGCAGGGTAGAATTCAGCATAGTGACAACAAACTCTGGACAAAGGAGTTCTGCCTCACAAACACTGCCAGTGTGTTGTGTACTCCAAGGCTACTCTGCCTTTTCCCATGTTGCAACTTTTGCCATAGGGAGGAAGATAAAACCATGAAAAGTAGCACTTATCTTTCATTGCTCAATAGAACTCTGTAATCCAAAGTAAAGCTTCAAACATAAAAGCAACCCTATGAAACATCTTACAGTCAGAAACTTCTTAAAGCCAGATTTTCACGAACATTTGCAGGCACACTACAAAATATGAAATGATGAAATATTTACCCGGAATTGAGATGGTGTTTCCAGTGTATTAAAATCTGAGGAAGAAGATATTCCATCTTCAAGTGTCTCCAAAAACACCTTCTGGAAATCCAGCATTTCTGGCAGGCTGCCGAACAAGGACTCCATCTGTGGAAAACATCAGGTTATGAAGTACAGCACTCCATGGATCTAAGAGCTGTCTTTTGAAAACAGTGGACTAAGGAGATGTAACACACAAAGAGATTGCAAAGGCTAGAAATGTCTTTGTTAATACTTTTCAAACAGGTTTTACAAAAACTCCATGCAAAAAGTGCAAGGTTTCTCAGCATTTAATTCAGAAGAACAATTATCCTTTATGAGAAGGAAGCAATGCACACACCAGAGAGAAGGGCATTGACTGGTGTCACTCCTATTGGCATCTTTGTTGTTTGCTTTTTCTGTCAGGCTCTCAGCAATGAAAAACCCAAGTAACCCATAAAAGAATGACAAGGACCTTTTTTCAGGTGTTCCCTCACCTCATCCTGAGTAAGGAAGGTTTCTTTTTGAAGGGGCTCCAAGTATAGCTCGAAGAGGCAACTCAAGTCCTGCCAAAAAGAAGCATATTTATTCACTTTTTCTGTATCATTTGGAAACTGTTCTTTACATGGCAACCCTGAGATAGGGGTGAGTTTGGGGATGAACTAAAGATACAATTCCTTTTCAGTAACAAAATATCCTGCACATTGTTAGCATAGAAGTTACTGCTAAATTAGAGGCACGCTGATTTCAGTGTAATGTTTTTGTTTCATCCTGAAGGCTTTACAACTTGATTATAACAAATTATATTTTACCCTAGCATGAGGAAGAATTGTTACAGATTATTATCTTCGAATGAGTCCATCCGTATGAATGGCATCAAATGTTTTAATTATGTTAAATAAAATGTATAAATAGCCACTTATCTAAACATTTGTAGTAATATTCAGAAGGATGTGTAGCATTTTAAAACCCTATAAGTTATTAAAGTGTTCACTTATCTTGTCAGGTAGGTGTGACTTTTTCAGTCACTTCTTCAAAAAATTAGTGGCAGTTTTGAAGACTTACTACCCACACCAAAGCATGACAGCAGGGCTGGGGCCTGCTACAGGGCTCTCCAACCCTGGGAAGAGCCACACCAGAAATTCCATGTAGAAGGAATAATGAGAAGCTAGCTAAAAATGCCATAACGAGTATTGCAACCTGCCAGGATTTTTCCTGATGCAAAATTTCACATATATCAGTGGCCTCCATGGTCACACTTAGTTCCTCTAAAAGATACATCAGGTGGATATAAATGAGGGTCCAGCATATGGCTGTATTAGTGCATTGGTGGATGCAGTGCTTTCTCTTCTTTTCCACAAACATTATTGCAGCAAGTACTGACATTTGTAAATACATGTTTTGAGATCCAGAAAAGGAGATGATGCCTTCTTGCTGGAGGTCAATGAGATCAATGTTTTCATGTTTCCTTTGGCATCCAGTCACGTGATTTTAGAGTTCATAAAATAAAGAGACATACATCAAACAAATGGCAGGCTTATCAGTCAGAAAAGAAATAGCTTCCATGTCATGCTACAGCCCACTGGAGATGTACCTTTTAGCTTTCCTCGTTCAAAAATAACCATGCACTCTTTTCCACACACTCATTTTTAGGAGACTATTCTGTTCTTCTACCAGATTTATTTTCATCTTGAAAGCTGGGGAGACATCCCCTGGAAAACCCTTTTTGTTTGCAGGTATCTTCTCCCCGCAGATGACTGCTGTCCAGTACAGCTACAAACTGACTACATACATGGATTTATGCTACTACATCATATCCTACAGCCTCAGCTACAGGAGCAAGTCTGCCAGAAACCACAGGAACAATTAGATAAGGAGACTTTGTAGATTACGGCCCTTGTGGAAGGCTGGTTGTATAAAGATAAGATCAAAATATGTTAAGACCATCCACAAGTCACAGTCAGTCTCAAAAACAAGTGAGCCATGCTCGCGCTTTTTTTTTTTTTTTTTTTTACCTTGACATAAGATTTCTCAGTGTCCATAAGTTCTTGGATGACTTTCCTCAATCTATCTGCATCAGAAAGGTGGCGAGCCAGCGGTCGTGGAGGTGGATCCTGGTTGTCCTTCTGTCCTTCCATATTGCTTGCTTGGACTTCTTGGAAGTTTCGGCACAACGCACTGATCTGTTCTGCACTCTGTTAAGTGAGAAGAAACAGACAAGTGATGACGTTTCAGAATACAAGTGGTACTACAATTATTTCTAAATTCCTCCAATTTTGCTCCTGTTCCAAATTCAGGGCCCAGAGCATGCCATTGATTTTTGTCAGATGTGTATCTTGAAAGCTTGAACAGCTTTAATATATAGCAGAACCAGATCAGAGCAGTAAAAAGAATTTAAAATTGCTAGTGATTTTCCAGCGCAAATTATTTTCAGTCTTCAGATACAAACTCATGGAGTGCAAAAGATGAGAGAACACTAGGCTATATCACATACTTTGGTTCTTACGACACTACCATCACACTGTTTTCCACCTCTCTTATTTTGTAACACTCACTGCACCAAAATTGAAAGAATTAGCAAATAAATATCTTATAAGCATCCAAGACAATTCTTTAATATTTCATCCTCTACCTATATTGTGTTGTGTGTTTTGTTTTTGCTTTCCGAACAATGAGTCATGGAGGGTTCAGATTCCAATATCTGGGGGTGTCAAAAGATGGCCACATGTTTTCTCTCCAAGGACATGACTACATGTCAGGATCTTTTTCTTTCAGAAAAGGCAAATGGAAAACTAAATATTTGAGATTCTTTAGAAGAATGATCAAAAACAGAATAATAAAAAGAAAAAACAGAAATTTTCAGACAAGGTAGGAACTGAAGATAGAAAAACAACAGTTAATCTTGTAATGCAAAGATAGAAGACAAGATATTTCTGACACCATAAAGTAAGTATGTAATTTGCTCTTGGATGACCACAGCTAATATCCAAGAGCAACTTTTGCAAGCCATAATCTTCAATGCTTAATTTGAAATTATTCCACTGTTTTCTTTCTTACATAATGTTTCCTTGAAAGCTAAAACATCACTACCATTACCCAATTCTACGTTAACAGCATTTAGTATCCACATCTTTGTACTACATGAAACAATTCTTCTTTAGTGCTTCTGTCACTCAGAGACTTGCACAAACTGGACAGCTGCAAAAGCTGTGCCATTTATCACCTTGTATTTAGTAAGTGCATTCAAATGAGGACTACATGAAAGCTGCCTCATTGATGTGTCTTTTTTCAGTGATATCTGGACATGAGTCCATTCCATAACTGTCTTAATTTGTACTTTATTTATTCCACAAGCTGTTTCAAGTCATCCTTTTTGGGTGTCTGATTCACCACTGATTACCTGTGTAGCTTGGTTCACCAACATACTAAGCCAAGTGCAAAAGTTAAAGAACAAATGCAGAAGATAATCTGAAAATTAACTGAGCTATAAGAAGTCTTCCAGTAAAGTGGAGGCTAAATGGACTAGCAATATTTAATCTCAAGCATTCCTGTGATTAAACGCCTATTTGATGAAAATAAATATTAAAATGTCAGATATTTGCCATGTAGTCCATATTACTCTGTAGCTTCCCAGCTCTCAGTTTTGAAAAACGCCACCACTCTAAAGAAAGTGAAGTTACTTCCCTCAGTGATATGTGCAACCATCTTCATAATCCAGTATAATGACAGCTTGCAGGACTATGAAATTTTGATACATTTAATATTTTCAACATTTACTAGGACCCCAAAAAATGCAATATGAATTGAATGGTGTTTGTTAGAATTACAGCTCCACACTGATGGAATAAATTCAAAAATTGTAGTCAGTCTGTGACACTGAAATTAATTAGTGGCTTGCAAACAAATAGTTTAGGAAGTGATGTGTGTATGTGGGTTATTTTAAAGCGGCTTCTAAACAACTGAATGCCAAAGCACTTCATTTTTGTTTTCTTTGTTTCTGATGTCAGAAAGGTTTATATTTATATCAGAACGTTTCAGATTTTACACTCTCTACAGTTCAAGGTGCACATGGACAACTTGATTTACACCAGCCTGATGACTGATCAAGGACACTGGCATCAAGGCAGCCTATTGAAAGCAAGTCACAAGCATCATCATCAGCCACAGTTTTGCAGGGAAGAGTTAGAAGTCCTCTATTCCTCCTCAACCACCTTTGCATATAGAGCAGGCAGACATTGGGGAACATGCTATTTCTACATCCCCTTGCGTTTTGGGGTCAGTGCTGCATCTGTCACCGAGAATCACTGTATGGGAAAGCATATGGAAATAGATGATTCTCCTCAACATAAATTCTTTTTGATCACCTAAGCAATATAATTTTGCTGTCAGAAATTGTTCTTCATAGCTGGCCTAAGCCCAAGGCACAGGATTACCCCTCAGGTACTGCCGACAAGCATTGATTTCTACAAACTTTTAATATGTTCCTGGATATGTTTGCAAATTTGGTATTAAAAATATTGCCCTTGACATCCCTGCTCACAGAATCTTGTCTTTTCCTTAAGCCTTGCTGCTCTGTGTCCTTCCCTTTACAAGAGGGAAGTCCTCTAGACAAGGCAATATCCAGATCTCACTCTTTGTACCCACTGTGGTATTTACACCCAGGTCAAAGCAAGCATGCAATGCTACTTGATCACAGGACAAAAATGTTTCACATTCACTTATACACATTGCATAGACTACAGAAGATGAAAGAACCCATTTTGCCAGTGGAACCACTGGTTCCTAACAAGAAGCCTCGTATAAATGAGAACATAGCAACAAATAAGTAGAGATGCATAAAACAACTCTTCTCCATGTTTCTTCCCAAAACTCTCTTGTCACCCAGGTCAGGATGTTTGTCCTTTTTCTCTAGTGTTCTGGATGCTACTTTCTTCCTCCAACACAAAATGATTTCCTGCTCTTTTGAACTGTTTAAAAGAGATCCTTTCTAGAAAGTCTATAGTGACAACCCCTAGGATCACTTCTTTTACATCTGGCATGTGTGGGCAGAAGAGGCTCAGTCTCTGCCCTCTATTTGGGATTGCCCAAATAGAGGTTTGAAATCCACCCAGCTGGGATTTCAAAGCCAGCTGGGCATTCTGGATGTCAAATAAAAACTTGGTAGTCCAGTGTCCTTAAGCCAAGAAGTCTCAAAAGGAACCCCCCTTTACACTACACACATCCACCACTGTCTTGAACTAAGGAGGGAAATAACCCTGAATTTGCTCTGATCTTGATATTGCAATAGTTAATACAGGCAGATATGACTCTCAGATAGAACTGATAAATTCCTCAAGCACACAGCTGATGTTATTTGTGCAAGACCAAGACTAAACAGTCTTAACATTTACTTAGTAAATGGTAAAAAGATTATTTATGCCAGCCTTTATAGTGTGCAGATTATCAGAATAAAAACATTTAAATCAGTAAAAAAGAGAAGTCCAGATAAGTGACTACTTAAGTCAGGACTGCAAGGTAGCTGGGAACAGATAAAACTGAGGAGAAACTACAATGAAAGCAGCAAAAAATCTATTACTTGAACTTATGTATACTCTTTCAGCAGCATGTACAGGGGACTACAAGTAGCTTCAGCTTACCTTTGGCACTGAACTGCAGACAGTTAAGTCTAAAGGCTAAAAAATTTAGACTAACAGTGCTAGAGGTGGGAAAGAAAAACGGAGTTTATGCAGGGCATAAAGGAAAAAAATCCCCCACATAGACTTATATTTCAGGGACAATGAATAAAAGGAGCACTGTGTTGGTTTATTGGCCATATTCAAGCTTTTCCAACAAAGCTGTATAAACTGTTCTACAGATCTACCAGTCAGGGGAAGCAACCTCCTGCCCAATACTCTCTTGGCCTCTTAGAAAACAGAAGGATGTGTAGAAGTAGCCTGGAGAAACATTTTTTTCATCCCTGCATGTTTGAAACTTAGATTTAAGGTTCCACATCCTTCTGCAAGGAGTATTCTCTGTGAATGTGGACTGCTCAAAGCAACCTTTGAAGGGAAAGTTCCAGCCAACAGAGATGTCACCTTGACCCACAGCAGCCAACAACCACGGTGGTGCTCAGCTTGTCAGATGGAGATGCAGCACACTCCATTTTCAATAACAGTTGTGATTGATGAGAAATATTACAGATTATTCCCATAAAGTGAGCAAAAAGATACTCTTACAAGGATGTCTTACAGATTTTCTTTGCTCCTTGCAGATGAGCATATCATCATTTGAGGCTGTGCTATTCCCACCAGAGTAACAAAACCCTATGAAATTAATCAGTGAGGGAGCAGAAGACATTAATCAGCAGTGGTTAAGAACTAGCACAATGATTTCATGGCTATCCTGTGACTTTCTACTGAATTATACTGATTGAGCATAAATGCTGCACAAGGTCAATTAGAACCCTGGGGTCTCTGCATGCTGCTGTTTACTTTACCCTCATTTGTTCATATCATGCACTCCGACAGTTTGTCAGGCTTTGTTTGAAACAGTGATGGAAAGGAATATTTTAGTAGACTTAGAAAACTCTGCACAACTTAAGAAAGACTCCTTGGTGAAGTGAAAGCCATGCATGTCCTTTGAAGAGTGTTCAGGATTTAGTATCCTTGTGCAGGACACAGACTACATCTATGGGCTGGATCACCAATCCTTTGAACTCCCTACTCTAAGAGGAAACATGCTCAGGAACATCCTGCAGAAATAGATTAGACCTTTGCCCTCCAAAAATGAACAGCTAACATGTCAGCTCTGTCTGATGTATGTTTTTCCAGGAAGACCGAATGCACCAGTCAGCAGAAGAAATACAATTACATGGAATTTTGAGCAATGAACAACTAGCCAGAGACACCTTTACATCCCTTGCTCTGTGTAAAAGGAAAGCTCTTGGAGATGTCCACCTCTTTTACTTTGTGTTAGACAGTGTTTCTGTGCAGAACAAAGGTAGTCCTGACAGTCGCCATTTTTTTGTGGGTGCATCACTCTAAATGGATATCTCTGGCATCTCTTCAGACTGGGAAGTACTTTGTAACCAAGCAACATAAAAGGGTAGAAAGTTGCAGGCTTTAGCTTCCTTAAAGGCCACAGAAAAAAGTTGCTTTATGTTAGACACGGATATAGTACCTCATTCCTCTAATTTGTTTATTAAAACTGAAAAATGCCAGCAGAGCTTTACTGAAAAAATACCTTGTGGCATTTTTACCATAGATGTCTTGGTAAAAGTGCTGCTCAGCTTTCAGCTGAAGAAGCTAAACCAAAGGAGTAGCCTCCGTCATTATTTATCTTCTGCTCCTTCTGCTCTTCCCAGCTTCAAGGCCACTCAATATGAAATTGTTCCTGACTGACAATAAAATTCTAGGGGTGTCCTTTTTTTCACTCTGTCTCTTGCATGTCTTTTAATGAAAGTACTTAAAACTTTGCTAAAAGAAGGACATTTTTTTTCAGTGTCCACTCAGATCCTTCATAGCAATAAACAAGCACAGTCGGAGTTATGTTTTAAGGAGGGAGAAGCAAATCCTCTGCACCACAGGATGAAAAGGTGCCCGGCTAGACACGACCACATCATACAAAAATCAAGGAATTAACAAGGAACTTTTGTCTTTGAGTTAGAATTTCCCAATTTCAGAGAGATTTACATTAGCAAATCAGCCTGTTAACAGAATTAGATGTCACCAACCTCGTTTAGAATTATCACAAGTACTACAAGAAGAGGTAGGGGCTGCTGACCCAGTAATTCTTTCCAGGGAGCACAGGGTGAGGCTTGAAAGAAGGCTGAACACACAGCTGTTCACATCTCATAGCTGAGGTGCAACCCACCTGATGTGGTGCCTGAGCTATTGATATTTTCATGGTGGCAAATCTTCCCTCTCACCTGCCACACAGAGAGATGCTCATCTTTCTCTTTGAGTACAGAAGAACCATCAGTGGTGGCTGAGGTACGTGACTGAAACTATTTTTATAAACTAAGCCATGCAGCAAGGATCTGGGCCCAAGAGCCTGCATTGACCAGGTCCCCAGGACAAGCAGCAACCACGGAGTTCATAGATGCTCTGCTCAGTTTCTCTAGAATGAGTCTCTAAAGTCATCTGACCCAACTCATACCAAAGTCAAAAGCCAAACAGAAGTGATTTCCATCACAGGACAATAAATCCTGACTATACAAAATGTAAAGATGAGAGTATCAGGAAAAAAAAAGAGGAACCCTGACAGCCGAGGTCACAAAAAGGAGAGTCATATGAGGCAACATCAAAGCACACGATAAAAATTTTCCCAACCCTGCTTTTGTAAAAAACTGTCAGTCCCTCCTACCCCAGGGCCTTATCCTGATGTTGTCAATTTTAACACAAGACGCTCATGTTATTTTTCTGCCACTTGTGTAATACATATATACAGCCTTCTTACATTTTGCCACCTTTACCTTGATTATAGATCATATTTTTAGCTCCCTATTTCCACAATACTAACTTGATTGTAAAAAAAACAGAGAAACAGTTAAAATATTCATGCTGCAGTTATTTCCAAATTTCCACAAGGAATCTTTTTAAAACCTTCCCACTTGTCAAAATATGGATCTTACTTAGTCCTTTCTCTGAGAGATGCAAGAAATAACGATCTACTTGAGCCCAGCAGCAAACACTGCAGGCAACCAGCCCACCCTTCCCTCCCCCAAACTTCAGAAACCCCAAACCTTTTCCCATGCAGAGTACAAACTCAGCCACCAACTACACACTGCGAGAATAATGAGATTCCATTATTTGATCACTAATGCTGGGACAGTCACCACTGATCAGGCGCAGGCAGCTTGGATGCTGCTGCAGCCCCATCACCCCAGCCTGATTAGGCAGCACCCCCAGCTGAAGCCACGCCGCTGCAGAACTCACCACAGAGAGCATCCTGTGCAGGGAGCCGCAAGCTGCCGCTGCCTGCTGCTGGGTTTTGCGAGCCAGCGCTAAACTCTTAGCTCTGGTTTTACTCCTCCTGAAGGCGGGCATTGCGGCTTGTGAGTGCAAACTTCGCCAAAGGAAAAGGGCCCTCGGAAGGAAGCCCTGGGAAGGATGTTGTGATCCCCCGCCAACACACCTTCCCTCTGAGCTCAGCTGCACAAGTTTCTCTTTTGTGCCGATTACCCAAAATCGGAGATGCTGACAATGTGCCAATGCAAGGAGGCTAAGCAGCGTACGAGAGTGCAGACAGACCTGCTATGCCTCCCTTTATTGCTACAAATGAAGGGGAAAAGTGCTAAATGAGAGGATTTTTTTATAAATAGCTTGATGTGGTGAGTGCAGGACAAAGTTCAGTTGTGACAAGGGAAGATGGGTTTGATCTCCCCAGAAATATACCTGCCTCCCTGCCTGTGAATTTTACTGCATAAACAAAACATCAGGTGCTTTGAGAAAGTTAGCCAAATACCTAAAAATATCTAAAGGGTGCTGACTGCCCTGAAGGTCAGCATGATTTATCAATAGCACTGATGCTCTGTCAAGGGTATATGCTGCTAAATGTTGTGGCATACAAATGCTCTTACAATGATAAAATGAAAAACAAATAGGCAGCTCTCTGGATGATTTCTTTATATAATTATGCTTGTCCTTTGTTTGAACTTTTTAGCCATAATTACATCAATAAAAAGAAATTTAAAATGAGCTCTGCAATAAATTCAGGCTTGAAAGTAAGAGTTCTGATGTTGACATATTTACACAAAACCATTTGAGTCTACAGATAGATTACCCTAAGAACAATGCAGCTTTAAATTAAACATTATAGGACATGACAACGCTGAACTGAAGAGATAAAAGACTGACAAGCAATTCATTAATAAAAGGAGAAGTACACCAGTGGCATAATAAAACACAGCAACTCCCATGTTGCCCCTATCCGGGCACTCCTACAGTGCAATGAAGTTGAGCTGGAAGGCTTCATTCAACACCACCCTTGGCAGCACCTATTGATCCCTAGCAAACCCTTCTCTTGAACCCAAATGATGCACCAAGCCTGGGTATCTATACCCTTGGTTATGAGTGCACTGCTTCTAAGGTTTCAAAGATGTTCACCTTCATACAAGCAAGGGAATAACACAGCTTTCTCATTTAATTACTGCAATTAAACTTACATCCATCTCTTTCCAAATCATTAGCACAACTTGACAGCTCAGCATTTGCCAAACTGTACAGCTCAGTGACTGAGAGGCTGCCTATCAGAGGAAAAATGATGCTGGAGCCCTGAAACAACATGCTGCTGATAAGACATGCAGAACACATCACGGCAGCAGGAACTTAGCAGATGGACTGTGCCCTTTCTTTCTCTTGGACACATATCAGGTTCACTGGGGGAGAAGACTGTAAACAGAAAATTGAGGAAATAGTCTTAGAGGAGCAAGAGTTTTGTCTGCTCCCTAACATTTCATTTTTCAGTGGATGTACAGTCTGGTTTAAAAATCCAAATTCACAGATTACTGTGCAGGATGTACAAGGCTACTGTTCTTATCCACCCTCAGTGGTTGCCTCTGCAGTAGTCCACAGATCCTAGGGATCCACAAAGTAAGTCTGAAGATAAGAAGCAAAATTAAATAAGTAGTTTGTGGAAAATAAAGTATACAGTGCTGCATATGGCATTTTAAAAATAACGCAGGCCAGGTCACCAGATCCACCTGTATTAAGAGTATAATTATACTTTCTGAAGAGCTATTGTTTCTTTGTTTCCTATCTGCATTAGTTGTGGCACTTTCAAGCTCTGTTTTTCTAATAGATACACGTAAAAACACAGCTCATCCACTGGGACTGAGGAAAAAAAAAAAAAAGGGTTGCTATATTTCAGGTCCAAGCAATATCGTCAATCTTGGTGAAAAACAATGACAAGCCTTTTTAATTCCATATTAGGAAGTTATTCTTCCCCAGATTTGCTAATTAAGCCTGCATTATTAGCTAGCCATATGCCAGCTAAAATATGTTACCAATTAACAGCTTTTATTGAACGTGTATTTATTAGAAAAAAGACAATTATGTTTCAGTAATCTTTCCATCTCCTATTGAGGAACTTGGACAAATCAAAAAGGGGAACAACATAAACTAAAGCAAAGCAAATGAATGAATGCTTTTCATTTAGCCTTTCCTTTCTCTAGAAGCACACAAGCAGCAATCAAGCACTTTTCAAAAACAAGTGAAATAATCTATCACTGTGAAATATTTTTAAGATCACTGGAAAAATGACATAGCCCTATTGTTTGTTCCTGTGTACTTTGAATAACACACATTCCCTTTACCGACATCTGTTTTTCATCTTTCCATTTCAGTGGCACCAGCCTTGATAGTTACCATAACAGTGACATCCTTCATAATACAGGCTTCCCTCTATTGTCCTGATACGTGTAGGTGTGCTTATCTGCATCCAGTTCATTTCCCATCCTGCTTTTGCCCTTAATGCATGAAGGTAAAAGGCTAATATTGCTCCATCAGTGTACACTTTGAATGAAAGGAAACAGTGGCTTGCCTGCAGGACAATCCTGGGCACTTGTGGGCTAGTTTGTAACATCTGTCTGGACCACTGGTGACACAGAAGCATGATTCATATGCACAACATACATATGTAGACACACACATACATATATAAAAATATACATGTACTTACGTACCCTGCGCTAACAGGAGCTCTGCAATGTTAGTGGTCTCTAAGCATTGTAAGCCCAGGATTATTACAGCTTGTCTCCAGACCTCTGCACTGATCTAGAGGGAGCCTGTTTTTTACTTTTTATAACTGTGGGTGGATAATTTTTCTGCATATTTTCCTGTCATGCTTATTATACTAATAACATGGTTTTTAAATGCCGTCAAAATGTATTTTCAAAGCATAATTGACCACAGTGAAGACGCTTTAATTCCAGTGATAAAAAAATCAGTTAGCATTCCAAATGTGTAAAATGAGTTCTTGTTTTTATGTCTAATTTCAAACATCCTAAATATTGTTTGTAACATTTTCACTCAAAATGTTTTGTGCTGAATGCAGAAAGTTTTCTCAAGTACTGAATTAGAAACTATAGCAACCACTGAGACATTATCTTTGCAGTTGCATTCGTGTTTCAAAATACAGTTTTGCAGTGTGCCACCTTTGGAGGCAGAGAAGGCAACTCATATCTGTTCTTGTTAGTAGCCAGCATTTTGCATTCCAAATGTTAAAAGATGCAGTAACTCCCCTGTAAAGACAAACATAGATTTGCTGAACTCTACACCAACCTCTTCCCTGGTTTTGGCAAGGCTTTGTTTAAGCACTACAGCAGAATTCTGCTGCCTCAGAAGGAAATAATCACCATGTGAGAGGATGTCTATGTCTACTCCTAATATGTTAACAAGAGACAACAGGTAACAAAACATGAAAATCTGGTGGAACCTCCCTGGCCTCTGACTCAACTGATCCCTTACTTCTTTTTTTTTTTTTTTTTAATTCTGCCTCTTCCATTCTTTCATGCACCTTATCTTTTATTTTGCAGAATTTGCTGCAGGTAGCAGACATTTTTCAGTTTTGGAATGTCCGATCTACTTTTGTCATTACATGTTTCTGACAGAGCAAAATAGGAATCAAATCCTCATTGAAGGTATCCAGTATTTATCTGAAATCCCACATTGAAACTTTGTGCAACTTTAAAGTGACTTTGTGTGCTATGGGTGACTGATGGGCACATAACATACCTTGGCATGCACTAAAATTGGGCTTAGATGTTTTTGCATCACAAGGAAAAAACTCAAATGTTACTGTCAGCAGTGTAAATGAACAGTATCTCAAAACTGAACAGATTTTTTGAAAAAACAAACAAACCACCATACATTGTGCAGCTGGCAGAGAGGTTACCCAGTTCCCTGAGTCTGTCAGAAGTATGATTAGATATCTCTGCCTTTCACTGCAAAGTGAAACTCTGCCGTCATATCCTGCACTGCAGGTGACCGGGGCTGCTTTTGGAGGCACAGGGTGATGGGCTCCCAGGCAGCTTCCTGCCCTTCATCAATGAAGTCACAGGCATCTCCAGAGACACTGCTAACCATATCCTGTTGCAATGATTCAGGGCTGCTGTCATATGCTTCCCTTTTCATGTGCATCCATGGTAAGCCTTAAGGATTTTTCCCAGATGACTACAAAGAAAAGCCGTGTTGTAAGTCATCTCCCACTGGCTTCCTTCATTTGCAAGCATCAACACAACACAATTTCTTTTCCTGATCAAAACCATCTGCATGTTTTACACCAAAAGCTGTCTCAGTACTTTTGAGAGGATGTTTCCTTCAGTTGGAGGAAAGACAACAAATACCCCCTCCCTGTAAGCCCCAGGCCTCATTGTCATAGCACAAAACAAAGCACCACAAGGTCACACCTCTGCATGCAAGAACTGCACACACTGTGCAGACCCTTCGGTCTTCTTTCCTACCATTCTTGTGCCTCCCTACCAGTAACCACACAAGCAGGTCTCCAACTACAGCCTGACCTGGTTACAGGTTCACATCAGGTACAGCACTTTCTGTGCTCTAAGCCTTGTGGTCTTGCAGCTCCTTCGCTGTGTTAGCCAAGACTTGCAACTTACATTTGAATTTCGGGCCATGCATAGGGGATGAGGAGCTGCAGGATCAACACAACAAAATAAAATCCAGGACTGGGCAGTAGAACTCACTGGTAGGGTTACAGTGAGCCTTCTGTAACCTATAGTCCATCAGTTCTGGTGCCTTCTCTGAGCAATAGATTAATACACTGAAACTTAGATTAAGTAGCAAAATTCTTATGAACTTCTAAAGGGCTACAGTTTCACTGATACCCTTCTCAAAAGGCACAGGAATACAGCAGGGGTCCAGCAGCGGCTCAGCACTCTGGTAGGGTCACCATAGGCTGGCTATCTGTAAGGGAAGCACAATAATTAGCAGAACTCCCCACAGGCTTGTCATGATTTCAGTGCAGAACGGGCCCCTCCAGGCACAAATGAATCAAGGAAACCGCTGCTGAGAAACATGCTATTTTCCCATATTAGCTCTGAGATTCCCTAAATGCATGTCACATCTGGAAGAAAATGACACTTGGATTGCAGAGGCTATACATGATTTTGAGAGTACCATGTTGTTAATCCCCCCCAACAAAGGAAAAAAAAAAGTTAATTGCAGACTACTCCCCAAGCTTTTGGATGTCATCAACTGCTAAAGAGAAGTTTTCACAATTAAAATAAAGGAAAAATCCTTAATGTCCTAAGGATGCTGAGTAAACCTTCAGGCAGGCAGCTCTCCTGCAATTAATGACATGCTGCACAGGTGGGAACTGCCTGGGCAATGCAAAACAGAGTTAATGAGAAGCCATCATGACATTCAGCTGGAATTGCCTCCATGCAAGAAGTGGGTTTGGGACTCTGTTGAGCTTCTGGTCATTTCTGCTTGTTTTTTTTTTAAATGGAGCTTAACAACTGGTGTTTACTTGGTTAGTACTAACATTTCCTCTCCAAGATTTTTGATTTTTACAATCTGCTTAACAAAATTATTTCACATACACTGCTTATACACACAGTCAGACTGGTGATCCCATACTAATCTCTGAAAGTGATGTGTCATCACCAGATAAAAATAAATGAACCACCACATATATATTATATATAATACATATGATCCATATAATAAATTATATTACATTTACTGACAGCGGCAGTAAAAAGCAGTTTGGGTGTGTTTTGAATAACAGTGTCCTGAACTACTCCAAAGCATATCTGCGACAGATCACAATGCACAATATTTTCTAGGTGATAAATCATAGGAATGTATCATTCCTAGCATCCATTTGCATTCTTCTGGAAGACAAAATACCATTCAAATCTTCTACAAACATTGAACAATTGCATGAATTTTCTGTTGGTATTGGAGTGAAAGTATGAGAAACGATTACTACATTCCACTCCTGCCATTCTATGGCAACTGCCACAGTTGCCCCTTTCCTCTTCCCCAAAATCAAAACCTGCTTTTTTCTTTAAGAACTGAGCATTTGGACCAGCAATGAGATGCATCTTCTCTCATTCAGGTTTGAACCTAGACCACAATGTATATTGTACCTGGGGGTTTTGCCCTTAAATTATTCTGCATCAGAAGTTGATACCTGTGGTCATACTACTAATGGAGGGGGTTTGAAATCATCTTTAGAGATTTTGAAGACAAAATACTAATTTCTTCAATTTATGAAAACCACCCCTCCAGTGGTCCTATGTTGTATATACAAGAGGCCAAAATCACAAAAGGCAGCAAACTCTTTACAATACTCACTGATTTTTATTACAGAAATAGCTGTGTGAAATCAGCTAATAGACAACAGAGTGATTTCCTTTTTGAAATCCCAACACATGTATTTTGCATCTGTTGAAAGCACTGTTTTGAGAAGCTTCCTAAAGTAACTGCGTGAGGTAGAACTTGGAAGATGGGTTTGCTTTCTGATCCAGTCTCTGCATTCACACCTTCTGGGCACCATCAGATATGCAAATGAGCGGCTCAATTGCACGTATCCTTTTGATTGGAATGGCTACAAAAAAACCCTGAACAGTTGCCCAAGTCAGGCATACGTGCACATTGGCTCCTTGAACAGGAAAAGCAGCATTGCGTGCAGGGAGACCAAAAACCAGATTCCTCACCATGGTCCCAGGCATTCCGGCTTCATGGAAATGTACTTCTCGCTGCACTGGCAAGTGGAAGAATTACCACAATTGGCATCACAATAAACAGAACACACAAGCTTCAAAAACACTGGAAGGATGATATTACATAGGAAACTCAAGCATCCAAAAACAAGATTTCTGAAACACACAAGGACTTTTTTTTTTTTTCCCCTACCTTCTTTTTGTCCGCTATATCTGTAAAAATGAGCCTTTCAAGTAGGGCCATCCCATTGACCCGGACCTCATCCCCATGAAAAGCTGAAAGCATTTGATAAAAATGTTCCCTCCTGCAGGAGATGCAGATTTGTGTTTGCCAAAGGTGTCATGAACTCTGCTGATAAGACTTGCCACAAATGCTCATTTCCTTATCAGATGAAGGAAGAGAGAATATGGTCATCAAACAGGAGGGGAAGATGAATCAGTTGAGATAATCTAAATAAACTCAAACTAGGGAAAGGTGTTCTAGGATTTTCAACCATAACTTTTGTTCATTGCATTAAGAATGGTATTCTCAAGAAAACAAAAATGGTTTTTGTCTCTGCAGTGTATAGATTTTTTTACTTTTTTATTAAGAGGTGATGGCGATAGATTTGTCCTCATATACACATATTCATGTATGATCAATAACCCCTGCTGAGAGTAAAGTGACTATTTCAAGAAGCAACAGCAAAGACAATTTCCCCAAGTTTCTATATTCAACTTATTCCCAGGGCCAATTTTGCTTCAATGTTTGAAAGAAATCAAGCAGCATGTCAAAGCCTTACAAAATGAAAAGAGTTGGCCATTCTTGAAAAAGCCAATTCTTGTTAACATTCAAAGTTTCTCACACACTAGTTTCCATTTCTGCACCTGCAATGTTAATTTCTGAAGATGCCACCATAAAACCACTCTGCATTTATTGGCTGTTTCTATAATGATTAAAAGTCATCACACTAGCTATTTTTACTGCATTTCTTGAGTTTCTTAAAGACCTTTAAGATACAGCTGAGGATATAATGAAGTTATGTGAAATATTTGCAGAGACTATACCCTAAGGTTTTTTCTTATGATCTGTAAAATACTTAAAGTGAAAATACATCTTCCCCTTCTCACATATGCATTTATATGAAGTTACTTCTTTATGTCTGTTAGAATTTAATAGGATTTCAGAAATGCGTCTCTCTGATGACACTCAAAAGATTCAGAGCAACCAAAAGTCAGATCACAGCAGGTCTCTTTCTAGAAACATTAAAATAATAGGTAATTATATGGTAAAATGTCCCCCTCTAGCTATGTTTCATAAAAGGTTATTTTTAATACACTGAAAATGCAAAGTAAAGATAAGCAAGTTAGTAACAGACTACTAAACCTAATCTTAAAACAAACAGTAGGCTAGAGAAAACATTTCTAGCCAATATAGTTTGCAATTAGAAATCACAAGCAGCTAAAGGAAAAGTTGCAATTTTTGTTCATTCAGCTCCATGCTACTTTGATGTACAGAAAGCTTGATTCTTGGCAACTGCCAACATTCCAGGATTTAAATGAGCACCAGGAGCACAGACAATTAGTTCTCAAAATGATTAAACATAACTAAACTTAATTACACCGACAGGCATGCTCAATTCCCAGATTTTCTGAGGTCACATATTCTTCTGTCAACAGAACATCTACATACTCCAGAACCAAGACCAAGGACAATATGCTGTTGTCACATAAACAGTATTTTAAAACAGTTTGAAAATGTACTGGAGCACGGTGTGTTAGAAGTATAATATCTATCCTTGTTAATAAAATTGAAGATAAGGTTAAAGGTATTAAAGTACAAATGGGGCATCCCAGAGAATATAGAGCTGTCAGAACTAATGTGCATCTGGAATGGATGGTTCTTGATATCCATGTATTTTTAATAATATTTTATAACTTAAGGAACAGCTTCCATTTCTGGAATGATACTAGCCTCTCTTGCCCTCCTAAATGCATTAATTTCTCAGTCTACCAAAAAAACCCCCAAAAATCCATGAATGAAGGCATGTTTGAATGTAGTACACATGCAACAAAAGACTTATTTCTTTGAGATTACAAGGCACTTTTGAAACGCCTCACTGTACTTTCAGTTAAGATGATGCCTAATCTTGGCTTGGTATGAGATGAAGAAAATAGCGAAAACCAGACAAACGAAAATGCTCCAAACAAGAAACACAAAATACAGAAATCAGACATGCAACCATTAAATCCAAAGCTTTAAGACTGTTTTTTATTTACTTACGTGATATGGGCCAAAAATCAACCAAACTTCAAAGGAGCCTGCTCGCTCAGAGCCAAACAATCACATCTACTGTTGCTGTCAAGTGGAAAATGAGCATCTCTAGCTGTGCCTCCCCTGAAATAATCCCAAACTGCCTGTTGTTCCAGGCTGTGCTCAGAACCTCTCAGCACCACCAGCCTCTCCTCCACAGAGCTGTGCTTACAGAGCTCCTCTCCCCCATACTTCTGCAGCATCGCCTACTTGCCTACTGCACTAATGGTGTCCACAGGCGTGGGAGGTCAAGTCAGCACATGCAGGAAACAGAAGGCAAAGGGAAAAAAAAAATCCACAACCCCAAATCCAGATGCTATGCTTTTCAAAGCTGCACAATTTCCTCAAACTAGCTTTTATTAGCAATAGTTACTGTTCATCTGGTGAACAGTCCCAAATCACAGCTATAAAAACAGAAATCATTTTAATTCCTGTTATACATAATCACAAAAGCACATACAATATACACCACCTGAACTTAACTGTTAGGTTTGGGTTTTCTTTATTTCTACATCTATTGGAGATATCAAAAGGGTCAGACAAAACGCTCTGACGGTAATAGGCACCCGCCAACAGAAAGACAGCAATCAATTACAAACCATTTGCAGAAATTGTAGAGCTGTCACAGACTTATTTACAGCTGCAGTCCAAGTCAGACTGCCTCTGATTGCCAGGCTGTTTTCCACCCTTGTACCTACAAAACCAGGACAGCCTCAGATAATTTTTAAAATGATGCTAGCAGACTTCTATGTCAGCTCAGGAAGTGAACTGCAATACAGAGTGGGCAATTACTTCAGCAAATCATGCAAAAGCCCTAATAACTGCTGAATCTGACAAATTTGAGGCTGGAGGGAGGACAGGGAGCAGACCTGTCCATTTTCCCCTCTTTTTTGAGCTTTAATTGCAGCACATAATTTAGAGCATTGGAGCAAATTTAGTGCATTAAAAGCAACAACTAGTGTACATCAATTGTTTTCTGTGTATTTAAATCCTTGGAAGTCTCAATTTTGCGGCACCTGGTGTATTTGACACAGGCAATCAGGATTGGCTTTGTTCTTCTGCCAAAGCAAAGCTGATGCCCCAGAATCTCCTCCCCTCCAGCAGGACAGAAGGTCAGCATTTATGTCCACACAGTGCACAGGGGGCACTGCATACTCTGCATGAGCAGGGCACCCCAAGGCACTCAGGAGAGCCTGGCCTGGTGCAAACAGCCATCAAAGCATCCTAAGCCTTGGGGTCACCTCTGCTATGCTCCCACAAAGGTTTCTACCCCTAAGCCAGGCAGAAGTCCTAAAACAGCAGAGCAGAGAAATCCACAATACTCCTTTCAAAGGAACAATGTGTCCTAAGGGGAGAAAATCCAGTTTGTTCTTGTGTGGTTGCAAAGACTTTGGGGAAGCATAAGCAGTCGTTACACAGGGTACAGATCATCTCTGTGGGAATCCCCTTGTGCAGCAGGAGATGGGCTAAAGACCCACAATCACTGGGTTTCTCCTTATTCTCTAGGGAAAGGGCATAAAATCACCCCTATAAGACTGAAGAAGGTTATGAAGTAATTAATAAAGATTAACAGTTCCTCTCAGTAGGTATGGTTAGAGGCACAATGTATCTTCCCTATTCCAGTCTTCTGAGCTCTTACATTCTGTCTCATCTCTACCAATTTTTCATACAACCTAGCACAAGACACTAATATATTCCAGAACCATAAAAACTCTAACGTCATTCCTGTTATGCAAGAGTGCTAACACAAGCATTATCACAAATTTGCTTGAAGGTACAACCAACTCACTGACAGAATTTAAAACCACATTTCTGCCAGGTAAAATCACGGCCACCAACACAAAAACACTACCCACACTTGCAGTTGGGAGGTTCAAAACAATGTGCTCTGGAATGGGACACACGTTGCAATTTGCCTGATTCAGAGCAAAATGGACAAAAAGCTGCTCTTCAGAGACCGGTGCATTTGAAGGTGGGTACTAATTCTGGGCATTCCTGCCTCAGCTCCCAAAGTCTGGGCTAAGAGAAGGAAAACCATTAGTGCATCCAAGTCAAACAGAAACTGCAGACACATAAAGGGTCTCCAAATTAGAGAGTGGCAATCACTGTCTCTCAAACACCACCCCCCTCCAAGTCTGTAGTCCAGTTTAAAGCTACTGACATAGTATTGCTACGGTCACTGCACTATTAACAGCAAGCCCTGGAAATATCAGCAAAAAGAGAAGACAAAACAAACTGAATCAATTAGAAAGCTGTAGCAGCTTTACTGTTCTCTGCAGGAACTGGGTTCAAGCCACACAGAAAAATGAATTTGACAAGTGTCCCCCTGCTTGCCATTTGCCCCCATCACACTGCTCCTGCAGAAGCAGCAGCTGTGCTGTAGATGCTGACCTGTCAGGCTGACCTCAAGATACTAAAATACCAAGTACAGCTAATATGTGTGCAATTTTTTTCAAGTTAAGGCCATATGTTAAATTCCTTTCAACAAAATTCAGAGCATTAACACTACAACACTGACTTTTGGTTCATAATGGTTGTTGTGTCAAGCATTTTCTTACCCTGAAGGGTGGATCAGTCTTCTCCCTGTGTGGCACTTGGTCCAGAGTGCCATCAGTACTGCTCCTTTTCAAACTGGATGTGATGTCAGGCACATTACTAAAGTCTGCATTTGAAATAAAACACATAAATAAATTAGAGGGTTATAGGACAGAAACAGGAAAAGTATTTGGTCTTACCTGCCAACTTTCAGTGTCTAGTACAATTACACCAGCAGGAGAGAATCACAGAATTAATTAGGCTGGAAAAAAACTCTGAGATCATTGAGTCCAACTTATGACCTAACACAAACATATCAACTAGACCAGGACACTAAGTGCCATGTCCAGAACAAACACAAAATTTTCAATCATCTCCACCCCTCAGAAAACACTGGGAGAGGTCAAAGCAAGGAGCAACAAAGCCTTGGAACTCTGCTTTCCAAACAGCAGCTGGACATCAGAGACTGAAGCAGTGTGCATATCTGATCTACCAAAATAAACCTAACACTCCTGCTAACAGCATACTTTTGAAGGCAGCACTATCTATAATCAGCACACTCTGTGCTGAGACAACCAGCGAAGATTATTAAATGCACTCAGCAGTTCTCCTTGGATGAACATACCATTGTTTGACATGACTTAGTCCTGAATCCTTTAAAGATTTAGGAAGACAAGAGAATTTTGCTCTGGAACAAACACCCTAATTCATAATACAGACACAATCCCTTCTTCTTGCAAAAAGTTTACCAATTTTCTCAAGTTTGGAGTCCATCTACACAGTAGCTGGCATTGCAAAAACCAGAGGCAGAACTCTCCTGCTCTGTTTACTGACAGACTGTAGCTTTCAGTAACATTTACATTTAAACTCGAGAACTACCCAACAATGCTGAGCATTCATATAAAAATGATGTTCTTTCTTTTTATATTTCCTCAATTGGCTGCTGAAAATCTGCAGAGCTGTTCACATGGAAATTCTAATTAAAAATCCTAGAAGTGAAGAAGTGATTTTTGATCTGCAGTATTATCAATCCATGTAGCTGAAAATTATAAAGCAACCACCAAATAAAATAAAAAAGGA
>VYXD01000747.1:549471-571077 GCA_013397195.1 Hylia prasina
AAGAGAAGAGAAGAGAAGAAGAGGAGAGGAGAGGAAAAAGGATTTTCAGCAACCTCAGAGGATAAAACAGCAATAAAATAAAGGGGGGTAAAGTTTGCTGCTTTGTTTCCTAGCCTTAAGCCTCCAGAATATAATTCACACCACATTACCACATTTTCAAACTCTTTCTTAACACCTACAAATGCTGGAGATTTATTTTTAAGTGAAAGGTAAGATTCTTACTTAATCACTGATACCAACAACTGAAATGGCAATTAAAACAAATTCCACCCATCTTGCAATAAAATCATGACAGCTTGCAATAAAGAATTTGGGAAGGACAACAGAATTTAGCTGCCTGGGTGTTGCTGTTGTCCTGTCCATGCAGAGCAGAACCAGCTCCTGTCAGAAAGAATTGACCAACACGGACTGAAGCAGAGAGGTAAATGGGAATTTTAGGCCCAAAAGAGCACCTTGCAACCCACAAGGAGCCTTCCTGGTAAGACAAAACATGGCTGATAGACTCTAGAGGCAAGTCAGAGCAAGGCATGCAAATAACTGGGCACAATGTCAACTTGGGTTTTTCTATACGTTATTAAGGTGTTCAGGTCAAGTTTACCATTGAGGCTGACATTTTCCACCCACATGCCAAAGACTTGACCATTTTCTCATTTTCCTACCCTTGCAGAAATAAGGTCACATCACTTTTCCCCCCTCAGAGTTTTTCACCGTCTCTTCTGAGAGCCAGCTGCAGCTCCAGATATGTAAGAGCCTATGTAACATGCAACAGCCTAAGAGTTACCACTTTTGCAGAAAAAATGCATTTTGTACAACTCCACTCCAGCCATCCATCATCTTTAAGACCTTAAGAAAGAGTCTGTCTTGTCTATTTATTTTATGTTTTTACCCCTCTTCCTCCACCAAGCCTGAATAATGTTCCCCTTTCCTCTGGACTTTTAAAGTAATTTTGAGGCTCTCTTCTGTATATGAGTACACATGAATGCCCATTGACTTCCACTATTGTCAGCTCCTGGGTAAACCAACCCCTAAAACTTAAATTGACTTTTAACAACATTTTTTTCAGGGTAAGGTGCTGCCAAGGATATTATTTCCTATTGCTTCCCAGGGGAGCTCTTTTTACTTGTCCTCTGGGTTTTAATGCCCCTCTCCCCTCCAAACAGCATGTACCTGAGATACATTTTGCAGTACCATAAAGGATCTAGAGTTTGATCTCAAGTAGCTAGCTAGTGAGAAAAAAACTCCCTATTTCCCTGATTTTATGAAGTGACCATTAAACATATTTGTCCTTTACGAAGCAGTAAAAGTGACTTACACAAGCAATTAAGAGAGAACATAAATATGGGACGAGGAAAATAGGGTAAAACAATCAGCAAACAACAGAAGAAATCAGGATGACAACACCCACAGTAGGCAACTAGAATATTGTATTGTTTTTGCCAGATGACCAATCTTTTCCTGCCTTCACCCTCGTTTTGTTTTACCTTTGCAGCCTACAGGACTGTGAGAGGTAGGTCTATATAGTCTTGCCCATTTTTATAGCATTTGCCATTGGCAGAATGATTTGCTGACGAAGGAAAAGCACAGTAAATGTGATTTTGAATAGCAAAACCTAAAAAAAGTTGCACGGAAAGAATCCAAGGTGAAAAAAGACATCCTACTGCATCCTGCATTGTATGCAGAATTAACGGGGGGGGAAGAAAGGAAGGAAGGATGTATGGGTTGTTGATCAGTTTAGCATCCACATCCTGTCTCCTCTTTCTTCTTTTGCTGTGAAAGGGGACTTCCTTTGGATCTGCTCCTACAGACTATTCCCAAAAAGCACCAATATCAGCTGCATAGCTCAACACCCCCCACCAAAAAAAAAAAAAACCCCACAACAAAAAACCAAAAAAACAAAAACAAACAAACAAACAAAAAAACACAAAAAACAAACAAACAAAAAAAGTCGGATTACCCTAGAGAATGGATAATTACAAATGCAAAGCATAAGGACATGAACACAGCAAAAAGTTCAACACTGGCATTCTTTCTACTTCCAGTGATAAGTGGAAGGGGACTAGCAAAGTCAAACCCTACAAAATGTATTTCCTTTAAACATTCAAATTTTGATTTAGCTGTACAATAGAATTCATTTTATCAAAGTTCTTCACAAATAGCAATGTGAAAGCGTTCTCTTACAGGCTAGGTAACTCCTATTCTTTCAGGTAAAACTAGCAACAAAACTACAGAATATGCACAAAATTAAGAAAGATGCTATCACTGTGCAAGTACAAATTTATTCCAGTATATAATATTCTGGTTCTTTGCTGGCCATGAGGATAGAAATGTATGCAAGGAGATACGTGTTCCTAAAATTCACTGAAATTGAAGGTCAAACCAGCACCTCCAGACTTTTTTAAATCATTATTAAAAACCCCAAAAAACCCAAACCCCAAAAATCTGATGTTACTAGAATTAAGTTTCTCTCTACTTTAGGAAAACAGTTCTCTCTAATTCACTGAAAACATCACTTGAGAGGCTTTCCTGCATAGTAAATGGTGAGTGTATTGTGGCTTAATCTGCCCATACAGCTCCATTACAGTAGTATTTGATTTATTCTATTGACATACTTGCGATAAAACTGTCTGAAAGAAAAATGGGACTGATAATAATGAGTTAAACAAAACATGGTTTAAATTGTTTAACATATTTTTTTTCTCTGCTGCAGCACACGTCTCTGTCCTGTTTACACACACTCTCATGCTTGGTGAGTTGAAGTGTTTATCCCTTCCAGCTGGGATACAGGAACCTCTGAAGCAGATACTTTTTTCCAGTCTAGCAAATAGGAGTGTCTCCAGAAAAAAAAATATTAAGTCAGAGTGGTGGATTGACCTTAGCTGGACACCAAGTGTCCACCAAAGCAGCTCAATCACTCCCTTCCTCAACTAAGCAGGGGAGAGAAATATTACGGAAGGGTTATGGGCTGAAATAAGCACAGGGAGAGGTCATTCACCAGTCACCGACACAGGCAAAACTGACTCAACTTGGGAAAATTAGTTTAATTTAGCACTAATCAAATCAGATAGGATAATGAGAAATAAACCCAAATCTTAAAAACACCTTCTCCCCACTCCTCTCTTCTTCCCAGACTTAATTTTGTTCCTGATTTTCTCTCCCTCCTGCCCCTGAGCAGCACGGGGCATCAGGGAACAGGGTATTGTGGTCAGTTCATCACACATTGTCTCTGCTGCTCTTTCCTCCTCATGGAGAGGATTCCTCACACTCTTTGTGTGCTCTGGTGTTGAGTTATCCCATGGGAGACAGTCCTCCTTGAACTTCTCCAGCATGGCTCTGTCCCACGGGCTGCAGTTCTTCATGAACTACTCCACTACTGGTCCCTCACACAGGGTGCAGGACTTCTGGAACAAACTGCTCCAGGGTGGATCCCCCACAGGGTCACAAATCTGGCCAGCAAACCTGCTCCAGTGTGGGCATCCCATGGGGTCACAGCCTCCTTCCTGCATCCATCTGCTCTGGTGTGGGTCTTCCACAGGCTGCAGGTAGATCTCTGCTCTCCTATGGATTTCCATGGGCTGCAGTGGAACAGCTGCCTCACCATGGTCTGCACCAAGGGCTGCTCCAGCACCCAGAGCATATCCCACCCCTTCCTTCTTCACTGACCTTGGTGTCTGCAGAGTTGTTTTTCTCAGATATTCTCACTCTTCCCTCCAGCTGCAAGCATACAGGGTTTTTTTCCCCCCCTTCCTAAATTTCTTATCTTATTATTCTTAAATACCTTATCCCAGAGGAACTACCACCACTGTTGATGGGGTCAACCTTGGCCAGTGGTGAGTCCATATTGGAGCCAGCTTGCACTGGGAAGCATCTCGAAGCTTCTCACAGAAGCCACCCCTGTAGCCCCCTGCTACCAAAAACTTGCCACACAAACCCAATACAATCAGCTTGTTGCAAACAAGAAGAGTAGCAACAGCAGATGAATGCTAGAATTCCCAGAAAAGCACAGGGGGAAAAGAGTGCCTCTCTGTGAAAAGCTTAAACTACATCACATGAAATGCATACTAAATATTTTTCTTGGTTTCTAGCAAAGAACCACCAAATACTAAGAACACACTCAGCACCTTTAGCTACCAACATCACCAAAGAATGCCACTACTCCTGCAATGTTGTGTCTTGCTGGCAGGCAGGTGACTCAATCATTAAAGGGAAGTTATAGTGTAACCACTAAAAACTGAGAGAAAACATCCTAAGTCATGTTCCTCAGTGCTCAGCATTCAATTAAAAGCAGGCACAGAGCACACAGATGGGACAGTTGGTTTGAAAAACAAACACACACAGCATATCCAAGAGCTCTGTGTGCCCACGGGAATGTTTCTTCCCATGTTGATGCAGTGATACACATAGAAGTGGTGAATGTGGAAGTTATTCATGTGTTTGTGAGCAGTGAGGTACAATGGAAACTCATCGTCTAGCAGATGTGTGAGAAAATAATAATCTCTGCTGCAATCCCAGCCAAGAATCCAAAGGAAATCAACTGGAAAACATCAACATCGGCCATCCGGCAATTCATTTGCCATAAAGAAGCCATCAGCAAATGCAAATGTCACTTATCTCTCTTCTTCTGTTTAATTAACGAAGAAGCCTTAATTACTTTCAAGTTAGAGATGCTCTTACGAGTTTAGCTGCTCACTGCAAAGGCAAAATCATCATGAGGAGTAGGAACTGAGGATCCTGTTTCTTTATTCATAGTTCTTTTTTCATAATGCATCAGAACTTGTTCCATTTCAGACTGCTCTCACTGATTTTAAAAAATGCCAAATAACCATCACAAGCATGTCAAATGTTATCAAATGTCAAGCACTGCGTAGGTGGTATAACCACCTCTTTTTCAAACTAGGGCAAGGAGGAGTGTTTCCACCTGCTGCTCCAAAGACAATGATAAATTGAATAAAAATTCCTTCTACATCTACATGAGAAGACAACACGGAAAAATTAAATGTACCCAGTCTCTCACTTGAAGACAAACTAAGGCCACTGCAGGGCATCATTTTCAGGTCTGGGCACTACTTGATAACTATCCTCAGCTATAGGGGAGACAGGGTGAGAGAGATAAGTCACATGTTTTGTCAGAATCAGGTGTGGGAACTGCACTCAGGCGTGTCTCAGCTAAGATGCTTGATTAACAGCAGCTGTGAGTCTTTCCTGGTATCCCTGACTTCACCTGATCTACTTACCACACCACCAACCGTTCACTACAATGAACAGATTCTGACTCTAAAGGCCATGGTAAAGCCAGTCCCACTGGGCTTGGCTGAACCTGTCTGTAATCAACAAGGATTAGTAAGGTAGGACAGCAACTAATGATCAGAAAATGAACACTTCTGAGGTGGGTGCAAGCCATGCTGCACTCAAGCAGCTGAGCAGAGGACTAAACGTTAGCTCTCAACATATAAAACCTGGCACATGAAACTGAAACTCAGGAGCAAGGATTTTAATTAATTATTCAGCTGGTGATGGGGAAGAGGATGAGGCTATACAGTTGGTGAATAACATCCAATAGATATGTTTAAAGAAAGAATGAGAATGCTGGGGTAATCTAATTTTGGAAAATACAGATCTATAACCTATGTAGTAACCTTAGGCTTTCACAATAAATTCAAGGAAAGAAAATCAGAAATGTGAAGATAAATGGAATATAACATATATACATTATGGGTAAGTAGATTGTGTCAAAGTAATCTGACATCTGCCTTTAATGAAATATTTTTTAAAGAGAAAAATATAGGATAAAAATAACCTTCTGGAAACTTAGTTTAAAAAAAAAAAAAGAAACAAACTTTTATAATATCCCAAGGGAAATCATTAGGCAAAATGAAAAGGATAGGAATTAAAACAAGATAGAACTGGCTCACAGGTAAGATGAGAATAAATTTGTCTGAATTAACTCCTAGGCCTGGGAAAGGCTAGACTGTAGATTTTGTCCAAGGTGGGTTTGGGGACTAATTTTATTTGATATTTTCATTATTTGTCTCAGCAAAGAAAGTACAATACTAAGTACTCCAATTAAATACTCAAATCATTCAAAGTTAATACAAAGCATTAATTAGGAGTATGACTGGAGATGTGGATGACCTTGAAGATGAAGGCACGGTCCTAGAATGAAATCACATGGAAGAAGTTTCAGCGACCTGTAAGAACCATTGCTTCTATAACTCATGAGTTGAAAACATGAAAGAAAAATGTGGAAGTGTGGAGAAGGGGTTGACAACGTGTAGTTGTAAGCTAGAGCTACTTAAGCAATGGCCAAGGCTGCAGATACTGATCAGTCATTACACTAGCTAGGAATGTGTCTGTTCTGGCAATTAGAAGACTGGCTTTCAACCATCACAAGGATAAATTTCAGGAACAGACTTACCTAGGCATAAAGAATGCAAACAATCTATTTTAAAATGGAATAGGATAAATGTATCAATAGGGTTGTCCAAAGCCATAACAAACAGAGGATTGGACATGCTGAGTCTGGAAATTCTTTCCCATCCGCGGTTTGTCTGTCACCAGCATAACACAAATATTACACAGATACATGCACACATAATACAGGTACACAGGGTAAAATAGCCAGAAGCCTCTGGCTCTTCAGCAGAGCACAAGAAATACTTTTAGCTTCATTAGTACTGGTGTTTAAAGATCCTGACAAAGAATGTTTTTGACTAAGAGAACATTTATATCACAAGTGCATGTGGGTTATGAGCCCTCACAGATGTCCTACCCCAGTTTCTTGCTGACTCCAGCTCTGATGTTCAATAACAACTCCACTGCAACAAACCGATCATTTTCTTGTTTGTAGTTCTCTGGCACTTGAAAGGGAAAGAGGATTCTCACTTCCTGTCCTCTCTGGTGCAGTTTTTAATCTGCAGTAGTTAGATGCTGTAGATATACTGGCTCTTAAGTTATCATGGGCTTGGCCTAGACTGTAAAAGACTGATATCCTGACCTCAGATCAGAGCAAATGACAGCATTTTTTAAACACTGCTATTATCCAGTGATTTCAGCCAGATCATGCAAAACAGCAATAAAGTGGGTATCAACTTACTTTTGAGAATAGTAATACAAATTTTAGCTTGAAAAAAAAATGGATCCTGTGAAGGATTGCAGGAGGTCCAGACTGTCCACTAGGAAAGAATGTATTCAATATTTTTGCTAATTCCCAAATGTTCTAGAAACCACCAATAAAAACACAACACAGCTGATCTTTAGCATGTAAGATATTCTCCCACTCCCTGTTATAGAGGGTTTCCATAATTGGCTGTATGGTTTATATGGAAATGAGATATTACATTTGGGCAATAAAGTTAAGCCAGGTGTTTGGAAAGCTGCATTTTTCATTGTTGTGCAAATTCTTGAGACTGATCAGTTAATTACGATAAGCTTACAGTTCTCATATTCTTCTAGCCAATGTCACTATCAAGAGAAAAGTAAACTTCCAAGAGAAGATAACAAATATTTCCAAAATCCCTGGTGCAAATAATAGCAAAGTCTGAGCCAACTCTCAGAAAGGAACAAAGCTTTGGTGGTCTTCATGCCTTCAGACTTACTGAAAAACAGGGAGTGGTAGGTGAACATTCCAGCACTGCCTGGAGAAGAGAAATATCAGCATAATGAGCTTTAAAAATGCTCCCTCAGAGACCAGTACTCATAACTTCAGTTAAACAGCCTGGCAGGTAGCATGTGTGTGCTTATTTCTTTTGGTTTTATACAACCAAATATATTTCAAGTTTTCAACAGTATATTTATTCTTTTGTAATCAAGTTGAAAAAATAGATCTGTAAGCATTTCCTTCTCTATCCTTTTCCTTTATGAAAAACTTCAAGAAATATCTTTCAAAAAGTAACAGTTGATCCAAAGGAATTTACTGAATGGCTTTCAAGAGACATCTCACAATCTCTGTAAAAGGCATCCAAGTTTCACCAGAGAGATGAAGAGTTCTGGGTTCACTAGTTCACCTGTGAATCACTCATATGTCTTGCTTATGTGAGGATAGGTCTTTTCAGTTCTTTGGCTCATGTTATCCCCTGGGATCAGCATGGAAGGGGCACCCACCTGTTGGTACATATGATAGAGCCCACATAATTTCTACAGCCCTTTAGATTTTTCTCTAGGTTGCAATGAACACAATAACTATGGTCAGGAAGAAGAAAAGCAATAGAAGATTCCACGGAAGATTCATTAACTGTCCCACAATGGCCATTTGCTCTGGAAAAATTGCTAGTAAAAGTGAGGAGGGTCTAGAAGAGGAAGTTGTGGGGATACACCTAGGTAAGTTTAGTTGTGAAGGCCCACGTCTGGGTAAACTTCAAGAGGTGCTTGGAGACATATAATTAATTCTTCAAGGCCTTCAAATAAAAGCAGGTTCTGTTCTCTAAACAGTCTTTGGCCAGAGAAAGATTATTAGAAATTTGGTGATAAGTCAGCTGAGGAAAAATTCAAAGACCATGACATAAGAATGGTCCAGCTCGAGTTAGTGGAGATCTAATTTCCACCTAGGAAAAGTGGACTGGAAGGTCCTACTTTACCTCATTATTCATCTATTTCCTCTGCATGCCACAGTAGCAAATACATAAACAAATCAGTTTTTTGCATTCTTACATCCTACTACAAGCCTCAACGTATGAAAAATGGCTGCTACACACTGAGCTTATTCATTAGAAGTTTTTATGGTCACATTTGATTTCTAGGTTGAAAACTATCTCTAGGTAACTTTTGCATTAAGGAAACAGATTTTGAAGAGAAGGTAGGTAGATTTCAGCCACAGATAAGAAATGCCCATTGAAACACACCATATTCTCTACCACTACAAGATGAAGACCAAAGCACTTTTTATCTTCATTGACATTCTCTATGGATTTGGGCAAGAGACTGAGGTACCATGGGCCCCAAGTGCAGATTCTTATTAATCTCCAATTAAGTGAGTTAGCTCAATTCATGGAATCTGTGTAAGTTTTTAACTATTACACAGCGCCAGTCCATTTTTTCCCCACAGTTGGTACTCACAGTGTTCACTCCAATGCTGGAGTAAATCCAAATTTATTTGCAGGCAGTAATTGTGGTTACTGACTGTGCAGTGCTTTACAGCCTTCATGCTGCTTTAAGCAACAGTTAAAATGATAGTGAAACACTAAATTTTTTATCAATTCAAAACCACCTTCCTCTTTTTGCCTAGGAAATTTTTAGGTTCCTCTGAAAGCTTTTGAACTAACTTCAGATAACAGCTCAAATTCTCATTGCTATATTATCGTGACTTGAATCTACTAGTAAAAGTAACTTCAGTCTCTAGAAAACTGAACGTTAGAAAAACACAAATAAAATTAACTGAATTTAGTAATTCAGAAATTATTAAATCTCTGTAAGATATTTTGGCTTTTATCACTTTTTTGTGGTCTGGATGTTTTGTAACCTATTTTGAGACTGGCTAGAAGGTATACTCTCAGGTTAGCTTCAAAGCTGCAACAACTGACTCCTAGATGTAGCTGGACACTCATTCAGAAATCCTTTCCATATGTTAAAATATGGAAATAAAATTAGCATACAGCTGTCATAACATCAGATTTCCTAGACAGGATTCTTAAACACAGAATTACTAGAGGCCTGTCACTAACTACTCATTACTAGAGTAATTGTTACCAAACAAGACATGTAATTACAGACCAGCCAAGAAGATTCCCTTCATGGCCCCTCTCATCCATATGTTTTTGCTTCAGGAAGCAAACTATGAAACATCAGAAGGTGTTTTACATGCTTTCCAATGTACAATGCAACCAGGCTGCTTCTATTTGCATATGTGATACTGCCTAGACAAAGAGAAATTCCTACTTCTGACTAGGATCTGAAATGATCAAGCAGGACAAGCCTTCCTCCTTTGTTCTCACCCTTCAGTGAGGAAAGTGACACTTCTTCTTTTAACATTCCACATTTTCAAGTATAGAAAGAGGCAGTATGTTCATGCAAATATTCTTGTATCATACAGCTTTCTTAAGACATTTTGGGCGACATGCTGAACAGTGGCTTCATTCCAATCAGCCACCTACTTGTACAAGTTTGACTTTCTATAGGCTCCTTTATGCTCTCTTGTATTTCTTTTTTTTCTAAATATCTACAGAAACATCCATTTTGATGCTGGAGCGGAGTCCTTTAGATTCCTTTGCTCATTAACAGCTCATGGTGAGGCAAAGTCTTTTGACTCATTAGCTCATTAAGTAATCTATAGGAGATACAAATTAGCAACATAATGGGAAACAGCTGCCTGCACTTCTGTAGCAATGCCTGATTAGCCCCTGCATCTCAGCGGTGTGTTTCTATACGGTTATTTAACATTCTAAACTTTCTCTGCCCAAGTATCTGCCAGTTGGGCAGCTGTTCAGCCTTTTCAGTTTGAAGTTTAACACTTCACACCAGCTTCTGAGACTGTTACCTAAATGCATTTGTTTCCTAAGTGCCTAACAAATGCCTTCTTCCATTCAGTCTCACTGGAAGCCAGCGCTAGCCACAGCTAATGCACCACCCTTCTATTCCAGTTCGACAGCTGGAGATGTGTGGCTGCAGTACAAAGGAGGATGACACAGCAGAGCCCAGGCTGGGTCCTCTACACCACCATCCTCTCTACGTCAGCAAAGGCTGCAACCTACTGCTGCCATTAGGTCTTCCAGGCTACAGCTGCTGCATGCAGGGGTGCTGTCAGGGGTCCCTCTCCTTGTTTTTGCTGCTCCTGCAGGATTGCTCACATGGGAGGCATTGGCTGCCCTCAGAGATCACTTGCACTGAGGAGAGCTGGAAAGGAAATGGAGCTAGCCCTACCTAGGTTCCAAGTATGCCACCTCAGCGGTACATTTTCTTCTCCATCTCAGATTTATAGACACAAAAGTAATGAAAACAGGAAGGAAAAAGGAGAAAAAAAGTTACTAAGTAGTTTAGAAAGAGTTTGTGGCTAGCTTAGACAGTTCTTATAATTACTCCACCTACCTTACCTCTGTGAAACACAGAACATCTGCTGTTTGATGTGTTTTAAATCATGCCTACGGCACTAGTCTATATGTGAATGTCTCTAACTTTATCATAATTAATAAACCTCCTTGCTACCCATATTGTCACTCTATAGAATTCAGTAGGAAGGGCAATATGATGATTTATGCCTACATATCACTGAGCCAGAAGGTGCAGCTATACAGGGTTTAATGAAGTTTACACCAGGGAAAAAAAACCCAACTTGGCCCACTGACTTCACAGGGATTAAATCATAGCAGCATTTAGCAAAGCAGCACAAAATGCTCTTTCAGTAGGAATGCACAACGAAGAGCATTTTATAGCATAAGCAACTTTTAATCTGGTGCACACACATCTAGCAGAAAGCCAACAGGACAGTTTGTCAAGTGCCAGCAAGAGCTCATTAAACCACCATTCTTGGGAAACACTTGTATTGCAAAACATGCAGTAGGCAACAAGTGCTCCAATGGATGCAGCTTCTGAAGAGACAACTGTTTTCTCTGAATTCATGTCTACACTGCTGCAGGTCCAGGTACTGTCACAGGTCAGACCATGTCTTTTCCCAGCAATTCACATGAGGGCACGAGGAAGACACTTGTGCTCACAGCACACAGCAGTTTGGAGCAGGAGCCAGCCCACCATGGCCTTCCAAGACTACCATCAACACACAGCCTGCCCCTTGCACTGCTCTGATAAGCATGTCCTATCATATCTATGTGGTTTCCCACTGAATTGGGTAATAAGTAAGAAAAAGGAAGCTCAGGAGAGTCATCTATCTTCGGGCAGATAAGCAGCCATGCTGCACAGACAACTACATGTCTGTGTTAGTACACTGCCTTACACCACACAAAACCATCAGATACCTGGTGTTAGATCCACCAGGCAAGAGGGAGCAATGTGTGCAGATTTGCTCAGCTAACAGAGATCCAGGCCAATTATCTAACAGGACTGGGGGTATCCTTGGGACTCGAGAAGCTAAGAAGCAATATTCACCTTTTCTGAGCTCAAAGGAATTTCCTGTGAAAGAATAAAAACAGATTTCTTTGATACCTCTTACACAAAGCACAAGGAAGAAGATGTCCTACAGCACAACAAAGATAATTTATATGTTGAAACAGCATCTAGACAAACAGGACATGATTTGGTCAGAACTAATAGCAAGTTATTTTAGAAATACTTTTCAGTTAAGCTTTAGTTTTACTTTAGTTTACTAAATGCTTTCTGCAATACATTAAAGACATTTACAAAAAACTACGGGCAAATAGCAAGAAGCAGAGTGGTCTGAGCCAATGGTCCAGGCACAGCCCCCAGCTGCCAGAGCTAGAGGCCACCTTAATGTCAACATCCTCCTAACTTTATCTCTTCTCTTAAGAAGGACACACGGGTCCTTTTGATAGTCAAGGTAGGTTGGAGCTGAAAGAGGATGTGCGGGGTGCTATGTGGAAAGGTGTGCACAGTGACAAGCAGAGAGACAGCTGGTAGCAGAGCCAACCTCTGTCTTCCTTTTCCTCCCTCAACTCAGTGGTATGTGACAAAACTGAATGGAGCAAAATTTTCTGGAGATGCAGTGAGTTGTAATTACACTTTACAGAGGCATCTAGAACACCTAGCAAAGTGCATTTGAAACAGGAAATACCTTGGAATTGAATCCAAATCAGTTGTTATTACTAAGGCGGGAGTTTTTTTAATAATTTAGTTACATAAAAATTAAACTTGTGGCCAACCGATGCGCTTTGCTTCTGTAGGTGCTTACTAAGATTAAAATCAGATGCTGCATATGTCTTGGAAAACATAAGAGCCACTTTCCATGTGAGGATTCCAACCACTGATCCTCCTCCTGAAGCATTAACTTTGCAAAAACACCTCAGCGTTTAGAAGATCAGGAGCTAAAATATAAGTACTCCTCTCCAGCCATTTTTCAAAAAGCATGAAGCCTGACTCTCTCCCTCCCTCCTCTCTCCAGCTGTGCCTTAAACAGCACAAAATAGCTCCAGCAGAAGTGACTCAAACCAACATGTCCCAGACTACTCTGCTGCCCAGGCATCAGTGCAAGAGGAAGGCAAGCAGACAGCAAAACCCTTGCTCCAAAGTGGCTACAGCAGCGTTCTGTGGGCAGCTCAACTGAAGGAGAAGTTTCTACCTCTGAGAGTAGCTCTCCTTGCAACCAGCTCTCCCCTGGCACCTGCCTGCTCCCTGCTCTTCCTCCTCCTTACCTGGCTCTGGCCCTTGTCAGAACTCTGCACCCATCGGTTCAAATCCCTGAGTGTGCGGGGGCTGGGAAGAAAGATTTCTCCTTGATTAGCTGCAGGGGCTGCAGCAAGTGCTGCTGCCAGCACAGGGGTGGGAGGAGTGCTATGGGGCCAGAGGAAGAGGAGGAGGAGCAAGCCTCCTCCTTGCCAGCAGCACCCAAGATTTCACTGCTCCTGGAACTATGCTTCCAGAATAGATGGGCCAGACAGGAAACCAGACCCTGCACAGAAGGTAAGCACCCTACCCCATAGGTGAGGAGTACAACACAGAGCATAGCAACAATATGTCCATTTATTTTTCACTTTTTAATTTTTTTTTTTTTTAAGTAGTTTCTTTCTCATTTAACTTTCTAACCCTCAGAGATGGAAGTGTTTCATCATGGAAACTTGCTAAAGCAGTTCCAACCTGCCATCCCCCACCTTTTTTTTTTTTTCCCTGCTTTTTAATCACAGAGTTCTATTTACAAATTAGGGTTGATTTCAACAGTGTCAGCTAACCAAAAACAACAGTGTTTTTGGCAAAAACACGCTTGCTGAGGAAAAAGAAAAATTGCCCAACTTTGACAGTAACTAACATTCTGCAATGGATTTTCACACCTACTAATGCTCCTACCTCCTGCCTCATACCATAGATATGATATATCTATAGATATACCATAAACCCACGCAGCATTGCCCTAAATATAGTTTTCAATTCTTGTGCCTTCTCTGTTGTTTATTCCTCAAATATTCATGCCATCTTAAAAGGAGGTTTTTTTTCCTTTTTTTTTTTTCCACAGCTGTAAGAACTTCAGTCCTGTTTCCTCATTTTTTAATTCTACATAACTATTTCTTTAATTTCCTTGGCACTGGAGCTTGGAGCACATTTAGTTGCTCCACATTTATGAGTGCATTTTTTAAAAGTATTTCATCTCATTTCTTTTCCAGGATAAGCTTATTACTCGCCAAGCAGCTAAGCAGCAGGAACATAGTGGTGCCATGTGGGAGATCAAATGATACAACCACAGCAGGTCCAAAATACAGCTACAAGGGTATAACAACCTCTTGGAGAAAATGAATCACTCTCACCAAAAATTCCCTGGGAATAATTTTCAGGAGTGGCAGAATTAGTGGCTTTGGAGAAAGCCAATCACTTCCCTTCTGTACAGTAAAAGATGCCAAGGTTTGCCACGAGGTATAATTGGGTATCCTCAACACAGCAGAATATGTAGGAAAAAGCATTCATCAGAGTTACAACAAACAGTTACAAAACTGCAAACAAATGTGGACAAACTGTCCAAGTTATATGAAGTCAGTGCTTTTAAGTAAGTTCTGTTTTACTTTTGCATGGTAGTCATCACCAACCACTAGGCAGGGCATTACTGTATGACTCAGTGCTGAAAATTTCCATTTTTTAAGCACTTTCTTAATTTTAGCTCATCAATCCTCATAGCACTCTAGATAGACAGGGTTCATTTCTAAAAACAGGGAGGCAACAGAGAAGCATTGAGGTTATTTAACTCCTGATATGTACTTTCAGCCAAACTGAGCTTGATTGTTTAAAAAGGTCCCTTCTTCCAGCACTAACTTACTTTCAAAGGCGCTACTTCAGAAGAACAGACTCAGTATGGACGGGCAAATGTTAGAAATTATTTTTGATAACTGTGGCCTTAATAGTGTCTCGCTCAGCTCTACCCAAGTAGACAGAACAGTATTAAACAGGACAACCAGGGGATCAGATCCAGCTAGCAGAGGTTTAGGGAAGCCATGTCCTGCTTTAACAATCTGATCTCCTTTTATAATGAGGTGACCCAACCAGTGGATGAGGGAAGGCTGTGGACACAGCAATCTGGCTCTCAGTAAAGCCTTTGATACTGTTTCCCACAGGATCCTCCTGGAGGAACTGCCAGCCCATGGTTTGGACAAGTGCACTCTTCCCTGGCTGGAAAGCTGGGCCCAGAGAGTGGTGGTGAATGAAATTCATCCAGCTGTAGACCAGTCATGGGTGGAGTTTCTCTGGGCCCAGTGCTGGGGCCAGTCCTGTCTAATATCTTTATTAATAATCTGGATGAGGGGATCAAGAGCACCCTCAGTCAGTTTGCAGGTGACCAAATTGGGCTGGAGTGTTGATCTGCTGGATGGCAGGAATGCTCTGCAGAGGGGTCTCTGGACCAGTGGGCTGAGGCCAGTGGTGTGAGGTTCAACGAGGCCAAGTTCTCAGTCCTGCACTTGGGTCACAACAGCCGCAGGCAGTGCTACAGGCTGGGGAAGAGTAGCTGGAAAGTGGCCTGGAAAAAAAGGACCTGTGGGTGCTGGTCAGCAGCAGCTGAACATGAGCCAGCTGTGCCCAGGTGGCCAAGAAGGCCGATGGCATCCTGGCCTGGATCAGCAATGGTGTGGCCAGCAGGAGCAGGGCAGGGATTGTCCCCTGTATTTGGCACTCGTGAGGCCACACCTTGGGTCCCGGGACCACTTCTGGACTCCTCACTTCAAGAAGGACATTGAGGGGCTGGAACATGTCCAGGAAAGGGCAACAGAGCTGGTGAAGGGTCTGGAGAGAGAGTCATATGAGGAGCAGCTGAGGGAGCTGGGGGTGTTTAGCCCAGAGAAAAGAAGGCCCAGAGGAGATTTTGTTGTTCTCTACAGCTCCCTGAAAGGAGGGTTTAGCCAGGTGGAGGTTGGCCTCTTCTTTCAGAGAACAAGTAACAGGACAAGAGGAAATGGCCTCAAGCTGCACCAGGGGATGTTCAGGTTGGATATTAGGAAGTATTTCTCCACTGAAAGGGCAGTCAGGCATCGGAATGGGCTGTGCAGGGATGTGGTGGAGTCACCATCCCCACAAGTGTTCAAGGAACAACTGGATGTGGCGCTGAGTGCGATGGTTTGGTTGACATGGCAGCATTTGGTCAAATGTTGGACTTGATGACCTTTAAGGTCTTTCCAACCTTAATGATTCTATAAATTTTCTAAAGATTGGATATGAATTTAAGAGTCCTTGGCCTCCAAATCCCTGTTCGGATCATTAAATACCCCCTCTACTAATCTAAAATCTTATTCAATTCCTGAGTAACAGGACACAGAACAGTTAAACCCTTCATGATTATCTATTAATTCAAAGTAATGCCATTTTCTTCTGTTTCCATTTGAACTGATCAGGTGATCAGACACTAAGCACTAAATTCAATTAACATAAAAGTTCTTCTCATGAAGCTTAATTTAGAACTATTTGTTCCCTTTCAGAATAAAATAAATCTTCCTTAACTGCTTTTTAGCATAAAAGCAAATATACTATGTCCCTTTATCCACTAGTGTTGAAAGTATAATACATACTACAATAATTTCCTATTATAATGGAATATTTGCACAGGTTGCAAATTTATCCCCGAGGAATGAAGGAATCTAGTGAATGGACACATACATTTATTACACTGAATACTCGAGGTAACACTGGCTTATGATATCAAGCCAACAAGCTCGATGATAGCCCTGATATAATTATGTAATTAATTAGCTCTATCATAATTTTTGGTTTATGACACTAACTTTTATGTGCCACTAGCCAATTTAATGGCATTTTAAATTGAAATAAGGCCCCTGAGAGAGATGCTACTTACTGAATCACAAATCTTGTATTCAGATTTCTTTTAATTTCAAAAGATGACCTAATAAAATTGCTTTATAATTAAATCCATTCTAACAACTTCTCCTATGTGATTCTTTCTCTTCTCCCATTTTTAATTACGAAAAAATTCCAATCAGAAAACACTCACCATCGTAATTATATGCAAAAATCAGTGATCTCTTTTTGTAGGTCTTGCTGCTCCCTTCACACGGCACTGCATCCTGGCTAGCTTTCCTGCAGAATTTTACTAGCATCCTCCAGAGGCAGAGCGACGAAACTGCACCTTTTACACTGAAAAGCTCATTGAATTTGCTTCTGTCTTGTTTGAAAAATAGTCAAGGCGTGGGAAGAAAGGGGAGCAAAGCCCCATGTACTTTCTATTTCAGACAGACATTCACAAGTGTTCTGGTATCACAGGATGTGGATCTCCAGTGAAGTAACATCAGATAAAGGAAAGGAAGGGAGTCCATGGCTCACCTCCACCCATAGTGGCAGAGCCCCTCTTTGTGCCACCTCCTATCCCCAGCTGAAAAGGCAACCCAGCAGTGGGCATTGGCACCTCCTTGGGGCTGGGGGGTTGTGATGTCATCCAGGAGCATTCCTTACCACATGGGCACCTTCTCTGCCTGGTGCTCCTCACATGGCAACCCATCGGGATCTCAGCCTGACACAGCACTGTTAGGATACACCCTCCACCCAGTGCTTAAAACAGTGGTATTACATTGGGTAAGGAGTATGAGCAGGTAGAAGCAGAACAATCCCCATAAAAGCTCTTCTCCTAGGCTTTATTCTACACGGTGTACCCAGCAGGAGCACAATATCACTGGATGGGAGCAGAGCTCAATGACCCCTTTCTGAGGGGATGATGACTATTGCATTGAAGATACCCTTAATGTATGTGGTACTTTGCCACACAGAAAGCATGGCAAACACAGAACAATACTCCGCTTCTGAAAGCCATCACACCATTTCAACCACTAATGCCTGGGAAATGGATGTGTTGGAGATACTCAAGATGACACAGAACAGTTAAGAGAACACTTGATAATACTGGATAGCACAAAAAAACAGATTAAAATATTATAATTTCCCTGCAGACATAATAATATTCTGTTCCATTTCTGCTCCCTAAAAAAATAATAACAGACAGATATTGAGCACAAAAGGAACTTAAACAGTTTGTACTTGTGTATTTAAGGCATGCACATAATTTTAATCATGACTGAGTTTTAAAAAACAGTGATATTCAAAGTGAGGTGAAAGTAATAGAATTATTGTCAAGTTCTTACCATTTGCTGTGTTCTTTTTCAAGTTATCTAGAAACTCTTCCAGGAGCTGTGACTGGTTTGGAGGGGGCAACAAACTCTTTGGGTCCCTGGAAATGTCACCATCTGACCAGGACACACATAAGGGTTGCTGGGTCCCACAATGGCTCGTTCTCACTGTAAGCATTACACTTCTCTCTGAAAACAGTAACTCCATCTGCCTGAGATCAAGATCACACACAGCCTCTCCATTTATGCTCAGGATTTCATTGCCTACTCGGAGCCCTGGCAGCATGTGAAAGCAAAGAAAGAAAGAAAAATGAGGTAATGTAATATAATATAAAAAGGGTGACAACCCAAACCGTATGCTGGCTTGCCTTTTATCTTTCTGGTTTGAATTCAAATAGTCTAATCCTACCACAAGTCCATTAGAACCAATGGGAGCATTATTTGTGCTATAATTATACAGATTGACCTCACGCTTGCTTACTTTGATAGGTGCTACCCACAGTACAGCAATCAAGTTGGTTTTGTTTAAAGATGCTACAGAATTGGGTGGGTGGGAGAGCAGCACAGCTTTCAAGAAGACTGGAGTAGAGGCACCTCTCACAACCATCACTATACAGCACCATAACACATATTTCATCATCTGTGAAGAACAAGGCACTAGTCATGCAGATCAAATTATTCATGCAAAGCTGCAACAACTAAGGATGAAGTTTTTATCAGCTTTTATATAAATCTAAACCATGGCAAATGCTGTCTTTCTAAGTGAGCAAAACCAAGTAGACATTGCCATCAGGTAGCAAATGCATATCTCTGTCCCCATTTCTCTGGGGCTATTTTTCAGACAGCAGAACCCACGTGATCCTCACATGTGCCAGTGAAGAGAGACACAGTTTCTGAGCAGCGCAGTGGGAAGGTGCTCGCAGAAATGTATGCAGAAAACTGTTCTGGGGAGGAAGGCTTTTTGCCAGCAAACAATGGGTCATAGAAAATGATCAAGTCCATGAAGTTCCCCAGTGTGAGATGAACTCTTTCTCCAGTTTGTTCCTCTGTGCAAAAGCACTCGTTTGGATGGCTGAACACAGACTTTGTCTCCAAGGGTGAACAAGAACTGTCCCCGCTACACCGAAAGGATAATTCAGTTACTCTGTGGACACTATTTTGCCTACTATTACATACTTTCCCTGGTCTTCAGGAAAGAAAACTGTGAACGGTAAAAGCCAAGAAACATTTCAGACAGCATTACTAAAGCTCCTTCAAGTTTTTTGACTCAAAAAAGATAATGAAGAATAGTTTTAAGCACAAACAGGATACAATACCTTCCTTGTAGGCCAGTCCATCAGGGAGAACATCACTTACAAAGATATGGGTGAGATGATCATTTTCAGCAACTTGGGCTGTGACAGCAAAGCCTGAAGTAAAAGAAGTTTAAATAAAATAAACTTTCTTGGGAACATTTCCCTTTTATTTCCTGTATTTAGTAGACTTTACATGAGAAGGAAGATATTTCTCATGAGAACACATCCATAGAGCATATAGAAATTACCACATGGTTACCCAGTCATTGTAAGGCCTGTTAAAATTAGTAAGACTTTTCAACTCTCAGAAAATGCTATGCCCTGCTATAAAAAAAAAAAAAAAAAAGTTCCAAAAAATGTATTTTTCACCTCAGCTCCATGACATTTCCATAACACAGCACAGTCCATCATTACAATAGGAGTTCTGCAGAGTGTCCATCAGACATAGAGGTGTATTAAACAATTCCAAAAACTGGAAACCCAAACTATAAAGCAGCAAACTATACGAGACTAATGAGTGAGAAAGGCTAGAATATAATAATTTAAAACTCTCTTGCAGCTAAAGCATAGCATAAAGCTGCCTCACAGTGGTATCCTTGCAAGGTATGTAATTATTCTTAGGCATAACTAACTCCCATGGACAAAAAGCCTGTCAGAACTGGTTCCAAAGTATACTTTTGATACTGTGCCAACAGAGGATCCCACTACAAAAAACAATGGCAGACCTTGACCATTGCCTGACTGAGAGCACATATATTACTCCTGGCAAAGGACATCCATTTTTCAGACAAGCCCATGCTTCAATTATTTGGCCGCTGTAGGAAAATGAGAAAGTGGACCCTTCCAAAACATAAGAAATCCACTTGCTAGTGTAAAACAATCAGTTTGGGTCTCTGTTATAATGCTTTGAGTTCTTTGCAGACTCACATTTTGAGCCATTAAGGATGGCTCTATCTGCTCTCAGAAACAAAAAAGGCCTGAAGAGAGAAAGTAAGCAATGAGAAGAATAAAAAGAAGAATTCCTGAGGGCTTACCATAATCAATTATGTTTTCAGTCTTTGTAAGATGAACATGATAAACATTTAATGGACAAATCTCTATTTCATCATACACCTGTTAGAAAAGAACAGTAGCAGAAGTCATGAAATTATGAAAATGCAAACATCAAACCCCAGATACAGTATGAGAAATAAGCACAATATTCTTTCCATCAAGACTTGCCGTCTTTACATAGAGAACCTTTTTACTGTGTAAACATCACTGGGACTAAAGCTAAAGACCAAAAACCCACCCTGGAGTACAAGCTGTCACTTTATTTTTGTACTAAAAGCCTCATTCAAATGTTCAAACATTTATTGAAGAAAGTGTTTGCAGTGCCTGGCCACTCAGAACTGTGAACCAGCATGACAGAATGCAGTCCCAAAACAGCTTTAAAACCTTATTTTAGATCTAAATTTCTCACATTTGTAGGTGATAACTCAACTGCTGCTACAGATATCACAAAACTTTATCTAAAAGGAGTTACACTTTCCTGGTCTACTATGTATTCATACGGTTCAGGAGCACAATACTCAGTATTTTCATCAACCAGTCTTCTGAGTTGTAGGCCATAGTGTCTTGGCTCCAGCTGTTTCATCTAAAGAAGAAAGAGAATGGAGTTTGGAATTTATTATTTATTTCCAGAATCCTAAAAGACAGAGAAGCGACACACACACAATAAGCTTCTAAAATCATGCAAAAGCAATCTCAAAAAGTAATTTTCTACCTATTTTTGTAGTACAAACAAAGTTAGATGCATTGCTTAAAATATAAGGTTACAGTGCTATTTCCATTTTGCCTTATGATCCTCTCAAATCCTTTCATAAACACTATGTCTGGGCTATTAGATTAACTGAGCAATAATATATGTTTCCAAAGATATCTCAACAGTCCTCTGTCCTTTTGAACTGAACACTCACAACCACCTTTTTCTGTGACTGCTTCTAATGATTCAGTTCTGCTCAGCAGCTTTTGCTTCTGATGTAGAAAATACGTGTGCACGTACAGGCAGTCAGGAGAGGGGATGGGATGGCAAGCAGGTTCCCTAAGGGTTTGCCTTTATTAGATTTTATTTTTATTGCTGGGTTTCATCTACGATCAGAGAGCTTCCCCCC
>VYXD01000747.1:571124-609353 GCA_013397195.1 Hylia prasina
TTTTAACCACATGAGGTCAAAGCAAAGATCCTGTCTCAACAGGAAGCCAAAGGGAAATAGGGATATTCCCAAAAGGCATTAGCCTGAAAGTGCTGAGCCCCTGATGGGATGCTCTGAAAAAATCAGGATACTGGTGAGACCATGGCACAAAACATTTCATTTTAGCATATTAATAGACCACCAATTCTAAAACAGGAGGAAGCAACATTTCCAAAAGAAGTGGACTGACAGCCTCCCTGAGGGTTATTTAACCCCTTTAACACATCTCAGCAGCTTACAAAATTTAACTCTACTGAGTAACTGGTAGTTAACATTTTATTACATGCTGCAGTTTACAAGTGACTTGTGTTCTGTGTCCTGAAATTGAATTCAAATGCACAAGTTTTTTTATACAAGCTATCCAAAAACCTCAGATGGAAAACAGAAATTAGAAAAGTATAAACCTCATAAAGCATGGATGAAGGGGAAAAATAAAACCCTAACAACTCTTCTGAACTTTAGCCTTATCCACATAACATTCAAACATTTTCTGTTAAGAAGAAATATTCCTTACACTCACCAGAGCAGAATGAAAATGTAAGAAGGAAAAGAACCAGGACAGATGAGCAGAAAGTATTCAGCATTAGAGAATGCTTATGAAAAGCTTTACACACAGAATAGAAAGACAAAATAAGACAGAAAAACATTTAAGAAAAAAAATCAAGGAATTTAAAACTAAATTTTCATGCGATACAGACAATGAAAATTAAAAGCCAGCTTTACAGTTACAAATATTTTGGAATGATAGAGTAAGAGAGGTAAGGAATTTCCTTTTCAACTTAGTTTTACTTTTATAAATTTTATTTGCTCCTTCAGGGGTCTCACGCGGCACCCTAAGGGCCGCAGAACGTTCTGGTTCTTTCGTGCCACCTGGTGGCCAAGTCGTGTGTCACACAATCCCTTCAGCCTGACAGGGCACAGCCAAGTTTTTAAACGTAAAGCCAAACATTAAACATTTTCTCAGGGATTCAGTCTCCACTGGGAGAAGCCACGAGAAGATAATTTGTTCTGAATGATGCCCTGATGCCCTGGAGATGCATTGTGATTTGCCTAAATCAGAGTGCTTATTTTGATTTAAAAAGCTGTAGCTTTTTTTTTTTTCCCCTACCCAATATTAGCACACGAAAAGAGCCATTAAACTGGGCCCTTTCCTCCACTAATGCCTCAAAATTCATTAACTTCAAGCCAGTTCAATGAGTTCACAGGGAAATTCACCATAACCTATGCCAAAAGATACAGCTGGATCTTGTCTGGCACAGGGCTCCTTTTTTCCCTGTTTTTCCCCTTGTGAAATAAATAATATATATTTATCAGTTGGCCAGAAAACAGAACTTGGAGGTAAAGAGTTATTTTCCCCAAAAAGCTGTTTAACATAATTTAAGTGACTCGAATGGTGAAGTTACAGAGCTAAATTCAAGCACTGATACTTATGGAGACAGAAATGTTAGGTATGTCACAATGCTCCAGAGGTGCTGGTGTTTTGTCTGTAGCTAAAACTAGTATTTTTATTTTGCCTTCAGCCTGTGACTCAGTTTTCTGTTCCATAGGAAACATTATAGCACTCCCTCTCAAATTGCCAGCACTGACTTTCACAAGTGAACTCACTCTTTGAAAGGCACAAATAGAGCTTGTATTTAACTAAAATCTTAAAAAGGTCCTTTCAGAAGCAAACCTATACCATAGCGTTTGTCACAGCAGTCTTAAACGCCTTAATCTCCTGGCTCTACCAGACCCTGTTGCTCCTCTGTGATTAATTTGCACAGAACAACCAGGTTTTCTGCAAGGACAACCCAGAGTGGACATGTGCTGAGACTTCCCAGGGCTGACTATCTGGCACACTGTCATTGCTCTTGAAGTACCCCTCTGTGGGCTGTCTCCAGCAACACTTTTTGAAAACCTGTCCACAACCCTGCTGCTTTGGCTACAGCACATAACCACAACTAAGGAAACAGAGCAGTGTGCCTTGAAACAGTGACAGGGAGATGGTTATTATGTATTATTAGTATTATATATTATGTCATTACTGTATTATTATATATAGTGATAATCTGATTACGGTTTTCCCTCTTTGCGCAGCCACTGATATACTATGTTCCTTCTCGAGTCCACAGCTATTTACAAGGTGAAAAAGGTGAAAAATAGGTACCTTGCAAGCCAAAGACAAAACATCCTCCACCCTGTGCTCTGGCTTGAGTGTCAGCGCCACTGCTTGGCCATCAAAAAAATGAACATATGTCTGTGTTTCCCAGGTATTCTCCTTCTGGATGCTCTCTGGCACTGAGCAGTAGACATTCAAAAAATCATCAACTTGCTGCTGGAAATAAGGGAGAAAGGTGTAACATATGCAGATGTTAAAAAACCAAACCAAACCAAACCAAACCCAAACTTGCAATTACATTAACAGTTTGCAGTGGCCATGTATTGAAAAACAGTGCTGTGTATTTTCCCCATGGCAAGCCAGGGAAAGAGTTCTGTTACCTGCTCTCGTTCACTATCAAAGACCTGATTTTCTAGAGCCTGGACTGAACTTGCTATGCTTTCCCATTATGGAATTTCATGCCTTTATCTCATACTAATCACTGATTTAACTGATTGTGGAAATATGTAGCTGCCTGGTATTATATCATAGTGGAAATAAAATTTTAAGAAGAACTGATAATTATAATTTTACATAACCAATACATGTAAAAAAACTCTGCAAATAAATAAATAAACAAATAAATGGAATTTTGTTGTCATTTTGACAAAAAAAATTACAACAAAATTCCAGCAGAGAGCACTGTGGAGCAAGGCTAGCCGTAACAAAATAAAAGACGAAAGAAGGAATAAAGTGCTCCTGTTCTATTTACAGTTTGAGAACATCGTGTTTCATCGGCAGCAGAGGGTATTTGCCTGTTTACCATTTTGCTCCACATTCTCCCTCTTTCCAGTGCCACTCCGTTTGATCAAATGACATCAGTCCTAAATAAATTCCCTGTCACTTCTCACCTTTCACTTTCACACTTTCTCCTGGACTGCACTTCAGGCTGCATGTTTCAAAGGAAGCCATGCAAGGAGAAGACAAACACCAAGAGGTGTTCAGAATTAGGAGTTTCACATATAATTTGGGTCAGCCTATTCGCACATCACTTAATCACCTATATCAAGGCATTTAAGTTTATGCAGATGGAGACCCTTGATTCCCCACACAGTCACTGGAAAGGGACAATAACTCCACAGAGTGGCAAGACTCCCACCCAAGGCACATCTTAAGATATCCCGAGCTCTTCTCTGGCATCCCTACCTCCTTCATGCTTTTTGTTAGTATTTTTTGTTTCTTTGTTGGGCTGGGGGGGATTTGTTGCTTACGTCAGGGCCCTTGATTACACAGTTCTGCCCCCTCTCCACTGGGACACAAGCCCAGCAGTGCACCACAATTAAAAGCTGCTGTGAAAGCTGCACAGGGACTCTTTCCCTTGCTGCAGGCAACAAAGTTATTGACAACAATCTGTCAGTAGTAACAGATAGACTAATAGTATTTTCTTTTTGCAAGTAACAACTGCGGCTGTAAAAACGATGAAGCAAGCAACTCTATCCAGGTAATTACCAACCAATGGAGAAATTCAGGTCACAGACAGCCCAGATTGTGGCATAGTAGTAATGTGATGCCAGAACAACACTGGTTTGGTGGAATAATATTAATGAACTAAGTCTATTCATTAATCTTGTCTATCTTGCTCAACTATCCCTTTTAAGTAGTTGAACATGAAATTTCAATTAACACAGGTGACGGAAATCCTACTGAAATCCATCAACTTATACATAACAGGAATCGTGTTGCATACTGCAATTAACATAGTGTTGAAATCTACACCAGGTGAAGTTTGACCTTGGTGGCTGTAGGTACAGCCTGCTCATAATGCTGGTGATGTTGAAGAAGATCACTCCTGTGGAACTGTAGTCCTCTCAGCACTAAACCAACTGCCTGAGAATGAAGCCTGACCTACCTCCACAGTATAAATAACAGAAAGGAGAAAGGGGGCAAGGTGGGAAGGCTGCGGGAGATTAGCACAAATGAGTCAGGCTGAATTTCTCTGGTGGCTTTCTCCAGGGAAAACCAATGCTATGCTTGCCTCAGCAAGGGAGGCTTGCAACTACTACAATGGTTTATTGCCCTGCAACCCTAGCACTTCAAACCTCTGCAACTGAAATAAGTCTTACTACTGCCAGAGATGAAAAAACCATAACCTCATATCATACAGGATTAAGGTGATGAGAAATAGGTTCAAGGCCACATTTTGATGTAAGCTTTTGTAACAGGACAGAAAGCTCTGCAGCCAATGTGAGCTACATCCTTTCCTTGCCATGTACACTGATGCTCAAGCATACAATTTGAGATAAACTTCCCTCTGTTATTAAACATGACTGTGTTCCTTAACTGCAGTCAAGGAACCGTTGCTTCATCCACATTTTCCGTCTCAGAAAATCTGACATGAAAAGGGATTTTTTTTTTCCTGTTATGCCTGCAGTGACCAATTCCACAATAGTTCATTCATTCATTGCCACATGAAGTTATAACAACCCATCCAATTTTCCAGGAAGAGGTGCCAGGATTTGCAGACTGTCACATGTTGTGCCACAGGGCTGCTGCAGGACCAATAGGTTACTTCATAATTTCCTCCCACTATTTGCCTCTGGTTTTATCATCCTTTTCAGGGAAAATACAGCTTCCCTGGCAGACTTCACTATTTGTCATTCGCTACCCTCCGCAGGCATCATTTCATAAAGGTTTTTATGCTGTTTTTGTTTCTGGTTTCTTTTTTCATTTTAAATCAGCCAGTGAAACCAGGCTGATGCCAGAGTAACGGTTTTCAAAGTTATGATGAATCATTTCTGAGTTGTTGTATGATTCACCAAAATGTCAGGATCTTGAAAATGCCCACGCTGTATTTAGTACCCATTGAAAAAAGGTTTCAGAAATAGGGTTTAAATAATAAGGGGAAAAAAATGTTTTTCCAGCTCCAGAGCTCTGCTCACCACCTAAATTGTGTGGGTTTTTCTAGTCTTGAAAGACAACCCTGCTAAATTTTTAAATTCTGGCCTAAAACCTGCAGCCACCTCTGATGGTTCCCCTCTACCTGGAGAACAGAGCTGTGAGCCCGTGGCTCAGTTTGGAGAAGGCAGCTTTATCTAGAGCTGGGACGAGACAAGGTCTGTCTCTTTGCTGACACTTCACCAAAGAGAGAGCATTTCATTCTGCCTGCTCCCTAGTGCCTTCAAAACAATTCTCTGTCTCCTCAGAAGGGTTCAAGAGGAGTAAATGCTCCTGTTAGGTCAGAGAACAGGAGGACCACAGCAGACCCTCTTGTATAAGGCAGCCCCATCAACCTCCCAGCCCCAAAGGGGTTGGCATCCAACCGAGGGATTAGTGTCACAGCCCTTCAGGAGAAACTTTCAGGGGCTGTGCCCAAGAAATCTCTTGGGTCACATCTCATGTGGCAAACCTTTCCATGTTTGAACAGGAATGAATTGTGTTTGCTGTCTCTGAGATGGGACATGGATGCCATGTCACACCACACACAATGGTACATTTTGGAGGAATTTGTTAAGTGTTCTCCACAGGAGCAGATTTCAACCCCATAATTACAATTTATTTTGAAAAGAGAGTAGTGATTTGGTTTAAATACTCTCTCACTCCGGGAAATAACAGGCAAGTGGCCAAGTAACAAAGGGAATTCAGGTATTTCAATTCACTTTTCCAAAGAACAGACAAAATGTGAAGGTACTTTCAGAAGGCAAAACAATGTTGCAGGATTAGCTGCTGTCACTGGGAGATGTCCTTCCAGACTGGGGGATGGCAACACTATGCCCCAGGGAGGCTGAAGGAATGGAGAAGGACCATGACTGAGGCTAGGCAGAGAAAAGCAGCAGATCTCCTTCTGGGCATCAGAGAACATCAATCACAGCTATTTATTGGGTAATGCAGCTGAGGGGTGCTCCATCCTTCTCCTTTATTTGGGCAATCTCCAGCTTTATATTAAAACTCACTTCTCTGATGGGCTGGTATACAGACTTTACATAGATTTTATTGCCTTAAAACTCAAAATACAAAGGTTCTGCTGAAGAAGACAAAGGGGAAAAACATACCTTGGGTTTTATCCCATCCCTGGAAACCATCAAGGTCAGATTGGACAGGACTCTGAGCCGCCTGATCTAGTTGAAGATTTTCGTGTTTATTGCAGGGGGTTGGACTAGACAACCTATAAAGGTCTCTTCCAGTCCAAACCATGCCATGATTTGCCATGCTGTGAAGGATGCCTTCAGACAAGCTCGGCCCCGAGTCTCTCTCACAGTGCACTGACTGTATGCATTAATGTGTGAAGAAGCTTCTAGGGGTTTGGTTTTGGTTTTTAAAGCTTACCATGAAACTTATGTTAAAGTGGTTTCATTAGGCAGAGTTATAATCCTGTCATCTAACAATAAATACATTTTATGAACCTCTTTAGGGTCTCTGAACCAGCCCCACCATTACCTTAGAGAAAGGCATTCAGGAATTCAAAAACATGATGATGCAGAATGAGAGCAGGTATATCATACCTCAGCAGAGTTGGCTGAATTCTGCACACCAGCAAATCCATGTCCTCCTGCTGAATCAAAAACCTATTGAAAATACCACAGATAAATAAGTAGGTTGAACAAATAAACACTTTTACTTCTTATCTGTTTTGGTTAAATCCATTGAAAAAAACCCCAAAATAAAACTAAATTAAGGAATATGTATCAACCTGCTAAGTCTCAGGGATCTTTTTGTACTTTTTATTGCTTTATTCTGACGAGAAGTAATAAAGAAATACAACCCTCTCCATATAAAAAAAAAATCTAAGCAGATTTTCTCTTTTAAGCTACATGCACACTCCAATTCAAATACATATAAAACATGTTCTTGTTTTTTCCTAACTAGTATTTAGTAATAAGATTAAAGTCATTTACCTTCAAATCATACACTATACTGGAATTATAAATTTCACCCTTCAGGATACTGCTAGGGAGAGCTACAAATCTCATCATGACTTCAAGGGACTATTTCAAATCATTGTTGCTGGTTTCTAAAACCTTCCACCCTACAGTTTTTCATCTTTTCTAACCAGTTTTCTTGCACTATTGATTGAAACTTTTAGCTTAGCTTTAAAGGCATAGTTGACCCAAACCCCATACTATTAAGTAATGAAAGTAGCTGACTACTGTGTCTGCTTTGGAAGTGATGAAGGCAGGACCTGAAATGTACATTGCCCACATGCTTTGGAAATTTAAGAATTTTGGTATCTCACAAAAGTGCTGAGCTTATTCATTTATTTTTATTCCAATAAATGGCTATGGATACAGATATTTTGGTGATAAGGCTGGTGTAAACACAAGGATAGACCTATACACTTTATATATGACATTGAGATTTGCAAGTTACATTACCCTCCTAAACTGCAAATTTAAAACCCATTTTTTTAACTCCTTCTGCAGTCAACAAATCAGGACAATATCAGACTTGCAGCTGACCTTTTGGGAGCTTTTAGTATTTGCAAAAGCCTTTGTGACAATCCAAGATAACAACAAACCCTAGATTTCATACAAAAAACAGTTTCTGCTAATGCAAATGAAGGGTACCACTTCTGAACTTCCTGGTCTCACCCACAGATGTAATCAGAGTATATTATTGCTTATGATTTGTCAAAACAGTTCACCATGTAGACATAAGAAAGCAGATAAGCATTTAAGAAACTGAGGATAATGTGAGCCTAGACATCCCCCATCTGCTACAGTGCAGTTTTAACTGATTTGTAGAAGACTGAGCCACTTCATTAATGTTTACAAAAGCTTCCCAGCACAGAAACTCTGAACATTTTTATTAATGCCATAAAAATAAACAAGATAAAATTAAAAAACTTCTCTGACACAGTGATATTCAAGAATATAACATCTGATTTTGAAGCTAGGATACTGGAGATTAAAACATACCAGCTTCAGTCAAATGATTTTAAATCCAAGAAAACAATGATTTTTTTAATCTAATGTTTGACAGAATCATCTCAAAACAGTGAGCAGAGAAGTAACCTCCACTTCTCTGCTTAACCCAGCTGGCTAAAAGAGACAAGAAAGTTATCCTCAGGCCTATTCTGATTTTGATATAGAATTATGTGCATATACACAAGTCTGAGGCTCTCTTTTCAGCCATCTTCTAGGTTCATGGGTCAATTTTCAAGCCATGCCCATAAAAATTCCTCACTTTTATGGGCAACACTCAGCATTTACATTTCCTTGTACTGCAGGATGTTTAATTACAAAAAGAAAAAGAAAATCAAGAGCCCCAGTTTGTCTATGAAAACGAAAACATTTTTGGGCCAGCTGGTTGCAAGGTTTGGAATAAGAAGGGTAAAGACCCATTGGGGGCACCTCTGCCTGCGATAGGCCTCCCTTCTCTTTGGTCAGACAAGCACTGGGAGGGCAGCAGGAGATTCCTCTCCTTGGCACAGATATAAGATTTCCTGTCCCTGAGCTCCACAGAATCCCCTTCATGGGCTATAAAGCACAAGAGAAGATGTATTACCTAGTTAAAAAAAAAGTGTGAAGTATCAGCTCTGCTGGGAACAGAGCTAAAGGGCGTAACATTCCTTCCCTCAGGGCTCATATTAATAAAGAAATAGAGGTGCAGGACTCCCAGACCAGACTCTGCTGCTGGCAAACACAGGGAAAGTTATGTGAAAAGGATGACCTAGGGAGAATTTCTCCTTTAGTTCCTTCTTTCGTAAGACAGATTTGAGTTTCATTAATCAATTTCACCATGTTAACACATCCCGATCAATATGCTAAAATGTGTAACAGGCAGAAGTTTAATGCCAGTGATATTTACCTATTAAAAACATAAACCAATAGACCAGAAAATTATGATGTGTTATTTTGTAACATCAAATCTGTTGGATCAGCCCTGTGTCTATTGCAGGACATGTACAGATAGACTTGTTTAAATGTTCTGCAACAGACTACCAGGCATGCAAGAACAGTCAATTTTCAAGTGCTGATCAGGGATTTTGTGACTAATAAAACCAAGGGCCAAGGAATGACAGGAACAAAGTTAGCTAATGAAAAATGCACACAGTACTGCTTTGCAGGAGCAACAGCAGACGTGGCAGAGGCTAGTGAAAACAGTAGTGTTCTGAGTGAGAGTGCACCTCTGTAACTTCTGCCTCACTGTCAAGAAGCACCTCTGCTCTTATTTACCTTTTTTTCGGGGAAAAGGCAGCAAACCTTTGTTTTGCATATAACTGTGCTTTTGTTGAGAAAACACAGACTCCTGAAGCATGGAGCTTGCACTAAATGTAAGCATGTGACACTAATTTCAGAAAGAGAAAAAGATGCTGTGGTTTCACCAGCAATGCAGCCCTTCAGTGGGGGCACACATCAGCATAGTCCCTCTCCCAAGAGCCAGCCTGACCCTGCACACCAAACTTGTGCCGAGTCTTCAGTAAACTGGTCCGGCACTATTTGTCAGCTGTCTGTACTGAGAGCTGACTCCCTGCATGACCAGTCTTCTCCTGGTGGCTAAAATGCACTTCTAGGAAGTGTGTGTTGCTTTAAGAGGCCATGCCAAAGATGTCTGTCTTTGCAGAGTCTCTTTTTCTCCTGAAGACTCACCTAAGTCACTCTACATTGAATTGCAACAATGCTTCAGAGTCCCACTCACAAACACACACACACTGTGCTGAGGACTGTGCATAGACATTACCTTGAAAGAAACCCTACTTCCAAACAGTTTGCAATGTGCCAGAAGGGAAGTTTTGTTATAAATTCCAACCTGATGTTCTTATGCTGAAGATAATTAAATTACTGGGTCAAAACCTGTCATTCACCAATCTTATTTATCACAAAACCCCCCCAAAATTAGGCATACTCCCTTCACAGGTGATGATCCCATTGCAAGTTTGCCACACCTACTGAAACCTTGGATGCAGGTTTGATGGACAAATGTCTTCTACCCTGTGCACCAACAGCACCTTGCAGGATGAACCCCAGGAGAAACAAGCCATTCTATGCCATCCCCAGCAAATAAGATCTACCTGAGTTATGGAAGGTCGCTTTTCTTTTCCTTTTCTTGCCAGTGTGTCCAGTCCTTTTAGAGAAGAAAATAAACCCTTCTTATTTCGAACCCTTTGCGACAGAGACAGGGTACGTTTCCTGAGAGCAGCTTCATCCCTGGAGCAGATCTATTTAAACACAGAGACAAACCCTCCTGTATCACTTTCATAACAGCAAAGTATTGACAGTTATTTCAACCTGAGGCATCAAATGTGGGTTACTTCAGTTCATCTCAGTGTAACATGCCAAATTGCAAGGACAATGCTTTAAACTTTCAGCAGTGATGTTTTTTCAGTATTCCAGGGGTGTGGCAGCATAACTGTTTTGTCATGGGGCAAAATTAGAAGCCATAGGAAGAGAGAATCTGAGAAAACATTGCTCTGTAAAACAAAAGCTAATGAAAAGGCTCTGAAGAAGAATGACAACATTCAGATATGAAATTGCTAGAGGAAGACAGACTCTCCAAATTGCCAAGCATAGGAGATAAATGGCATTGAGTTATTAACAAGGAATGGCACAAACCACACAGATAAAAACAGTGGCAGAGAGGAACATATTCCCTGACAGGTCTTTCAGTACTACTCTTCAGACTTCACATGCAGCCAAATGTGGTCCAGCCCTCTCTGCCAAGATCAGCCTTGCAGCCCTGCCAAGGTTAAAGAGTAGAGGCGAACCTGCTACTGCTGCACTTCACTCGAAGCTGATGGGGTGACAAAAAGTTACAGCAGCTGAGGATCTCACTCATTCTTCTTTAGAAACACAATCCACAGTTCTTAAAAAAGTGACATTTAATTTTGAATTGTTTCTAGCTTTAGCCTATTCTAAGAATACATCCTTTCTAGGAGGGACTCCAAATCTGGAGTCCTCTGGGGCAAAAAAAACCAAAACAAAAAGTCATGGTCATATCCTGAAGAAGAAAACATATTTGCAGTCAAGGAGCAGGCAGAGAGGGTGAGAAGGGTACAGGACTGCCTAAGCCATGCCTGTGGGTGCATCCATGTATTATCCCAGCACAGCTCCACATCTAAGCACATGGTGATTTTGTGTAACACACCCATGAAAGTGCATTTGGACTTACCAGTGCATGGAAGGATGAGACAGAGAAAATGCCAAGCCTCCCCAGTGCCAGTTTTGAAGGACGACTGGCAGCAGCCAGAAGGCTCTTTGGGTTTGGGAGCTCCCCACCTTGCAAACTGGACAGGTAACATCGCATTCGGAAAAGGTCCATGTTAAATTTTTCCAGGTTCTGTTCCCATTGCTGGATCTGTTTGGATATAAAAAGGGACAATTAAATGGGGGAAAAATGTCTTTGTGGGCTGCACTGAAAATTCGAACGTTTCCCCAAACCCATAGTAAATTGCTTTCATCTGGTAGTATATGAATTAGATTAGTTACTCTCTGCCAAAACACATTCAGTCATATTGTGTTACATCAACCCAAAAAATGACTTGAAATAGAACAAAGCTGGTGGTCTTAAACACATACTGACAAGATGAACATACCATGAACTTTGGGTAGTTTGATAGCCACAAAAACAGTTACATAAAAACACAACTCTGTGGCTCACAAAGGCTTGCCTTTTTTTCCTTTCTTTCTTCCCTCCCACCACCCCCCTCTTTTTGGAAATTAATCTTGGGGTTTTTTTGCTTAGATTGTGTAGCTGGCTGGCTGAAAGCAAAGTAGAAAACAGCTACTATAACACACTGTGCAAAGCAAAGTAGCTAGTTTTAGGTTCTCTTCATTCTTTACTACCATCCTATGGTTCCTCTAACTGTAAACAGAAGACAATACTCGTGGTTCTTTCTCTGACTAGTAGGGTAATAATACATGATTACACCCAGGCAAACTGCAAAAAACAGCTATATAGACCCAATACAAACCACTGCACCAAAAGTAGGAATGTAAATATGCAATTCTTAAAATATACCTAGCGCAGGTACATGAAGATGTAACAACCCAGTTTCAATGTAAAATTAGGAAAGTGAAGACTCAAATATTTACTAGACTGAAAGCTCTGAATCGAGTTTTAGATGGCAGATTTTAAGTATTTGTGTAGATACACATTCATTTAAACAAACATTTCACAGTCATTTAAAACATACACACTTATTTAAACACATATTCTTATGCACTGCACCAAAATAAAATTTTTCTCTTCATTTCCCCAACTTACACACTGGTAGTTGCTGCAAAAATCTGCCCTGCAGATTGTACAAATTATGTACAGCATACAGTAATACCTATAGGTAGTACAAAGAAAAAAGGCAGCAAGCACACTGATAAATGAGAAGGCAGAAAAAGCATGTCCATTAGGTCAAGGTACACCAAGATCATGTGCTGACAACTGTTGAAATGACAACACTGATCTTCCAATGTCAGCTGCAATCACTGCATGCTGCCTGTTCAACAGGTGGTTTAGGGCTGTGGAGAAAGTGTCACGTTTTCTCTAACGAGCGTTGGCTTCACACCTTTTTCTGGCACACCTGCCTGTCCCCACATGCCCAGGACATTACCACCTCACACTGAGATTAGCCAAGGCTGGGACAAGCACCTTTGTGACTCAGGAAACAAGCTGGCAAATATAAAAACCTCAGGTGGACTATGCCCTTTAGGCTCGTTTAGGAGCAAAATCAGTTCAGTTTCCTTATAATGCTGCCAAATATTTCAAGAATTAAACACACATTTTGCCACTTTACTTTCAAGTATGAAGAAGTAAGCAAAGAAAGGGCAAACTAGGCCCTGTTAACAAAATAGAGCTAAGGTTTGTGCAACAACTGATAGAGACCCCACCCAGTCCAGCTTCCTCACACACATGCTCACAAATTTTAGCATCAGTTACTTTTGGAAGTAAGAAGTAAATCTTATTTGGTGAGTAGGGTGAAGAAATGGAAGACAATATACCATTTCGTACAGGTATGAATGCAAAATTGTAGTTTACAGTATGCTTAAAAAATCTCCTGAAGAATGACTATTAAAAGCAAAAGAGAATTTACAAAAGCTTATCATGAGATCCATTCTCAGAAGTCTAGCAAAAAATGGACAGAGACAAACACATAACTAAGATGCCTTGTCTAATCTCTTATCACAAACATTTGAAACATACATCCTCTGCACTCCAGAAAGAATAATCTTTCTTTTCCTTGGGTTTATTTGATAACTTCCCCCTTGCCTTTTTTTTTTTTTTTTTCTTTCTTTGTGCTCTCAAACACTTCTCAGAGCATTCTGCTGTTTGCCAGTACTTTACACACGGGATGACTCCAATAGGACATTGCGAGATGAGCTCTTTCTCTATGTCAACATCCAACTAGAATGAAAACATGGTTGTCAGCTTTTCACAAAGCCAAAAGCTACAAGCTCAGGTAATGCCTTTCCCTTTGAGATGACACCTCTGTGGGTACATAGCCAAGTCAACTTTTAATAGCTCAGGAACAGAGCAAGCCTTGTTCTGGGCACTGCTGGAGTGGAGCATCCTGTCCTAATTGAACACAAGCTGAGCACAGGCATCCTTGTGTATTAGGCCTTCTTCAAAATCCCCATTAAACATTTGCATGAAGTTGTACTTTAAAATAAAGATAACCTAAGAAGGGGGAGTGGGGTACGACATGGGAGCATTCTGCAGAAATAATTAAATTACAGTGTTTATCAGTCACACAGGATACTGGCTAATCAGCTCCAAAAGCATCGGTAATCACAATGTTACATTTAATGGCATTAGCAAAAGCTGTAGGCAAGGAATTTCTGGGATTGTCTTGTAGTCTTATCAAAACCAGGGATGTCTGGAACCAATTGGAGACCGTGAACCAATACCAGCTGCTATTTGTCTAAGGCTTTTAAACTATGATAATTCTTCCTAGAGATTTATATTCTTGAAGACTAAATGGGAGAAGCACACAAATAAAAAAGCAACAACTTCAAAGCACAGCATGACCTGGTCCATGAAGTTAATTTACAGCCTGCAGACTCACTGCTGCAATCCCTATTCTGCTATTGTGTGAGGCAAATCTCTGCCCCACATGGGAGGACTACCCGAAAGAAGGCTCAAGGACTTAACTTCATCATGCACAGACAAAACAGCCCTTTTGAAATCTGCACTAAAGCAAGCAGGAAAAAGTGGATGCAGCAGACAGCTGTGGGAGCAGGAATGGCTGACAAAGGCTAACACCAGCATGAAGTGAGTCTGAAAGAGATAAGAGGTATGGCCCCAAGTGAGGCATACCAATACAAGTGAGCATATATGAAATGTGAAAGCATTAAAGGGTTTTTCCAGAGGAAAGGGAGGATGTCACTGTCAGTCCAGGTAAATGTTAAGCAAGGATTTCTCAGTTTAATGGCAGCATGAAAGAGCTTGGGAGAAAGGCAAGAGGGAGCCACCCAAATAAATGTATTGAACTTAGCAGGATCCTGTAAGGTAGAGTGGAAAAGAAAACTGTGGTAGAGAGATAAAAAGATGTAAAATGTGGAAAGTCTTGAGAATTATTTAGCCTGGACCACCAGGACAACTCACGCAAGGAAGCTTGGTGCAAGGACAAGATAGTAATTATGTGAGGGGTAAGTTTTTGTATCAAAGACTTAGTGCAGGAATGAGCTATTAAGATTTAACATGCAAAGGAAGATCAGTGTGGCACTTTCGGCAGTATTTGAGCAGTAATGATAATTTTTAGAACATAAATAGTCAATTCTCCTCCACGTTAGTGAAAAATCTGTTCAGGCACTAAGAAAAAAATGCAAATTAATTACATTTTAAGTCGCACAAACAGAGGAGCTAAAGGAAGTAGTTTGAAAGCAAGTCTCTCTCAGGTCAATAAACCTGCTAGGTTTTCTATACCTAAATTTTAAAGTGGGAGCTTGGGAAAGCAAGGGGTAAATAAATACAGGCTAACAGTTTCCAGCATGTGATCTGGGGATCCATAGTTCTTTCTGCAGGTAAAATCTGCAGTGGCACCAGCACCTCAGCTGGAAGAGGTTTGGGGTGTGCAGAGTGAAAGGGAAGGCCTCAACAGTCCCAGTGAAGGCAGTGTGGCTCAGGGATGGCCCCTGGCCCCTCGTCCTTCGTACACTACAGTGCAAACAGTATCTTTTGGGGGGCTGAGGAAGAACTTGTCTCATGTGCAAACACATGTTCTGTACAAAGTAAAAAGAGCTCAGTATAATAAAACCCAAACCAGTGTGTGGATGGTGTAAAGCTAGGCCAGAAATGACACCACATCAACTCAATATAACAATACCTCAAGGACCTAGAAGAGGGATGGAAAAAACTTCCTGGACAGCTCACCTGATAACAAAACACCAGCTTTTCACTTGGCACCTATTCAAAGGAGCACAAAAGAAAAGATGCACAGAAAGGCAGGCCTTCTCTCAATACTTAAGCCTTAAAAAATTGATTTTATTTAGTAGTAGTTCTTATACCATGCAGAAGCACAAGGGCCTTGCTGACACAATTCACTATCTATAACAATAAAAATTCTCAATTTTCCCCTACACAATATCTTATTTTCAGATGGAAAGTGTTTTTGCAGGCTGATAGAGGGAACTCTGTGGATTGAGAAGAAACTTCTGCTGCTATTCTATATGTACAGCTTTTCAACCACATTGCAAACAACACCAAACTCTTTGCATTCCAGTCCCTGGTTCTCAGACACAATTCATATTGTATCCATCTGGAAAAATGAGTCACTTGGTTTCTGGGGACAGGGAACAGATTTTTATTGTCATTACTTCTTAAAGAGAACTCGAAGAAGAAAAAGCATCACTCTTCCAGAAATTACATTACTTCAGAAAACACTACTGAGATGTTATCATAACTTTTCCTTTAAAGAAATAAAGAAGGCATTGTAATAGAGTACAAAAACACTCATGTGCAATTAGCAACACTTTATTCTTCAACTGCATGGTGACTTAAAAAAGGTTAAGAAATCTTTCTGAAACAACAAGACAATGGAGGTTTTTTACAATAAATGTCATCTTTTTGGTTGCGTTGGAGGAACAGAGTTTTCATAATTTTTAACCAAAATAGACAGAGGTAATCTTATTTCCAATACCACTGATAGCACAAAAGTGGATACATGTGTAACCAATTTACATCTTGTTGAAAATCCGATGGAAATTGGTGGCACCACATATATGTCTATAGCTAGGGATATGAGTAAGGAAGCTGCTGAATTTTATTATCCAGCTGCCCTCCCCAAAACCCAGACCACCAGCCCTTTCTGAACAGGCTGCCCCACCAGCTCCATTGTATGAGATAATGCTATGCAACTCCACATTCATTTTTCATTACTTTATGCTAAATCACTGCAAAACAAAGAGGGAAATCCACCCATCTGTAAAACAGTAACAACAGTGCAGAGAAAATGGAGATGAACTTCCCTAACTTTCTGTCTGCCAACTCACTTCACTCCCAGACTACTACTAAGAAGTACTTTGCTAACGACGTAGGGAAGGCGCATCCTTACGGAACAGTAACACCTGGGAAGAAATTGAACCAACCTCTCAGAAAGCAGAACTCTGCTTTAGCCAGTTCAAAGACCACACAAACTGAAGATCGGTTCTAACAAGTTTGGACAATGCTTTTTTTTTTTTAGTTTGAGAGGATATGGAAGAATGAAAAGTTACCATGTACTGAGATTCCAGTCTGGAGCAATGAAGGCATGTGTTAGCAAAGGTCCCTGAAAATACTGTCTTTGAGTATTGTTGAGAATTTGGATCTCAGTGTCAGAAAATATTTCATCAGATGCTTTACGGAAAGTTAAGACATGAAATTTGAGCTTTGTGGAGGCTGGAGAATAAATTCCCAGACCTATTTCAATCATCTTTCTTCAAATGTGAGACAAAAGAGAGTCAAGTAGATTTTAAAAACAAAGAAATGAAGTTATACTCTTTGTAAAAAGCTGAAGACCACCCCTTCAAGAAGGAAAGGAAGAAAGAAGACAGCTGCTAATAGATTTAATGACTACCCAGAATAAACAGACCACCATCTTACTGGTCCTTTTTTTTAATGGCAACAGACAAACTACTTTTAGGTGGAGGATACATATGAAAACTTCCAAAAAAAGTATTTCCAAGCATATGCCTGTTCTTCTCATTAATGCTTCACCATTTCAGTGCCTGCAAGTAAATACACATGTTCCTAGCCCTCTGAAAAGTTAAGAATTATATGCAGAGAAAATATGAATCACATCAGAAACCTCTGAATAGCTTGGAAAACATGATTATACCAACATATTAAAATTTGAAGACAAAACTCCATAATGCTTTCAAGCAACTATTAATCATACTATTGTTCAAAAGTGAGACATCAGGATAGACTTATGTACCAAGTACATAAACAATTACACACAGGGCTGCTGTGCCCTCTCTTGCGAGATAGATTTTCCACTCCATTAAAACCAGTTCTGCAGGCAGAGGCAGCTCCACTTCTGACTTAATGTGCAACATTTTGTTAAAAGAGCTCTGAATAAATGCCAATAATCCCTTTCACTAACAGGGCTCTGTATTCACAGCAAATATGTGGTTTCTCTAGCAGATTAAACATCTAGGAAAACTGAAAAAAATTTAAAGAAAGGCTTTCAAATTCATCTCAGCACCAGATTTTCAAACTTGCTACTTTTTGTCCTAATTCTCTTCACTTGAGGGGAGGAGTTACATTTTGGGAGAATACCATCACACACAACGTATTTATTTTATATAGTAATAAAAACATAGGTGGCTGTAGGTAGCATGTGCAGACTTGAGATTTCCAGCCACACTGCCATCTTGCAGAGGCTTCACTGATCTCTTCTAAACTGACCAGCATTACCAATAGCTTTGTGAAGGGCTACAATTTTCTGTTAAACACTTACAAAGTCTATTATTATTATTATTATTATTATTATTATTGGGCCAATAAACCCAGATAGAGAGAATCCCTCGTATCAGCCACAAGACTGAAAACATTTCCCAACCAGTTTGATAGCTTCAAGCCTATATAACAACAATTTCTCTGGAAAAACAACATTTTCTTTGTTGTTGGTTGTTTGTACTTCTGTTTAGCTCTGCTTTTATTGATTGATTGCCTTCAAATTCACAAAATTTACCAAACAGTATCAAATGAGCTTCTCTAGTCCATTCTAGCTTCTCGCTGGATGCCAAAAAGAAGAGTGTAAATACCTATAGCAACTTTAGAAGTGCCGGTTTCCTTAGTACAACAGCCTCTCAGGTGGTGGTAATTATGAAACATAAAAGGTTTTGCTTGCTTTTAAAGCCCTGAGAATTATTAAGTCTTCAGCAGAGAAGTATTGTGTTTAAGCTAATACAGAAGTGAAAGAAAAGAGTAAGTTGACATTTGGTGGTTGTTTTTCTGAGGAGGAGGAAGGAAAAGGAGAAAGGCTATAGAAGTCAGAGTTTCCAAGATAATTCTCCAGTGAAAATAAGTTCATTCTACATAAAAAAACACCACAGTCCTTCTGAAGTCAATCACACTGTTTCCGCTGGCTTCCCAAAATAAATCACCAGTGAAGATTTCCAGCACGGGATGCATGGTATGCTTAAGAAATACAATACTGGCAATACTATGTACTTCAGCATGGAGGAATAATATCTGCCACATGATTGAAACACCATCAAATTTACACAAAACCAAAACCAGAATTTATATTTCTCAAAATAGGCAAAAGACAACTAAACAACCACAGTTACTAAACAACTACAGCTACATATATGCAAACTATTCCCTCAGGAATAAGGTTTTCTCAAAATCATTAGCTTACTAAGTATACTAAAAATTCTTGGTTACTAATTACATCAAGACTTTCTTCTTTCTTTGCAAAAGCCAATCTGAGACAACAAATTAGAGGATTAGGCCACCAAGTTATATATCGACTTTTGTCTGAAGTGACTTTGCTGGCAAACCTTAGGCAATTGTAAGGAGAGATCTTAAAGAGATCAAAGGGATCAAGAACGGAGAAAATTCTTGCTATAAATTTATTCTTTGCCAGCTACTGGATGTTTGCAATGATCCATTTCATTCTTTGTGCCAATGGTTTGCCCCCATTCAATGTTCTGAGACACACATAGACAGAAGATTAACAGGAATAAATCTTCTGCAGCCCTAGAGAAGGATTTCAGTTCTACAGAATGAACCCAACTTCTTCCAGAGCTGGCAAACAGTGACAGTCCTTCAAGGACAGAACATCCACATAGCAGATATTAAGATAGATCATTAATACTCTTCAGCTGACTCTAAATGAGCTACTAACAGGGATATCTGATGAGGGAGGGCTAAATTAAGTTAATATACATCAGGAATTTTCCTCAGCACATCACATGTTACAAGCACTAGAGATCTATAGAAATCTGTATATTCTTCTTGGTCTCAAAGCCTCCTGCAATAGAAGGATGCTTAACATTTTTCCTCCTCCATTCACCTCACTCAACTCTGGACCATGAAATAAAGTGACCTGGAAATAAATTATGAACATCTGAGCATTCAAAGGGCTTATGAACATCTGCACCACAAATCCCTATACAAACCTGTATCTTATTTGAACTCTGCTCATACAGTTTCAGACTCAAGTGTGCCGCAAGAGCTTGGCAGTGAAGTCAGTACTAGTCAGTCTGCTCTTCATCAAGTCCAAGCCAGTAGAGCAAGAATTTTAAATATTATAAGCATCAAATCCCCAAAACTACAGGTGTTTAGTTAACTAAAGAAAAATAATTATGCTCTATTGGTTCAAAGGAAATAAACTTCATTTGCTACTCAAAGGGCCATAATATGCAGCATGAAGTACTGACACAGGAACAGTTACTCTGACTGGAAAGGTAGATAGGGATGGGCTCTCAAAGACTACTCAATCAGTTCAAATTATCAGAAGTCTTCTGTAAATGGCCTAATAAAACTAAAGAAACAGCAGCTTCAGTCCACAAACTTACTTAGGCTAAATTACTAGACAAGTTTAGTGCACAAGAGGCCGTGGGTAGTGAGGTTGTTGGCTGAACACTAAGAATGTCTAAATAATTAAAACATCTTTTGCCTGTTACTACCTGCAAAACTGGGGGCATGGGCAAGACATCAACACTGTGAGATGTACTTCCATAAGGTATCCCTGGAGTGATTCCTGGTTCACATACTAGAACTGAGAGCAGGGGGAGGCTTCATGTTTGTTCACCACCACACAATCAGGTGATCATTAGTCATGGCTAAATTTCAACTGGAAGCACATGGTTTTGCCTTCCACTACACAAATAAAATTAGAGGAAGGACTAAGTAGTCTTCAAGTGCTGTCTTAAGGCGCAGAACAATACTGCCAAGTAACCACTCTTCAATCTTTTCTGCAACACAATAATAAATTATTTACGGAACATACTGTGTATTCTGTGGTATGCGATGTAACAGCTAGATATCATTAACATAAAACAGTGAAAATTAATTACATTTTCACAGAAAAGATAAGAAATAACTTTGTGCTCATAAAACAGAACAGTCTGATGCGCAGCTTTGAGGAGCCTGCCTCCTGCACTGCTCTGGCAATAATTACAACCACTGTGCCAGCTACACCCAAGACAATTACTCTCAGGCCTAGAAAGCACAAATAGAGACCAAAACAAGCAGTAAGGATAAATAAGCTCTAACTTAAAAAAAAAATTAAAAAATAAAAAAATAAAAAAAATTCCAGTACCTGATTTTCTATGGCCTTTCTGTTTTTTGGATCGCTAACAATTGAGAGCTGCAACTCTGCCATCTTTTTCATTTTGCCATCCATGTCAATCTTCTGGAAGAGACTCTTGGTCTGATTTTTCAGCAGCCTGACAGTGTCCTCTTTCCCAAGCTTCTTTGCAAAGAGGGAAGCACAGGCTGAATGTATGGCAGTGACCCAGTTTTCCAGATCTGTCTGACTTGTTGCCTGTGAAACCAATCAATGGTAATACATTATGAGCGGGTAAGAGGAAAAAAAAAATATAATCAACAGCTCTAGGGCATGAAGTGCTTCATGTTCACTGTTGTCTTAGGCACTTTATCTTAACCAAGTGAAATAAAGTTTTCTTTAGAACTGGGTAAATAAAGGAAGTGTGAGATTTTCTTGCACTCCATCATGACTTGTCTCCAACCTTCAGCTTCTGCTTCTTAGACTTGCAAGGTCTAAAAGCCCGAGGAGCACAAGAGCCACATAAGTTGTGGGAAAGATGTGACTTGCATCTTTTATCCCTCCAGGTAATTAAGGTAAACCCTAACAGTTATCAAAGATGAACATTCACTGGTGTCACAGGAGAGAATATTTTATATGTGAGATTCTGAAGAGAGGTATTTGCTTACTAAAAAAATGCCAAATTAGTGGAGAGGCAACCTCAAGGTAAAGAGAATGCAATCTGCACAAAGTATCTCTGGAGATATGTACAAGTGTGCCAATGAAGCACCATGTTTCTATGCGGGCAGTTCCACATAATACTCTTCTTTATTAACATTTCCAGTGGTGCACTTAAGCAGCCAAGGTATTTTCATTATTTTTAGCTCTCTTTCTTGAGTATCTTGATCAAGCAAACTCTCTGTGGTCAGCAGATTCAGGATTAAGCACACCATTCTGTAAGGGTGGAATGTTAATAGATGTGAAAGAAATTGATAAAAAGTTGATTTTTTAGAAGCTTGTGATCAACCAGGTACCCAGAGATTCTTGCAGATTTGTGATCCTTGGTTTTTTTTTTTGTTTCTGAACCATAATTGACTGAACCAACTAGTGTAATACCTGAAGTCATATCATACATTCAATATTATAATAGTGTAATGCAACAGTGCAGTTGTGCTATTGTTTTTAAGTCAAAGGCACAGACATGATGTGTGTGTGCATGTGTACATACAATCATATAGAACAACGTGTAGACTCACAAACACATCCTAAAATGGACACAACCACCAAGTTATGCATGCGTCCTGTTACCTGAAATAGGTAGACATCTCCAAAAGAATTGCTGAGACAGAACACGTTTTCTTTCTTGGGATGTTCTGGAACAGACTGAACTATACTGTCTTCTGCAAACAGGGCGTATCGAGGCAAACTGCTTTGCTCCATTGAGCTCCTTCCATAGGTCTCATAAAACAGTAGAGTACAACCTTTTGCAGTTCAGGGGGACAAAAAAAGGGAGGAGAAAGTAAGTTATGGATTTAGCAACATTATATAGTGTTTTTGTGAATTAAGACACCCTTCAGAGACAGGGAACATCAGTGCCACTCCTCTTTCAGAACAGATAAAAAAGGAAGACCTTCTACACAGAAAAACAGGCAAAGTTAATGATAAATTTGCCAATGAAAAGTTGAAACAGACATCCAATAGGGACACAACAAACATCTATGAACTTAAAAAATAAATCAGGACACCTCAATATGGAAGCATCCAAGGGCTAGGGTAGGATGGGGTTTGAGCAATCTGCTGTAGTGAAAAGATGTCCCCGCCAATGGCAGGGGAGCTGGACTAAAGGTCTCTTCTGACCCACAATATTCTATTAATAAACTCAGTTTATTAAAATGTTAAGGCATGTAGAAGAGATTAACTCCTGCTTAGTAAAATCAGCTTTTGTGTCTCTTTATTAAATTGAACCAATAAGCTGTCTCTCATAACAGCCACTTAAGAAATTTTCATATTAGTTGAAAAGATTTGCAGAATCATTTGTCTTCATACAACATGCTTAGTGAATAAACTTCTCAAATTTAAACCAGATTTCCTTGAATCTAGCTGAAAATTGGAGACTCAGACAATTCTGAGTAATTTAAAACAGTTTAAACGGGCTGAGTTGGAGCATGTTCAGTCTTGTAAATAGTGTAATATCTAAGGTATGAAGCTTGCATCCAAAAAACAAACCTCATCCTTGATGATGACAATCCCGATCCTAACAAGTGGAATTACTTCTGGAGGAGAGTGGAGGAGATTTGATCTCAGCAGAGGACACTTGATCCTAGTCCACAGCAGTATGACTGCAGTGCCATGCTGCCTTTGGCAGTGAAGCTGGCTCAGGAAGGGCCTGTCCCCTCCATCCCTGACAGCCTTTCCTTCCTGCCTCATGTTATAACCCACTGTTCTCTGAGATGCACCAATTTGCCTGTTCAAGGGGTCATGGACTGAACTGCACTTCTAAAATGCCATTACAGAGGGAAACCTTAGCAGAGATTTCTGATCAAATCATCTGTTGACTGAAAAGTTTTTAGAGTAAGGAATCTAATACATAGAAATACCTCTAGACTACATAAATGCACCTTTTCCTCTTAATGTCCAAAGTCACTGGAAGATTATATTGGGTAAGAACAAATCCTATAGAGTTGGGCCTATCTTTTCCCTGGGGCAGCCCCCACTTTATCTTCTTTGTGCCACTGAAACACTTGGAGATGTCTGCAGCTGGGAAAAAAAAGGACATGGTTTGTAACACTCTGCATATCAGAGATGTCATTTGAACATAACAGGGCAAACTAAACAAATAAAACCAAGTCTTTTCTAGTATTCAGCAGCAGCAACACACAAACACTTCCACTTCTGCATTTTTGGAAAGTGCAGATGTTTTAAGTTTTCAAGATTTATTTTAAAATATTTCCATATTCCCATATTTCCCCTATTTGCTCTAACTGAAGATAAGTCATATTTTATCCTAAGAGTTTATATGTATATACATAAAAAATTTTGAAGGGCATGCATGTATGCTTGGGTGTATGGCACCCCAGGTATATCTTTGGGTCAATTCCAGTGATCCCTTGAAGCAGCTAGTTTCATAAGCTCTGTCAGGCCCACTGGGACTGATTATTGCCCAAGTATTTTAATTAAAAATTGAGCTGAAGGGGGAGAGCAATGGGAAAGCAATTTCCTTCATTAAAGGAAACTAATTGGGCAAGACAGATGGAAAAGAGAGTTCCTCTTGGTACACAGTTACTATTCAGGCTCAGGTCTTGGTGGCCCTGAAAGTGGAGCAGAAGCCTCAGGACATGTATACTTTTAAGTCTGGCAGGTAACCAGATGGTTATAAGCCTTTTGCATATTTATAATTAAACACACCTCAACAGAGTGCAAATAAACATGCTGTTCTCCATTTACATATGTGGCTATTTTAAGTCATGCTTTAAAATATTTTGGCTATTTAAACTTCAAGAACAAATTAAATACACATTTATTCAAAAACCTGTATAAAGAGAACCAAAGCAAGTGCCTTGATCTTGATATAGATTATGAAAACAGAAGTACGCCTTGATATCCAGACAGGCAAGTTTATTTTGGAATCAGAAGTCTGCACAGGACAACAAAGGTAAGAGCTCAAGGAAATGAGGAATGTATATTTAAAACACCTAGCAAAGTAGAAGAGACTGTACCATGAATGCAGCCATATCAACCACTGAAGTAAAAAGCATTGTATCTAACACTTATAATGTTAGAAGTTAATAAAGCTTTTTACAAAAGATTTTATTGTTCCTTTTTTTGTAGCTGCAGAAATTCATGTAGTAAAGAAGGGACACAATTTGTTCAAGGTCACCAATAAGCCAATTTTATAGCAAAAAAAGGAACATGAAGAACCTAAATTGTTTTCCAGAGCTTCATTATCCCAGAAATGCACAAACTACTAGAATATAACATATTTCAGTTTAGAGTCTTGATAGAATTGTTTAGAAACTGAATTTTAGAAGAGGCAGATCAAACTATATTCATACTCCATAACACAAATACACACAATAAGAGGGTGGAATTCAGGTACTGTTTTTCCCTTTGTATACACTGCTTGTAAGGATGAATCATGCTATCTGATGATCAGGGCAAGTGGTTTAAACTGTTAAGCTTGCCTACATTTTGATCCCTTGATAACAAGTCCGAATTATTAGGCAGAATTACCTCATTCTAGCAAGTTTGCTGCTTTTCAATCAGCACTATCAAATACAACATTACCAGCACTTGCTGTTTACTGTTCATTTTTCTTCAGGTCTACACACACGCACAATTTTAAAAAGGGCAACCTATCGGAAAGTTATTTTCTCTCCTCTGGTCCCAGATATGATAGGAAATTATCAAGCTTGATCATTTCCTTACTCATTAACTTGGTATTATATTTACTGAAAGGCAAATCCTTTGGACACAATTCAAAACTAAAAAAAAGGCCTATTACCTCACCCATTAAATTTCCCTTCCTCTCCACAACAGATATTATTTTCCTTCTCACACTTCCTGACACCTGTACACTTCTTTGTACACCCTCTGAGCCATAAATGGAGCACAAGAATCACACCTGCAGCAGCCCCCTTGAGTGGATTCCCCTCCCATGGGGCTGTTTTCACAGCAGGAGCAGCTGCAGGAGATGGGAAGCTGAGCATGCCTGAAGCCAGAAGGGGTTGGTCTTGCTGGAAGTGGGGAAGGTGAAAGACCACCCATGGAAAGGAGGGAAACATTCAAGTCCTGGGAATGGTTGCCTTGGGCACCACAGGGCTTTTCCTGCTTCTGCTTCCTCTGCTCTGAACCACACACACTTGTCTGTGTAAATGCTCTGGCACTGGGAGTTCACCTCTTCACTATATTGCCACCTAAAGTGATAGAAACGAACTAAACATTTTTACAATAAACTACCCAATCTTTCAGTAAATTTCATAGCAGAGCCGAAGGAACAGTGTATTTGTAACAAGGAATTGGTCACCAGCAACTTCTCCTGAGCCTTAAATTTTGATTCAGTTTGGTCTTTGACCTCCAAACATCCAAAAGCATCTTCTAAGTCCCCAGTCTGATGTGAACGCACAAACTAGGAATTCAGACAAAATAATTCCCACTGTGGTATGAAAGACAAGGCTGCACGCACAATCCCAAAGACATTGAGCAGCACCTCAGTTCAGTGGGCTGCATAGGCACATGCTCCACTTTAGGTGGTGGGTAGACCTTGTAAAGTTAGGTGTGATTTTCTGATCCCCCTAAACCCACTAACAGAAGCCAGCATGCACAAAATGCTGCTGAGACACAACAAAAAGAACTGCTGCTGCCAAGGTGAAGGATCAATGTGGTGGTTTTACCTTTGAGTGTGACCCAGTACTGCTTCCACTTCCGTCGTGTGACCAGCTCCAGCTTCTTCTCCTTCTGCAGGGTCACCAGGGGTTTGAAGAACAGCCACCCTGCCTTGCGCACCACTCCTTGCTCCTTCTCATACAACAAATCCAGCTGCTCCAAGGAACCAAGGGACTCTCCACTGGAGTCTTCTGTTTCTGACGAGGTCTCCGTATTCTCCAAGTTCATCCTGCTCATCTCCAGCTCTCGCATGAAATTCTCATAAATGTTCTGCCTCAAGGCATCACTGCTGACAGCATTGGTGGACTCGCTTCTCTGGGACAGGGCATGGCTGGAGCCAGGAGACCACAGTAAAGTGGAGAGCTGTGATGGTGCCAGTGTGTCCGTAGTGAAGTTGTCCATTCTACTGTCAAAGTATTCACTCCCATCTTTATACTTCGGTTCCTATGCATAAAAGGAATTTATCTGCAATCAGTCAACAGCTCTACAATCAAAAGACACACCTCGTTTGTCAATTAAATTTGTTTCATGTTTAGCCACTTCCAGTTCCTTCATCTTTTCACCATGACATCACAGCCTTTGCCTCACACCACCACTGCTACCATTCAGTTTTTTCAGCAGAACCCCATTAAACCCTGTCCACTAATCTGAGCACTTTGGTAATTCTGGCACCTTTGAGGTGAAATCTCAAATTTCACCAGAATCTACTGTCTGAAACCTGAGGCACTCCAGGAGACAGCTACATTATACATCTGAAACACAGGCACCATGGCTTGCATCTGTCTGAGCCCAAGCAGGAACAGTGTCACAACAAGTTTTTTTATTATGATAGGGTTTTCAATACTTTAGTGCTATCACATTGGTGCAAGGTGGCCAGGTTTAGCTTCAGCACAACAACACTGATTTTAACCTCCACTTTCTATTTGTCATACAAACAGTGCTTAACCAACAAAAAAAAGGTCAAAAGTTGAGAGTGTTTTAAGCTTGTTAGAATTGATCAATTGACTAAAATCTAATCTAAAACAATAAGTGATTAAAAATAGAGAAAGACACGCTTGCTGACTGGCTTAAATCCAGTCTCCAGACTGCAGAGCTGTGTATTTTCTGAGTTGCTGGGAACACCCTGAGAGTTTGATCATCCCATCAAGCACTGACAGGCTTTTTTCCTAATTGCAGTGTGCAACTTCAACCCCTGGATTGAAAGAGTTGGCCAATTTTATTTGAAACCTTCAGGCCTGATGGTATGACTTCAACTTTGCCTTTGATATGGATGCTAGAGTAGGCCCATTTCTTGCCACTGCTTGTCAACGTTGGATCGGACCTTTTCTCTCATAAGCCTTTCCAAATAATATGCTGTCTGGTCTTAACTCTCCCAGGGTCCAAGCATGGACTGAGATTTTCCTACTACCCAAAACAGAGCTCCTTGGACTAACTTCTCTGTTGAGAACCACATCATCCATCCTAAGAAGCCATTTATTTTCTTCTGCACTCAAGCGTTACCAATGCTATTTAAAAGCAACCAATATCTAAGAATATAAAACACAAAAGACATGTTGCCTTTTCCAGTAAAAGTGTGAGGGAAGAAAAGGGAAGAGATTGCAGTAAATGATTCGAGAAGTGAAACTATTACCCTCAGTAATAATAAAGTCATTATACTTTCAAGTTTAGACTGCCTCTCTAAAAGCATTTATTTTCTCACAGACTACTGTACTAAGAACAAAGTAAATAAACATTGGTCTCCTGTGAGCTGTTCTCCCCAGCAGCTTTGAAAAACAACTACTTTTTTGTTTCTTTGCTTCTTACGTGTTGCTCTTCAAAACTGCACGCAAAAGCTGTGCCATGTTTTGATAGCATCAGGACTTCCAGCGTGTGGCCAAGACTGGGACTGTACACCCTCCCAGGCAATGCCAGACAAACCACTTTTCCAGCAGCAGGACATTGCTGCCCATGGCCTCACAAAAGCCAGTTTGAACTGAAACCCATATTCCCTTACAGTACATCGAACTTCAAGTCTGGCTTGTCACATCACTGTCTGGTGACCCAATTCTCCTGGTAAAGGAGTACCTTCCTCAAATCTTGTTGCAGAGTGTTAATCAATGTTCTCCAAGAGTAACTCCCTAAATATAAACAGTTTAGCTGTTTTTTATATGGTAAAGGGAACAAGATCGGCACATGGGGTAGCAAACCAGGATATAATCCTTCCTGTAATGCCTTTATGCCACAAAGTGACTGTAGAACATAGATCGTACAACTGCGCTGGCAATCTCCATTTCAGGGGGAAAGTGAAAGCTTTCTCCACCCTTGTTTTAATCACTGACACTGTACTTGTGTGCCAAAATCCAGCATTTCAATTTTTTGACTATTCTCCAGGAACTGCTAGTGTCCCCTGGAAAACATTAGTATACAGCTTATTAAGCATATGTATTTCTTTCAGTCCCAAAGCACTAGTAAGAGACACAAGACAAGGCAAATACATAGAATGGGTCTCTTGTGAAAACTCACCACTGGAAGAACAAATCTGAATGAAAAGCATGGGATGCAACCTGTCAATGACCAGTCACTAACCAAATCCTATGTTTTCTCCTCACACACAGAAAGGGTAGGAATGAGGAAGTATCAGAGTAGAGAAAATGGATAAGGAATCCAAAATGAATACAAACACTTCACTGGGACACCATCACTTGTATTTTTCTTTTCTTAAGAACTGAATTGGCAGTCTCTGGCAGTCTCTGTCCTTGAGAGAGCTGTCATTGTAGCAATATCTGCCACTACTGAAACCTAAGCTAACCTAAGTTGCTGCTCCAGGTGGCTTTCGGCCCAGGCGACTTTCTGCTGGTTTTTGCTCTGTTGAATCTAGTGGTAATAGAAAACTACCACTGTTTCTGCTCAGCTGCATTCAAGGAGTCCTCTCAATGCTTGAGATATACTCTGGAATAGTTAAAGATAAGGCAAAAGATAAAGTGGCTAAGATACCAATTAGAAAAAGTGATGCATGTAATAATTAGCTGTAAAGGACAGCACAGGAAAAAATGCAGCCTGCTACATTCATTAGGAGCCATGCTAAAAGGAGAATCTAATACCAGTTTTCAAGTCAAATAAAAGGTTGATTCAAAGTACTTTTCTTTTAAATTCTCTTTACAGCCCACATCAGGGCTCTGGCTTATAAAGGCATAAAAGTTCATATATGATTCCTGAAGTGAGGCTATTTTACTTAATTCAAGAACCTTTCTTCAGTAGCTGTTTCTGGTGGATGGATTTTTATTTTATACAGAATTTGCTGATATTCTCCATGTTAAAGAGCTGCACAGAGTTTACACCACCATCTTTAGCCATTTCTGGCTGTGCAGCAAGTCTGTCTAAATTCTGTCCACAGGTCTCACATATATAAGACACCTTTCGGCTCACACATGAATTGTGACACAGCATCACCCCAATGCCATTTCATTGCAGATTAAACTAAATGAAGATGCGTGCTGCAGTACAGTACCAGTGATGCATTGAGGGAACACTTTAGGACACCCTCATGCAAGGAGAACTAGGTCTTGGAAAAGATGATTACAAGATCATTATTAGAAAGGCAAACCCAATTCCAAGGTACATCAGATCAAGTCAGACATAAGGAAACATCCAAGTAACTGGACTGGGCATAACCAGGACTCCTCTGGAACATCCCATATGCAAATCTGTTTGTGGATGATTTAAAACAGATGAGGAGGAAGGGTGCCAGAATGAAAAGGAAATAGATTTCCAGTCTTAACACAGGAGACCAAGGAGAGTCTGTATAGCCGCACAAATGCTGGCCAAGAAAAGATACCACTTCTCCCTTTAAATAAATCATAACAGATTAAAAAAATAGGAAAGAATAACTAATGTAGAAGGCAATACTGACATCAGAACAAATTGTCTGGGACTATCTTTACCTATTAGCAAGCATTGAATAAGATGGTCTGGAATGAACCTTCAAGACAGAGAAAATCCTACCTGTGTTTTAGCTGCAATTTGTTCACAAAGGGGATTGAACTCCACTGCCTTTCTAGTGTCAAGGGTCTGGCCTCAACATCCCAAGCCTCTGCCTCCCAGGCCTGTGCTCCCATGAAGCAGGGGGCTTGGCTGGTTTGTTCCCACTGGGACAGCTGGAGGGACTGCCCAGCCACCACCGGCACTCAGGCCCACTTACAGGGAAATATTCCAGCTTTCACCTACGTTCAGCCCGAGTGACTCAGAGCCAGTGATTACTGATGTACGGAGGAAGGGACGCGTTGTTCAGAGCAAAGCACAGATGCTGCCATTGACGAGATGAAGCCGCACAAACAGGGACCCACCATGTGACAGATCAGAACCATGCACAACACTTGTGTCTTTTTAAGCTAAAGAGTATACTGTCAAGAGTATAAGTATTACCAAACTGTAACCCAGCAACCCCCACAAGAGATCGCAATTTACTCAAAGTGTGAAAGATGGAAAAGAACCAATAAAGCCACACAAGGAACTGCAAAACTACAAAGCATTCACTACCTCCCTCTTACCCTTCCTGTTGCTGGATACTGGTCTGATTAAAATCAGTGACTAACCATTTCCTATGCCTTTTTCTAAGAAACCACCGTTTTTGGAGCTAGGGCTGTTTTCCTTCTACCAGAATCTGATTCAAGCTTGATGCAATCTCGCCAGCCAAATTTCCTTGCTGTGTCTGAAGTCAGTTCACTGCACAGTGAATTCAAAACAGCTATGAATCGCGCACCACAAATGCCATTCTGAAAATGTCATAACTAAGTAATACATACTAAAGGTCTGGGATGCAGAAATCATATGTGAAGCCTGGCAGTAAAATCCAGAACAGCTACAGATGTTGAAATCAGTGAAGAATCCTGGTACACAGCACTGAGGCTCTTTAGTGATTCCAGCTTTTTTTGCCCTCTCTTTCACAGCTGAATAAGAAGGTGAAAAGACAGCATCTGATAAAGTACATGAGCACAAACTCACAAAAGAAATGATCCAAATAAACGGCTTTCATTTTCATTTCCCAGCTCTGTAGCCCCCAACTAGGATGCACACCAGCAAACCTTACACCAAACTCATTTCTGAGCCTAAGGGTCTGTCAGAGTTTTACACTGCAATGACAGATGCACATGATTAAGCACAAGACCTGTCTGAATTTCCAGCACAGGAGACAGCATTTGCCCTATGTCCCACATAAAGCATGTGTTATGATCTACTGCTTAGCTGCTGCCTAAATTGCAGAAGTGAGTGTGTGCCCTTCGCTCTCTACTAACTTCTGGAGTGGCCAGCACATCAGTGTTGCTGAAAGGGAGCATCCTTCGTTTAGGGAAGCACAGTGACCGTTCATGTAGGAGAAACACGAGAGAGGATCCAGGGGAGGGGAAAAAAAAAAAAAAAAAAAGAGGGAAGCAAAAAAACCAAAAACCCAAACCAAATCCAAAAACAGTCTCATCTCAGCTTGCAAACTCACACACAGAGACCAGGCACAGTCTGGTATTTAAACAGCCAATTCTGGGGCCTGCAGCTAGAGATGAGAATTTCATTCCTGACCACAGGCATCCTAAATTCCTATTAATGGGATTAGTCTTAAATTCTTCTCAAGAAACATCCTTTCCCTCCCTCTTGCTCTCTCCTCCCATCTCCTTCATACTACCATCTCCCAGTGAGCCAGATGGCAACTCAAATTTCTCAATTTGGTGAACTAAGCTGACACACAGGGAGAAGGAGGTTGCTCCATGTGATGCCTTCAGAGGAGGTGGAGGCAGAGCCAGCACCTCTTGTCAATACAGCTGCTTGCCTTGCTACAAACGGACTGATAGACAAAAAGAGAGTGATGAAGCCAGTAAAACAGACAGGAATCATCTGCAAAGATAGTTACAATGTCCTCCTTCTACTGCCCCTTCCACATTCTTCAGATCACATATGCTAATTCATAGCATATATAGAGAGAGGTTGTATTTTCACATTTGAAATAAAAAGAAGGTTTTAACTCCAAGTCACTTTTTAAGTAATGCAACAACTTCAAAGGCAAATTCACAGGGCTATTAGGCTGCAAAGATTGGATTTAACTTAGAAGGTGACAAAAGAGGAAAATAGGAAGGGCAAATTTGCACAAAATAATTTGTATCTTTTTTTGCTGCTGACATTTCAGACAGCATCAGGGATGCAAAACCTCTCAAAATTCCACAAATTACTAAATGAGATAAGCAAGTAATTAACCTGCAAAAACGACAAATATCATGCAATCACTATGCTTATAAGAGGAATATAAAAACCAACTTTCACATACTTAGGCTGGTTTGTACAAACCTGCAGCTTCCTTTTCTTCCTTGAAAGACTTCCTGTCCAGTCACTGATGCGTCGCATTCGGTTCTTTAACGTATCCTTCTTGGAAGCATCCTCACCGAGGGGCTTAGACTTTCTGCATGGGAGGGTGTAGGAGGTGTAATGTGCAGGACTTCCCTGCTCTACCCTGGAGGGAACATCAATGTCTGAGGCAAATGAGACACGGTTGCTGAGACTCCCAGGAGTGTCAATATACTCATCAGACAGCCTGATCCCAGGTGGAGGAGTGCTTTCCAAATTTGTATCCTTATAGAGATCTCGAAGTGAGGAAAGAGATGAACTTTGGTTGAATGACTTCTTGTCGCTTGCTGGGAAACTGGCATGAATGCTTGTATCAGGAGTGCTCCTGGTCAAATAGGAACCGTCCAGCTCATTGATATCCCCAGCATTTCCCCAGAGAGAGTCATACCATGAAGACTCAGAGCTGAGGGAGCTTCCTTTACTAGACCGGAGCCTTGAATCGGTAGGTGACAGACGATGGCTTGAAGAACAGTCTGCACTGGAGTTCCTCCTGACATCAAGCAGGTTATTTGGCTTAGATTCCAAGGCAGGGGAATACCTCAGCAACTGCACTGGCCCACTGGACTCCTCAGCTGGTACCTTGCTGTTGCTGTTGTTGTGGAACTCAACCCTCAAGCAACCGTCCAGCTTCCCCAGAGTTTTAATGAGAACTTTCGGACTCCTCCTGTCCTCTGATGGGGAGGTTGATGCAAGACTCTCATTCTTTCCATAGCAATTTAAAATGTGGCCATTGCATTCTCGAGAGGCAGCATGATTACTTCCAGCTTGGAGGCCCATATAGTGGAACCCATTCTCCGGCAAGAACATCGCATTATTCCCTTGGCAGTAGTCTCCTGAGGCATTTGTCCTGTGTTTGGCATGGACATTGCTTTTGGAGACCTTCATCACAGTGTCACCAAGTCTAGAGGAGTAAGGCTGACTACTCTTGAAGTGTGAAAGGCAGCTTCTGGCAAGGGACCTTGATTTGTAGTTTGAGCCGCTGCTGGTATGTCCCCATCCATGCATAGAACAAGATTTGTCATCTTTAGCATGAATGCTGCGAATTTTCAGAGTGCAAGGCTTCTGCTTGGCACCAGCTGTGGTAGCAGCATGATTTTTTGATCCCTGAAGACTGTATTGGCTTTCTGAATTCCCCATTTTCCACTAAATTAGGAAGAGTTTCATTAGAAACAATGGCTAAAAGATAGAGCAAAAAGTAACAAGCCATTTTTACCCTCCACACAGGAAAACGCCTATTTAAAAAATTATATGAAACAATTGTTTCAAAAAAAAGCCATTAAATAGCCATGTACAACATTAATTTCATAACTGAACTTATTTTAGGGGCAAGCTAGGAAAGGCTATTTTCTCTATGGTTCATTACCCCTCTGTTATAAAGCTGGAATCTAACTCTATTGAAATCATGTCAACACCATCTTCCACCCACACCCTTGGCAACATCCTTTTCTTATAACTTACAAAATCTCTGGCTCCCAAGAACAATAGCATAATGAAAGGGAGACAGCAAGATAATCATAACTTAGATGTAAAGTGAACTGTACTTTCAGAGAAATCCCTTCTGCCAGCAGACAAGCCCACTGCAGTTTCAGCTTGACTGATTTCTGTGCAACCAAGTGCTGCCTCAATAAAATATTCAGTAAACCCCAGCTATGTGTTTAAATGGAGCTAATATAGGAGAAAGCAAAAAACACCCCATGCCAAAAATCAGACAAAAAATAACTTGGTTAGCCAACAGCCTCATCTTCCACTACAGCACAAAACTGCATTATGTTCATTCAGCACAGCACAGTTCGACAGTTCGTTTGGTAAAATTCTCTTCAGTTTTTCACAGTGTTTGCAGTGAATAGCACACACTGGAGCAGTTAAGTTGCCCCACTGAAGTGACTGAAGATTTCAAACCTACATAAACTGCACCCCAAAGAAAAAAAAGACAGTTCTGTTCTTTCTGTTATTCAGAATGAATCTCCAGTGTTTGTAATGTACAGAAAAAACACCAAAATGCTTTTTCCAATGGCGCTATGTTTCTTTACACACTGGATCTCAGACTATCACCCAGAGGAGGATACACTGCTGCCTCATTAAAAATTTGTCAAAATAAGCCACTGCAAAAGCATAATCTTATCTTCTAGAGTTTCTGCGTTTTAACATCCCTACTTCAAACCCTTATCATTTTTAGATTAAAAGCATAGTATAAAAGAAAGAGCAAACCTGTAGGAACACTCTCAAACACGGGCACACTTAGCAGTCAGCATGCTCTGCATTGTCTTCGTGGCCAGCCACTCTGCTTGCCAAAACCAGAATGGAGTTGCACACAGCCTTCCTAGAAAACACCAAATAGACAAAAAAGGGTTTTCAGTCCAATACAACTTGCACTTTACTCCAACTGTATGTAAAATGAATGAAAAAGGAAAAAAAAAAGTTACAAATTAAGAGAAGTTTTATGAAAGGGATTCCTGGACTTTAGACATACATTTTTATAAGCATACTTTAACAATTGACATTGAATTAATAGAAATAAGTCATTGAGTAAATGTTTCATTTTCTCTCCTCTTTGTCTTTCTCTCACTGAGGAATTAGGATAAAGTTTCATCCCGCTCCAGTTTTCCTTTTGGAAGCCCAATTACAGTTTGCAGTACTGTGCAGTGGTCCATTACAATGTAGACCAGACTGATCAGAGCAATGTCCCACAGCATCTGCTTATCTTTCCCCATGCCTGGATTCTAACCACGAGCTTTGCAGTGAAAGACCACTATGAAGTTCACTCCAGCAGCCACCCAGTAACCTCCCTCTTTAGGTTTGTTCTGATTTTAAGTTAATCTACTAGTAAAACAAGAAAAAGGCTGCACCAAGCATTGCACAGACCCAGAGGTAACAAGACTCAAGCTCTTCCTAACCCTCTGAAAGTCTCGGCTCTTCACTTAGCACACAAAGACCAGAACTCAAAGCAAAAGGACCAAATCTGGATCTCAGAGATCACACCAGCAGTTTAGGGATTGAAACACTCCATAGAAAAGAAGCAGTACAAGATGTTAGACTAAGTTTTGGAACACACAGTTAAGTTAGAAACCCTTCTTAACACACCACCATCAAAATTTTTCCTTTCTGCCTAAATTCCATGGTTACAGTTCATAATTTTCAATTGAACAGCTACTTGATTTGAACATGCTGGGTTTTGCTCTCATTGACTTTTTTGTGGCTATTTACTGTATAAAAACCTTGAAAGAGTTTGAATTAATTCATTGGTATGTAGCTAACCTTAACAAAAACAAAGGTAAATGTTGCCAACTAGAACTAAAAACAGTCTTAACAGCAAGCCTAGAAAAATGTTAGCAAATGAATCACTTAGAAGAGACAGATCATGACAGAGATGCTACAGACCTATAAACATGAATTAATGCCTGTTATCACAAAGATATCTGATAAAACAGATAAGCCACAGAAATTTCATGTTACACTCAAAGAAGAAAAAAATCTGTAATTTTCTTACCTCTAACAATTTGGAAGTTTGCTATTTATGATACCCTTGCCTGTGCAGGTTTTGCCTAGGCTGCTAAGTGAACTCCTCTATGTGAACAGTTTTTAAAGAGTCATATGCAACTTTGATTGAACAAAAAGATTATTGATTCAAGGTTAGCAGAAGACAACACACAAAATTCCTAAGCTCCAAGCTCCTGAACAAATTGCCAACACCCAGCAGTATTCTCTTCCTATATCCAAGAGGCACAGACCACAAACAAGCAATGAGTTTACATTCAGAATTCCTCATCTGGGAGCAGAAAGTACATTCAACAAGAGAGCTTTGAGGGGCTTATGTCTATTCATAAGGAAACACTGAACTCAATTTGTCTAAAGAAACAGGCAAAAAGACCATCTGGTCTCCATAGCGATTGTGCAATGGTTAGGTAATCCTTTTAATAGAGTAGGTAGTGAGCAAGCTGCTGTCATGAACCTCAAAAGACAGACATTCAATTTGTCAAGGCTTGAGCTGAGGCTGCCAGGGTCCATTGTACATTCCTCTGATACACAGGCCACACAATGGGTGAGGGAATAAATTTATCTCAGGGTACAGTGTCTACAAAACAGTGTCTCAGTCTGTGCAGGAATCAGTCTGCCCTACAGCAGAACAGTCAATAAATTCCATAGGAATAGCCCCAAGGGATTTTTCTCAGCATCCCAGCCATTCAGAAAGCTACGATAGGCTCAACACTGTGATAACCCATCGGGGCATCTCTGAGGCTGCACAAAGACCCACCCTGGAAATCAGCTGTCATGCCTTTCTCTTGCCTCACACTTGTGTGAAGCAATTTCATTTCTGTTACTTCCAATTAGTGGAGGAAAAGCAGAGCAAGTCAGCTTATACCCAAAGGCTGCATGATACAGGGTGGTGGTCATGGACAAACTCTGGCTGTGCTCACTCCAAACACTCAAGTTTTACACTGTTTGATCTGTAAAAGCCCTGGAAATTACAGTGCAGGGGACAGAGTTCAGCTTCAGCTGTATTTCTCGCAGCTATCCACGAAGACATGCTTTCTCGTTTCCTATGCAGAGGGATGAATACTTCTTGTGAGCAAAACCAGTTTCTATGAATATTTTCAGCAATTATAATCAGCATAATTAGAAAGCAGCTCACCGTGCCTGAAGATGACTATTAAGAGTTTATTTGCTTTCAATTATAACCACATTCCCTAAAAAAGAAGTTTTCAATCTTCACCCTGGTTCCCCTTGACACATTCAAAAAAAACCCAGCTATGCAAACATACTAATCCGGGAACCCCACCATCCCCACCACACCCAAACATTAACACCAGTCATAACCCTAGAGCTAAAAATGTATTTCCCCACCTTGGGGCTTCTCCACATAAACTTCTCCTAGACTTTTTTCACTTCACAACACAAACACACAAGCTCAGGAGCTGTTCTGGAGAAACGCCTGCCACCTCTATTCCCTTATTATTACCACCACAGCTGGACTGCTTTATGAATGCTAGAGGAGAAAATTATTTTCTATAAGGTGAACACAAGTAGTGCTCAACAATTGCAGGGATGCTTTCCTCTCCAGTCTTAATCTCTCAAAGCTTCCAAACTTAACTCACTAACCATATTTCAAGCAAAACTGAATCATAATAATAATAATATCCCAGTACTAGGTTTGCTTATGAGATATAACAAGGAATTATTGTATTATGAATTGGTGGGAGATCTGAGTCAAGGGAGACAGGCTCTCATCTGCTATTGCAGGAGAACATACCAAACATGATTTTGCTACTGTCAGCCATCTGCTTCCCATACAGTCACTCTAACTGGGCTGAGACACCCTAAAGCTACAGGTCAGAAAATGGCAAGCTTCCAGATGGGAAGCCATCAGTAGGCTGAATGCTCCACAACCACAGTGAGCATCGGACAGGGGCCATAAAATGCAGGAGGCTGCAGCAGCATCTTCCTTGGGAGGTTCAGCAGATTTGCTTGACTGGGACTGTCTCTGTCCCACCGCCTAGGAGTTGAAAGACCTTGACTAAATTCAACCCTAGCAATGTTAAACTTTAGTCTGGATCACAAAGTTAATCCTCATGAGACAAACACATGTACCAAAGCTAAGTCTCTGATGTATTTTGATGCCTTTACTCTGATGTATTTGATGCTCTGGGTGGCTGGTGAAAACAAATCTTCACTGGCAGATAAAAAATTAGTAGTCAAAAAAGGAAAAGAGAAGAGGGAGAGGGAGAGGGGAGGGGAGAGGGGAGAG
>VYXD01000747.1:609366-651701 GCA_013397195.1 Hylia prasina
TTGAAAAAGAAAAAGGAAAAGGAAAAGGAAAAGGAAAAGGAAAAGGAAAAGGAAAAGGAAAAGGGAAAGGGAAAGGGAAAGGGAAAGGGAAAGGGAAAGGGAAAGGGAAAGGGAAAGGGAAAGGGAAAGGGAAAGGAAAGGAAAGGAAAGGAAAGGAAAGGAAAGGAAAGGAAAGGAAAGGAAAGGAAAGGAAAGGAAAGGAAAGGAAAGGAAAGGAAAGGAAATCAGTATGGATGAGTGCAGATGAGGCCAACATCATGCCATCAAATTGGCACCACTGAGTGAGGGCTCATTAAAAAGTGCAGGAACTCATAACAGTCTTCAGCGTTACCAAGAACAAACCTCTTCATACACAGCAGAAGAGCTTAAATTTAAAACCTCCTATCATTAAGAAGGAAAAAAGTATTTAAAAGGAGAGCTAGATTAAGAACTAAAAAATAGGTAAGGCCTAGAGCTAGCTGTCTTATCCCTATCAAATAAGATCCTACATAGAATCACAGAATCCTTAAGGTTGGAAACTGCCTCTAAGATCATCTTAACCCAGCACTGCCAAGTTCAACTATCCATAGTGTCACATCCACATGCCTTTTGAACCCTTCCAGGAATGGTGATTCCACCATTTCCCTGGGCAGCCTATTCCAATGCCTGCCCACCCTTTCATGGGAAGATTTATTATTTTTTCTAATATCTAATATAAAGATCCCCCTGGCACAGTTTGAGGCCATTTCCCTTGGTCCTGTCACTTGTTACCTGGGAGACAAGAGCAACCTCTATCTTCTCCGTTCTTCACAATGACACAGCAGGATGCAGTTTTAGCTTTTTAAGAAAATCCTTCATTGAGGAAAGAACGAAATAAATTAACTGAGAATTTTATTTTTAGTTATAGCTTAAGCAGCAAGCATGTATCATAAACTCATCGGACTTTCTTCACTAACAGGATTGTTACCTGCAGCACTGCAGTTCCTTTCAACCTTTCAAGACAGGATAGGACCAATCCTGGAATACCTGCCACTGGGCAGTCCCTCACAGCCACCTACCCAAGTATAAGCATTGGCCAAAGAAAGGCAGAGCTTCAGCTCACTCTGCAGTGATAAAAAGCCTTACACAAAGCGCCTTTGAGGGCAGAGTATACCCCATCAACTACCCTCTAGCGATGAAGCAAGAGGAGTCACGTGCTTTCTGCTGCGTTTAAAACTCTCATTTCTACAAGGGCAGGTAAGGACCCCCAGCCACAGAGTGGGGCCAGTGTGGTCACCTCTGGACTGTGTGGGGAGGCACAGAGAACAGGCAGCATCAGGGTCCTTACACAGGCAGCTGCCCTCAGTGCACGGCTCCTACACGCACCCCAGGAGACTGTCACCAGAACTAGAGCAGCTGGGATAATGGAGAATCTGAAACTATTTCAGAACAATAAATAATGAAACAGAAAATCTCCTGATAAGAAATTACCAATTTGTTTTCAACAGCAGACCAAGTTAGAAATGTTGCAGGGTTTGATGTACAGCAATCACACTGGTAGATTTTTACACCAAGGAAAGCTTTTTGTGTTATTTTTGTTTGTCTGAATTGCCTGAGCAAAACCTGTATTTTCTTTCAAACAACTTTTACATCCTCTTTCACTTAAAGGTCAAAACACTGTCCATTTTAAATGGCTTACAAAATCTTTGCAATTGTGTATAACTAACTTCCAGATATTAACGTGTTAATAAGTTTTCCAAAGAATCATTGTGCTTTGTGAATTTTTACAGGGATCCAGAATTACAGGTTTGAAGCTTTAATTAACTTTTAATCTACTTTGGTTTTTAATGTGAAAGTAATACAGAATGTTAGAATGTGAAGCTGCCCTCCCCTTCCTGCATGGCTGTGTGTGGATGGATATGTGAAATTAATGAGGGGGGCAGGTTAGCACAACACTGTAGCTGGATTAAATGTGGATTTTCTTACTGGAAACAATTTACTGTATTTTTTCGAACTACGCACTTTGGTCACATGCTTCCACAAATCAGAAGCAGATTTCTTATTCCTGCAATCTCAATCACATTCCTATTATAAAAATATACCATAGTAATTATGCCACGGTATTCTTGGCAGGATACTTTGCATTATATACCACTGTATTCAAAGAATGAATAACCAAAACACCACAAGTATGCCTGTATTAAAAAAAAAAAAAATAGGACTATTTTGCCTTAAAAATTCAGTTTGAAGCCAGAATTCCTCACTCACTCATTAGTCTCTGTAGAGTTCTAGTCTCCTGTATTAGGAACTTCTTGGTAGCTTACACATCAAATTAAAGTCAATTGTTTTTCTCATTAAACATAAATTGCCTTTATGACCCCGGATACTTCTTTTCATGTTGTGAATCATACCAACATTGCAGATGAACTTTTAATTTTACTTTTTAAGCGAGAAAGGGACTCTCTCTTTGTCTGGTTTCTTCTCTTAAAGTAACATTAATTCAAATAGATCTACAGTGCTTCACATCTATATCACATCAGAATTAAGCATCCCATACCCAGGACATGATTCCTTCTTTTGCTCAGCCCATCACTCTAAGTCCAAACACTGGCAGCTTTATTGAATTAGGCTTTATAGCTTTCAAGTTAGTGCAATAGGGAAGGTTGAATCAAGCCTGAAGATCCTTATCATATTACACCAGTGCTGATACAGTCTAAATCTCTAGGGACTTATTCTTCTTTGGCAGGAAAAACAAATTTCACCATTTGTAAATGTTATTGAATTTATACACAATGGCTAAAGTGCACATACATTTAAATAAAAGCCATTAAGCTCGTTAAAAAAAAAAAAAAAAAGAACCCACCAGGAATGCCAGCTAATATATTGGCTTAATGTGATAGCTGCAGTAGTTAAAGAGTTGATATGACTAAGGGTTTATTTCCTGCCCTTGGAGGGGAAATTAACTCAGTGATCTGAAAGACTTGTCCACCCATTTGGGTTGTAAGCACACTATCAAGCCCTGGTGCAGAATTACACTGTGTTTTTGGGGGATTTCATGGCCTGAGGCTGGGTGGGGAGGATGGTGCACCTGAAAAGAGCCAAGGTACTCCAAGCAGGGGAGCCTGGGCTCCAGCATCGCTGCCCAGCACTTTGGGGACTTAGTTCACGTCTGCAGGCTTTGCTAAGACAAACTCCTGAAGAGGTCTCTGCCTCAGCCCTCTTTATTTATGGTAACACCAGGGAGGGGAGACCATGGGCTTTCTGGTCAAACTGGGATTCCCAATTCTCCACCAGGAACATTTGCCTTTCTCCTTTCTTGTCTGTTTCAGTAGCAACCAGCTCATGCTACCACATACAGCCACGGTGAGCAGGAAGCTATGGGGATATTCTCTCACACATAACCCAACAAAACTGTAGGTGCCAAAACATCAGCTTTGGAGAAGATAGGATAAAGTTTATTTTTGGACTAGGACACAGTTGAGAAGCCACATAGACCCTACCAAAGAAGAGAAGGAAAGGGCAGAAAGGAAGAACAATCTAAGACAGGAACATTAAAACATCCTGCCCACAAAGACTCTTTCTGGCATAACACACTCCAAGTCTATTGGAACAACTCTTAACCCATGGCATCAGAGAAAAGCCTCCTTTAGCAACTGGCAGAACAGTGTGTTTCAGGCTGAGGGACAGGGGCTGTGGTGGCTGCAAAACTCCCTGCTTGTCCCCTATTACACAGCCTGCTCCACAACCAGGAGAGAGAAACCAGGCCACAATTGGCATAGTCTTTTCTACTTCTCAGTTTACACATTCACAAATACCTGAGGGTGTCAATTCCAAAGTAAATGCTTTCCTACCTTCGGCCCTGGGACTTCCTGAAGAGGACAGAGGATCTGGGAGTTAGACACCAAAAGTAAACTTGAGACACAGTTCCTTGGAAAATTGAAAGCAGACCTTGATTTTTGCATGCCAAGAGCTCTACAGCAGTAACACAGCTTAAGGCTTCCTTTCCTGTACCCCTGTAGTACCAGCATGTAACTTGCACATTAAAAGAACAAAAAGAGTACACTGAGGATTAGATTTCCTCACTAAAAAAAAATTGCTTTGTAGTTTCACAGCTACAGACTGCCCTGTTCAGAGTCCATCCTTCCATGATGCATGGATACTCCTTTGCCACTGAAGGTGATCAGATAAAAAAATTCTAGCTCTTGCCTCTAAACTGTAACTTACTATACATTGTAAGATTGTCAAATCATCCACCCTAAAAAGAAAGAGATGCATGATTTCCAGAATGAAGTCACCAGTGTATAAAATTAACTCAGCGACCACATCAGCAACAAGCACAAAGAAAGTTGCAAACTCTGATTGCTTTGCAGAAGCAATTAATCACCACTCTGGGGGCAAAGGCACTTCTCCATTTTTTGGGGCATTTTCCTCATTTTTATTTTGTCTGCCAAGGAACGTAGCATTTTCACTATTTGTGTACAACTATGTATTAAAAATTTATGTAGATGGACCTACCTCTGGCAGATGCAGAAGCTTTGGCTTTCCATACCATCCCAGCTCAGCAGAGGGAGGAGTATTGACCGAAACTTTTTCCTCTAACACTACACAAACATTACAGCCTTGCTTGGGTACACTATTTATTGCAAGTCACTCTAAAGATTACTGAGAGTAGACAGAGTAATTAAAAAAAAAAAATCAGAGGGATTATTCAATTCACTGCATTGGAGGAGTCACTTTAACATAATAGAAACCATAGTACTGTTAATCACACTTTCTCATTCTTTGCCTCAAAAAAAGAATCCAGCCCCATCATAGCAGAGAAGTAAAATGATCCCAGCAGTGATTTATTTAGCAGCTCAGGCAATAGAGTTTGACAGATGACCACCAAGAGCTGTTTTCTGGAGGAAAACCATTCACCCCGGGAGCAGCCACCCATAGCAGAGGCGGCAGAGGGGCTGCAAGTCCTGGCACCGCAGCAGCTCACTCTGCCCTCCGCTCCCAGAGGCTTCCCAAGTCCTTCCCCACTTTTCTTTCAGCGCTCCAGCTCCGGCCGGCAGCCGGAGAGCAGAGAACAGACTGCGCTCCCCCAGCATCTCCCTCCCGGTCCCCAGCGCCGCTTACCTCCCCCAGGGCGCTGCCTGCAGCCTCCCGGCTGTCCCGGGGCTGCCGCGGGACGAGGGACACGCAGACACAGCCTCTCCCTGCCCTGGGCATGCCAGGAAACTGTGCCTAACACTTCAGAACGCACAGCCGCCGGGAACTAAAAACAGATCCTGCGAGAGGCTGGATGTATTTTTGTCTGCAGGCTACACACCCTCCTCCCGTTCAATTTTTTCCATTGGTGGAGCAGCAGGATGCAGGCTTAACCAGAGGGTGGTTTTCCACGGGCCGCCTGGAACGATTGCGCGGCCCGGCCCGCCGCGATGCCGGGCAGCCGCCGGGGAATACACCGTGACTGAGCTCTTGTCTGACCCCACATTCCTGAGCCTCCAGGCTGCTTCCACAGGAAAGCTGCTTGGAAATCTGCTGAATTGCAAGGCGTTTGCCTGCCTGAAGGTAGCTCCAAGGTCTCCTCCTCTTTTTTTTTTTTTCCCCCTTTCTTTTTTACTTTTGTGGGTTTTTTTTGGTTTTTTTTTCCTGGATTTTTTTCTTTTTTTCCCTAAGCTCGTTAGTTGGGAGCAGGTAACCCTAACATCTTTGCCAGGTGGGACACCCTGGCAAAAAATGTAATTCCTCAAACCATAGCAGGAATGCTGTAGTCACGAAAACACACTCTTAGGAGCAGCTCTCGGTTGTGTTTAACAACTCTGCACAGCAGCATCACGGATACAACCACAAACTCTGGCACTCCCTTCCTTCCCACTTTCTTTTGTCAGACATTTACACTTGCCCATGGAGAGAAGTACCTTCCCCAGTACATTTTAAATAACTGTTTTTTAATAACCGACCTTAGATAAAATGTGTTTCTTCACATGAAAATGGCATTACCCAAGTTTCAACATACAGAGCTAAGCTATTAATTTGTAGCTAGGTGCATGAACAATTGCTTTATTACCAGAAAAGTTCAATTGCAGCAGCAGTTGGTGAACAAACATGGCCAAAAAACAATGCATTTATTCAAATATTCTAATAAAATTGCAGAGTTACATTCAAGTGCCAAGTGTGGAAATACAGCCAAGTTACACTGCAGATGACGTATTCATTTGAAAAGAAATACATGAACGCTATAATAAAAAGCATTAGCAACCCACAAAAGCCCCAAATCAGTATGTAGGTCCACAAAAATGAAATAATGATTGCACAGTAATAGAGGAGTTGCCCCTCCTGTGGACCCCTGTTTCACTGTGTCCATTATTGAGACACATTATAGAGGAAACTCCAGAACCCAGCAGCTTTGAAGTAATTTGGAACAAAATTCTATTTAATCTCCAAAGCCCAGTTATAACTGACTCATCCACTGGAAAACAACTTGGATCTCTTCTCAAACTTCACAGGTTAACAATATCATCACTGAATACATTCCTCTTATCACAGCAAAGGTCAAATCCTTCCTTGAATTCTACCGACCTCCACTGAGTTTTCCAGATGAGAGTTTCATAGGCCAGTTTTTGTAAAACCTGATAGAGCAGTGCATAACTTATGCCCATACTCCTAAATTCTACAACTGAAAATAGGTCTGCGGGCTTCACATCTGCTTGTTCTAGTAAAATCTTTTCCCTCTGTGCAGAGCAGACTATTTTCTTCTTCATGTTCCTGGTACAGTTACATTCTTTTCACTTAGCATTGCTGTGGTCCAATTATTCCACTAACAGGCCAGATGCAGGTCCTGGGATTAAAATGGAAGGAAGGACAGCTCACGAGTCAAAGTACCAGGTCTCTCTCAGGAGAAAGATGGTCCCATCCCCCTTTTCACACAGAGTGCAGCATTTCCCCCTTGAGTCCATTTCTTAGGTCACTAACAAAACCATGTTCAAATGATTCCTTAGATAAAATTACTACCCAATCCGTCCAGAAGCCTTTCATCATCAGCTATTCTGTTGACTTTATCTATCTTAAAAGATGAATGTTTAGAAGGCTAAATACTGTTCCCAAAGATGTCTCTCCAGCACTCTTTTCAAAAAACAGCGGTTCTTCCGTAACTCAACGAAAGATACCTAGACCAAAGCAACCTAGGACCCAGCTGAATCACATTAATGCCCCACAATCTTTCAGTAACAGGTAATAAGGCTGTCCTTTCCCTTCCACTTCCATTTGCAGAGGGTCATCCCCAAAATGTCAACGCCCTTTCCTGCTATTAGTGCAAAATGCTCAATCCTATACTTTCTTCTTCTTGAAGTTCACTGCATGTGATCATTGCAGTCCTAGGGGTCATTCAGCTACTTACTACATTATTACTAACCTACCTGTGTATTCACTATGCCTTCCACTTTTTATCAGCCTGTTCCATCAATGCATTCCCTCTCTTTATGACAAGGCAGTCAACATTTACTAAAATTGGTCTTAAGACTCCAGTTGATGCCCCAGGTTCATTTTCAAATAAGTTTTAGTTTCAAATAAAGCTTATTTTTATTCAAATAAAACTTTATCTTTCAAAATTTCACCTCCAGTATACCTGACTGATTACTTTTAGCACACAGACATTGCATGTTAAGGGCATACTTTTCAGACCTCTACTTGACTTATGTGGTACAGTCTAGCTTGTGGGTTACAGCATGAGGGTCCTTACTTATTACACTCCCAAAATTGACTCTCCACACCCACCTTCCCCCCTTTCTCACCTGTTGCCTTGCCATTATCAACTTGGGACAACCAGATAATGAAATATTCTCTGGAGATAAAAAAGGAGTAGGCAAGCCCCATGGTGAAAACAATAGATGAAGCTCTTACTACTATGAGAAGTATTTACACACCTCACAATCTTCCACAAATGTATTATCATCACAACATTGCTGGGAAAGGGAAGGTGTCATTATCCTTATTTTCTAAAGAGCTGCTAGGTCACACAGGAAATTAAGGGGTATTTCAGTACAGCAAGAGGAACCCCCCCTAGCTTGTGTTAATGTATGTCTCTGGTAGTTTAATGGGTCTTCATGTCTCTGTTTTGCAATAAAAACAAACTGCAGTTTGTGCAGAGAAGTCCATAATGGAACTAAAAACAAAGTTGTGTGTATTCATTTTGAGAATTCATTTCTTTCATCTATAAAGATGTTCTAATGCCACTTAATTGTATAGATGAAGAGAAATGAATCCTCAAAATTAAAGACAGGTGTTTTAACCTATCCTTTATATCACTTTTACACTACAAAACCTTAGATTTTTCTTCAAAAGTGCTAAGACATCCCACTGTCAGTTTTGTTTCCTAAGCAACAAAAATCCATGAAGAAAAAGATAGAAAAGGCACCTATCCCCAGCACTCATGCTGAGACAATGACACACCTCCTTCCCTAAAGTCAGCCCACTTTGATATACATTTGCCACGCCTATAAAATATCTTTTCCTAGACACAGTCCAGTCTGTTTCTGAAATGCCAGTCCTCCATTTTGCCTCTTGACTTCTCCTACCTGGCTCATATGACATTGATACAGCTGAGCTGTGTGAAAAACCCCAATCCATAAGGTCCCCCGACTAATACTCAACAGATGGGTGCTGGATGGGCACACGTGGGAAGATATCAGTGTCATGCTGATCATGGCTTAACCACAGATTGTTACAGTACACAGATGTGTACAGCGCCTTCCCATGAAATCCAAAACAGGTTCCCATGCTCCCTGAAACAGAATCTATGTAGGAATTAAAGAATTTTGAAGGAGGAAATTAGGGTTCTCAAATCAGAAACGCTCAAGAAAGATGGGAAGCTATGCTATAAGTGTAACAAATGCTAAAAAATAATTGCATGCTGTTGTCAACAGGATAATAACCAGAGATGAGTTTCAAAGCCTTGCTGATCTCATGACTGAAACATCTGAATAATGTAACATCTGCTAAAGAAATAGTCTTTAAACCGTACTTAAGATCCATTCTTGGTATCTTTGGCCTTGAAGCGGAACCGCACGAGGAACACGGTGGTCTCCCATTCAACCAGCGCTGAAGGCAAACCTCACACCACATCGAATTCTTCCATAAAGACATCAGTTTGTTTTCTGAGACCTCAACCTTCTGCAAGCCAGTGCTCACACACTTAGATTTCTGGTCTCATCTCAAAATGTTTATCAGATGCAAAATGACAAAAAACAATTGAAGTCATTCATTACTTAATTCTCATTCAGAGGAGTTTGGGAAAAGAGTAAAGAGGAACCTGTGTGTTAGCCCATTCCTGCTCAACAGAAAGCCTGCCATTTCACTTACTGAATGAGATCATCAACACAAGTCTAACAGCTCTGGCTATAGGTCAGAATAGATGTTAAGCAATGATGTACACGAGCACAGTTTTATACCCTTAGTTATCATAGAGACTTACAATGCCCTAAGTGCCTACTACTATTTGTCAGTCTCCTGTTGTCTCTGTGAAATGCTGTTGATGAAAGAGATCAAAGGGATTCTCCCCATCCCCTCCTCTCTGTGGAGTGTTCCCTTGCCCAGCTCAGCAGAGGAGATGGGCTTGCTGTACAGACACTCTCTGCACACACCTTGTGTCCAAAACAGTGAGAATCCACTGCCATTTAAGGGATGCAATAAAACACATTTGATCTTTTAAACAAGATGCAATTTTTCCTTTCTTTTTATGTTGCATAGTTCTTTAGCACTGCTGTAGACAAGGCCTTACTATTTGTGGTTATGATCTATTTTCAAGTCTTACAGAGAATAGTTGGGGAATCAAAGTGCCTCTAGTTACTGTCTTATTCCTTTCAGTATAGTTAAATTAAGAAAGATAAAGCATGATCACATGCATGATCACATGATGGCAAGGCACACGGCATGAGCATTACTGAAAAATGCCAAGATAAGAGAGAAAAAAAGATGAAGTATGCAGCCTCAATTTCAACAATCCAGCATGCTGGATTGAAGAAGCCTGGCATGCAATGATCCACCAGTAATCCTGCACTTGGGATTGGCTGGGATAGAGCTAACTTTCTTCATAGTAGCCCCTATGGTGCTCTGTTTTGGATCTGTGACCAAAACAGTGGTGATAGCACATGACTGTTCACACTGTTGCTGAACAGCGCCTGCACAGCATCAGGGATTTCTCAATTTCTTACTCCGTCTTGCCAGGGAGCAGGTTGGGGTGGGCAAGAGGACACAGCTGGGACAGCTGATCCCAGCAGACCACATAATCCCACACCATATAATGTCATGCTCAGCAATAAAAATGAGAGGTTGTTTTGACAGGGTTCTCACTGCAACATCTGAGACCAACAAGGCCCTCACAAGGGTTAACCCCTGAGACAAAGGTTTCCCTCAGAAGCAGCGGTACCCACATCGACAGAGAGGCTTGCCCTGCACAACCTCAAAGGCTCACACTTTTAAATAGTCTTTTTTTCTTTAGAACTAACAGTAAAAGCTGAGTTTTTGGAAAAAGATAAAAAAAAAAAAGTGAGAAACACTGATACTCAAGACCAAGATTGGAACATGTCCTTAACAGTACTTGCTATATCCCACATCACTAGAGCAGAACTGATGCATCTTTTTTTGACAAGCACTCTGCTTCAACAATACAATTTTTTAATATCCAATGAAAAGTAACAAATTTGAGTTAGCCAAATAATTTTAATTAAATAGGCATTTGTATCTTCCAAGCTATAATTAAAAACTCTTTTACTACAACAGATACATGTAAAAAGGTCCTTCATTTAGGACCGTTAATTTGCAGGAACAAAAATCTAAAGCTTGGACAAACCTCATAAAAATATGAGTGGAAATGTTTTTGGAATACATTATGTGACAAAATGAGAACTGAAGAATTCTCACATGCCATTAAAAAAAAACTTGTCTATAAAACATGTAAAAATATTTGAAGGTGGAGTCATTTGTCACAAGAATATACTAGGAGATCTTACAACATAAATATTTACAAAGCACACATGTTATTTCACATTGCATTACTACCATTGCTTGTTCCATTAACTAATCCAACAGACCAGCTAATTGCTTGTGCAAAATTGACTATTTGCTGTCATCCATTCAAGATAGAAGCACAAACAGTTGCCGGAAGGTTGGAAGCTTTTAGGGGTTGTTTTCTAACCAAATCTATTAAATAATTATATAATTTTTTATTTAGAATACTGATCATGGGTTCATCAATTAAGTAAGAAAAATGTGCAGACATAAATATTACAGAAGGATAACTATGGCAAGGTTTCTAAGAAAACTACTTCAAAACACTGTTTACTTCAACAGCATGAACCAAAAGGCATATAAAATAGGTTGTTGCATAATGAATTTCAACTAAAGTAGTCCTGAATATGTGTATGATTTTATAAGATTTTTCAAGACATGACTATTTCCCCAGAAGTTTCAGATCCTAGGGTTAGATGAGTATACAGCAAATTCTGCTTAACAATACCTCTAATCATTGTGTTTGTAGAGAAGCAGTTCAAAATGCAAAATAAGAAATTAACATAACAGAAGGAATATTAAAGAAGTAAAATTTGGGATGGAGACGTTTACCTTTTTGAGTCTTGATTGTTGTTTCTCATTATAGCTAGCTGACAAACATACTAAAAGTGGTAAATGGCAATATTATCAGCTTATTATAATATCATTAAATTAACTAAAAGAAATACTGGGGAATAAAAGCTGGATGAAGTCTGGCTAACATGTGTTGCTTACACCCACACTCACTGTCTCAACAGAGCGACGCACAAATCCTGCAAAGCTATTTGCCTGAAGCAGAGTGAACAATGAGAACAAGTTCAACATCTGCCAGGGTGTCCAACTGCTCACAACCATTTTTCTGGTCAGAGGGGGCATTGTTTAAGTTGACAGGTTCCTAATGGCCTGAATTATTTAGCAATTCTCAAAAGACTCTTTCTACTCATTAGAGAGGAAAATGCGAACCACCCCAGCCAGCGTTCCCTTGCTCCCCGGGAGCCGATCATGCTAATTGAGGAGAACATCACAGTGTGTCCCATTTTAATCACATGAGTTAAGCAGGCAAGAGGCTTCTGTTATCCACACCCTACCACGAAAGATGGAGGGCGCCAGCTCCTACAATAATATGCACCTCAGTTTATCATCATCTCGATGTTTTTTAAAGCCTTCAGTCTGAACAAAGAGGGTATGTGTTGCTGCTAAGCACTACACCCACCGAACTAAGTGGAGAAGTAAGAGATTAAAGAGAAAATTGAAACACACAGTTTGAAGCCCGAATGCTAAGTGAGCAGCAATAAGCATCTCAACATATGGGAAGTTAGGGGGAGGCAAAATAGCTGTTTACTGATTTTTTTCTTCTCATCTACCATATGATTAGATGACAGGTATCAACAAAACAGAGTAGCAGCACAGAGGTTACAGACAAGTGACAGTCACAGCTAAAATGCCAGATCTTTCAAACATATTCCCACCTCTAATACACATAGAAATGAAGGAGAACGCTACTAGTAACAGCAGCTTTACCTACGATGGACTATTTATCAGTCACTTAGGAGCAATCAAACATGCTCTGCAGCAGTAATTATCTCACCTAATCCTAGCCTTTCTCAAAAATGCAAGTCTTACAATCAATAGGACTGTCTTATTTTCTTCACATCCTCCAAAATTTGGAATCTCTTCAAAACCTAAGATCTGAACAGAGTTCCTCACGTAAACTTCATAAGGAATGTTAGTGCAGTAATTAGGAATGTCTGCACTAGACCTCTTTTACCAAAACACAGACCATGCGTGAGAAGAAAGAGATTTACAAATGCATTCAAAAGCTATAAGGAAAGACATGTAAATATTTGGTAATTACCACTCGGAACACAACAGCTATAGAGAACTGCCACTTTGACAGAAGGACAAATGGAAGGAGAACACTTCTAAATTAATATTATTACTTCTGTTCTTAAGCAACCACAATATTAATAAGAAACAGCAAAAATGAATTACCTTTATGCATATAATAAAAGTTCAGGAAATTCCTTTCTTATTCTTTAAAGAGATGCTACAAAGATAAGCCTTTCAATTAAAATGATCAAAAAGTAAGCCACCAGTTTACTTACAAAATCTTTATTTTGTCATCTGCATATAAACATTTCCAGAAGCAGAAGATTAAGTCAGTGAGCTAAATGGAAAAACATAAAATCTTCTGCTGGCATGACACTGTGATTAAATAACTAACTAAAAGCCCAAAAAAGCAGAGAGACAACATGATGCTGGCCTACTCAGCCATAAAATTCATTTCCAATAACCACATTTCAGCATGTAGCTTAGATCATACATAGCAGTTTCCTATTTGAGAGCGTGCAAGATTGATTGTTACAGGCTCAATTGTCCCATACACAGGCAAACAACATGTAAGGAATGATTAAATCAGCAAGATTCCCCCACTGAGCCTCCTACACAAGCTTACATTCAGGCAAAGGAGAGGTGGGGTCTCTCCCAAGAAACAAAAGCAGAGGATTATGTGAGAAGCCCAAGACCATCTGCACAAAGTCATGTGGCCAGGGATTTCCTCTTCCCCTTGCTGTGTGCTGGGCATCCTTTCCCACTTGCAGTCTGAGCTGCATGGTAGGCAGCAGAGCTGGACTTAATTCCCAGCTCAGGGACAAAAGAGAATCAGGGACCAGGGGTTTCTGAGGGCCTCTTTGCCCATAGTTACTTGCCTTCCAAGCTAAGCCACTTAGGGATGTAATCCTTAATACCCCAATGTGCAGAAGTTCATAATGTCTGGGTCATTGTAAAATTCTGCATACCCTCGTCCCAGCCCAGCCCCTCTGGCATTCCCGAGAGCGGAGTCAACCAGGCACGGTCACCCCACTGCCACCCATCTCCCAGGCACAGAGCAGGGGGCTTTTCCATGCAACCCTGCATGGAAAGACACAAGCCTTTCCCCCTGTGTATCTCAGTTTCATGTGAATTAACAAGCTGAGCATCAGCACTTTGTGTTTTCTATTTTCTCTAATTTAAGTTCCTTTCTCCTTGCCTGAGGTAGAAAGATCAGGGAAGAAAAAAAAAATGTTCTTGACCTCAACAGGATATCTTGTTAGGTTATGGCAGCCTCAAGGACTCTTTCCTGGCATTTGAGAAGGGGGTTACAACTAACATTCCTGTTGTTTCACTTTTTCCATGAGGCCCAGAAGGTAATTCTATAGCATTTTTCCAAATATAATGAAACATTAAGTCTATTTGCAGTAAAGGCAGCTCACAAAGCAATGTTTGGATGCTTTTTGATTTCAGTATCCCTAAGCAATGTGCTGCAGCAGATCTGTTTTTCCAAAGTGCTCAACACTTTCTAAACAACACTCATGTGAATAGTCTACTGTGTGGCAGCAGTTTTTGTGTCCTGACTGCTCTCTCCCTCCTTATCAAGCTGCCTTTTCAGCTTCCTGAAATATTATTACTGACATAATGGCATTGTTAAGATAGAGCCCAATCCAAGCCAACCACAGATAACAGAAAGATTTTTCTGGGCTTTGGATCAGGGCAAAAGCAGTGGAAGTACCCAGAGGAAGAAGTCCCCTGCTCTTCATTTCAGAATAGTCCTTAAAATATGCCTTATTCCAGGTATTTTATTCTTGACCTTATGGCAGGCTGCTAAGGTACACTGAGGCAATATATTGAAACATATCCCCCATCTTAAATTCATATTATTGCATCTTTACTATCTCAAATTTGCAGAAAAATAAAGTAAATTTTTAAAAAATCAAGAAAAGATTACATTAAGCAAACTGTCACCTTGTTTAACTGTGTTAAATACAGAAAAATAACACTCTTTTTGCTGAACACACTCACTATGTACTGACTTTATCAGTGCTGGCATTAGTTTTGCAACACACATGGGACAGTCTGCAAGCTCTTCTTGCAGGATGTATTTGTGAAATGCATGCTGACCTCAGCACCATCCCCAGGAAATCCTTAACTCCTCTCTATTCATCAAAAATATTAAGCACTCATTACCTTCCAGGTCCAATCAAATCTTGTTAAATACCCCCCAAAGATATATATAAATTGGTCAACCTTCCAATGCAAGGTTCATGTCTGGACCTAGATTTTGAACAATATTCAAAAACAAGGAATGTCTGGATCTCAAGGTTTTACTTAATTGTGTCTGGAATAAATCAAATCCACAGTCTAGATTGCACTTCAGCTCTACATTTCCAAAGTGCTTCCAGCATAATATTTTAATCTGGTCAAATCACTGGTTTTAGTAAGTGGAGATAGTAAAAAGTTTTTAAAAATCATGTGTTTGATAAAATACTATTCTTGAAATGTGAAATTCGTGGAGATGGGGAAGCCCACATAAAATCCTACAACATGTTTTGGTAACTTACCATTTTTTCATTTTTCCACAACAAACTTCTACAGCTAAAAACTCTGAATTTGATAAATGAACACATACACAGAGAAAAAAATGTAGAGGACGTCATTTTCCATGTGGTGGTCTGTATCTGCAATGTTAAGATGAACTGTCACAGCTCAATGTCCCTGACAGACAGCAAGCCCTCTGTAGTGGGGACGCTTGTTTGGCCCAACAGCATCTGAAGAACTGAGCAAAACTACAAGAGTGTGACAACAGTACAGAACTTTTAATATGCCTTGTCAGTCCCAGGTATAAAGTTTGTAGCTGTTACAGCAAGCTAACACCTCAACATGAACAAAAATGAAAACTCAGCAGTGACCCTTGCAGAGGCCACAGATATATTTTGAATTTGTTCATTGTTACTTTGTCAAGGTAAATGCAAATAAAGATATTTAACTATGAGCAATTCATTATTAGGAAATGTGGATGGCCAATTAACCAATGATCATGCCTCACTGTAAAAAGTGTTTCCTGGTCTTCAGAGAGAACCTCCTGTGGCTTCAGGTTGTACCCGTTGCCTCTGGTCCTGATACCAAGCACCACTGAAAAAAGCCTGACTGCATCTTCTGTGTACCCTCCCCTCAGGTATTTCTACATGTCAGTGAGATCCTCCTGAGCCTTCTCTTCTCCAGACTGAGCAATCCCAGTTCTCAGCCTTTCCTCATCCAAGAGGTGTTGCAGTCCATCATCCTTATGGCTCTTCATCAGACTGTTCCCACTACCTTTATTTCTCTTTTGTACTGGGGAGCTCAAATGTGAACACAGTATCTCAGATGTGGCCTCACCAGAGTTTAGAGACAGAACAGCAGGAGAACAGCTGGTCTGGTGTTTGAGGGGGGCGTGAGGGTGGGGCTTGGGTTTTCTGTGGTTTTTCTTTTGCTTCAGAAAACTGTTACTGCGGGGAGGTTCAGAACTACTTACACAAACATGCAAGAGAAGGAGGGGAACCAGAAATTCATCTCCACACTTTCTGGCAGCAGAGGTTGAGAAGCCCTGAATGCCTACCACCATTTGCTAGCCACAGGCTAATGGGAAAACCGAGATGCCGTCCAGTGCCAATGCAAGAGTCTGATTAGAGCTTTCTGGCCAAAAGCTGAGCTGACAAGCTCCCCACAAGGCCAGAGCCCTCTGCCTTGTCATGGAGAGAAGCCGGCATCACTAAAAACCAAAGCTAGTAAATGTAGCTCATTGGCTCACCCATTTGGTGCCCTTTATCATGCCTGCTTCCTACGGGCTTCTGGGATGGCCATTATAGATGGTGAAAGAAAGCAGCTGCTTTATTTACATCCTTTGGCAGGAACAGGCAAAATGTCTTTCTCTCCTTGGCTCTGAAATACAAGGAATTACAAACAAACACAAATGGATGCATGTGTATTTCCTAGGGATAGAATTACAAGTCAAACTTTGTTCCTGTGAAGGAGATCCATCTCCCTTTGAAACGGTCTCTACAGGAAATTCTCTTATTCTGCAAATACAGGCTGAGCATCAAATTTGACCAACAAACATTACAGCATGTAGCACTTTTCCCCTGCTTTGTACCAACATAAATGAATGCACAAGACAGAAGGATCTTGAAAGATGTTCCCTGCTTCTATCACTTTTGTTCAAGAATGGAGTGCAAAGAGCAGGTCTGGTCATGCCTCTGTCATTCATGTTTATTGGTAGAGGAAATAAACAATTATAATAAAGCTTGTCTCAAGTACAATCAGCAGGGAGAGCAGTCTTTCTAAAACACTGGAAGTTGTTTAATTAAACACCTGAGTTCGGAGCCCTGACTCAGAGGATGGCATTTCTGGCAAGTGTACAACATGGACTAAGTGTTGTTACTCTGGGAGAGTTTCTTATGACTCCAGAAGTACCATTTACTACCCAGGAAATGCAATTTCCATGGAGGAAAGCACTGTGTGGCTCTTTGGCTATGCACTGATTTATATTTAGAGCTACCAATTTTCCCTTTCTCTCTGTATTATTGCATTTCTCATACTACACCAAGCTTAATGCAGGTACTCTTAGGAAGCCCATAAACAGTAATTTTCTTCCTGTACTTGGTTTGCACTGCTCAGCCATTGTACTGCTTTTTTCCTCTCCCCTCCCCAGGGACTAGAATCACCAGGTTCTTTCACTTTCTCTTATAATAAAAGTCTTGCTTAATATTGTTTTTTTCTGGTTTATATTGCTATTTTGTACTCTATGAGGTGATGTAGCCATTCAGGATCCAAATGAGGTGGCAGATGAAACAGTAATTTTATCCTGCAAGCTCCAGGTCCGCAGCAGAACTGGGGGTGGATAAGACAGTGAAAAGATGAGCCCCTTCTCAGAAAAACTAAGTGCAAAACCTTATGAATTCATATTCGGCTGACTCTAAGCCATGAGGTCATACATAAGATTTTCCTTTTAAATTAATATTAGGTTATTCTTTAAAAGGGAAAAAAAAAAAAAAAAACCAACAACAACTAACTTTAAACTATTTTAAACCAAATTGGTTGGTAACACCTACAAGTACAGCTACAGGACAAACAAAGAAAACTACAGCAATGCCAGACTGTCATCCCCAGGGGATGACATCAGTTACTCATCAGGACTAACTTCAATGAAATCAATGCAATTATTCTGAAGAAAAGAAGGAAACGTGGGAAAAAAAGGACAACCAAGCTGTTTTGCTGAGTTTAATTCACCTATTTCACACAGTTTCATCTGTTTCTCTGCTTTCTCTGTATATTAGATGGAGACTGAACCTGTGACCCCCCTGGAACACAGGGTAACTGAGGAACCTGCATTTCAAGAATACATTGAAGATCTTCATGACTTATGTAACTTAGTTACATTATTCACCATTGCCACTGTTCCCTATTTCCTTCCAAAAATGATCACACCAGATTTTTCTGAAGACAATGAAGGCTATGTGAAGTGATGGACTATAAGGTCCCTTTTTTCTTTGCTAGACCATTCAATTTTCAAGCTGTCTCTGTCCCTCTAGAAAACACAGTAAATGTGACAAGTGGGGAAACAAAACCAAAACATTTCACTTACAGAGGATTAATCCAGCAGGAACTTCATGAACTGAACAAATTGAAACTGTGGCAACGCCCCACTCATCCCAAAAAACCCCTCACAACAAATGACAAAAGTATTGAAATTGTCTCATTTTCTTGCTAAGATTGCCTGAAACCAGATGGGGTTTCCCAAAGACATATGGTCCTACTCATATTAAAATAAAATTCAGATCTGATCATTTTAATCCCCCATAGCTAATCCTATTTGCCTAACCAAGAGTTAAAATAACTAGCACAGCTCCCCTTCCTCTGCTGGTTCACTGGAGGCATCTACTCTGCTTTTCCTTGCTTTAAGCACTCAAGATAAGCAGTTCTTAAGGGCCATAAGACATTACCCTACAGATCATATAACTTAAATATTCTTCCTCCTCCAGCTTTTAGAGAAAAGTTCTCCATTTTACTTTATCTTGTGAAGTAGTCCCTTAAGAGAATGCATCCCTGGGTTTTGGAGATTGTCTTCTGGTGGGGTTTTTTGTGGATTTTTGTTTGGTCAGTTGGTTGGTTTTGGGAGTTTTGTTGGTTTTATTTTTTTGCAAAAGCCATATCTGTTTTACTTAAAACACCAACAGACAGAAGAGGAAACCTGCAACTACAGCAACATAGGTCATTAATCAGTACATAAAATTGTCAAGACCTGGATAGAATTCACAGACTCTTCTGTATTCACAAAGTTTTCACCAAACATCTGTAACAGTGTGGGGGGAGGGGAGTCTGGAGCACTTAAGACAATTGATTTTGCCAAGATTATGTCATGAAACCCCCCAAAAACAAAAATAGATGGTGCTCAGACCATGTATCTTAGCGTCCCTCCTTTTTATTTACTTTAAAAAAGCATTTTCTCCCTGGCAAATTATAACTTCTTTTATTCATCTCTGTCCCTAAATGCTCATCACTGTCCTACTTGCTCCTTTTCTCCCGTAATAAATTCCTTTTTTGACCAACATCACATAACTTCCAGGTATCATTATCTGTCCCCACACTTATCACTTAGACTTTTCATAAGGGGCTGGAGGCCAGGACATCTTCAGTGTCTATGGTTAATGGTCCTGGAGCACTAGGGCACAGCACCTGAGTGGGGGGCATGGAAGGGGCTGGGAAGGAGGGCAGCCAAGTCACACTTCCATAAGGCTTTTGACTTAATTTCTCTTAGTTCCATTAAATAACTGCACACTTTGATAAACTTTCTGCATTCTCTCTTGTTGCCACCGTATTTAAGACATTCTGGACAAAAAAAATAGAATAAATACATTGTTTATCCATTTCATATATAACTCGAATCTCAAAAAAACCAAAAAAAATTACACTTAAACTAGGAAGCCATGAAAATGCCACATGTAAATGTACACAAAAAGTGCCAAATGAAGAATTTGCTAAAATTAGGTACAATCATACAAATGTTTAAATAGAAATGGTTCCTTATAATGTGACTTACTGACATGCAAAAAAGATAACTATGACAGCTTCTCAGTCGCAAAACAAAATTTAGCAAGGCAAATAACCCTGGAGAACCACCCCAGCTCTAGAAAGAGAACTTGTGCCCAGTACAAAATGAGTTTAACACACTCACTACCATACATAGGTGACTCTTAGGATGGCAGCACAAGACACTCTAAACCCTCCCATGCTGAGGAAGCCCAGTTTCCACAAACATACAGGATTTGAACAGGACAAAAGCCTGCAGTCAGACACACCAGATGCTGGTCTGTTTTTCTCCTACCCCAAATCAGTTCACACTAAAAACTCTGGCTTACCACCAGGGAGGGAAGTGGGTTGGTCTGTTCTGCCCTCCCTTCCCACTTCCCTCCCAGGCCACACATGAAGGTAATGAGAATGCATAATAAGAATCAGACAAAATTCATGTTTGTACAATGAGGGCCTCCTCGCACAGGCACGGCATGAAGACGAAACCCCAAACCCCTCTTTTTCCAAGGCTGTTCCTCACAGGGGCAACTCTGCAGTATCTTATACCCACCTTAAAAGCAGACTAATTTTTATTGTTGTCATTTTTCCAGAACAGAATAAACACAATCTTGAAAAGAGAAAGGAAGATTGCACACAACCCCTAAGGGCAGGGTACAGTCTCTTTATGTCCACTCATACAGCAAGGGAAGTGATGAATTCCTGGCACTACTACTTGCAAATTAACTTTCTAGTTGAAAACAAACATCTTCAAATGCAGCTAACTACTCAAATGCAGATGAGATACCAGCAGCAAAGATACCACGGCAGCAGAAAAGACCATTCAAAGGCTCCATCTTAATACCCTAGGAACCAATTTTGCTTACAGTGAAGCACGTACACCAGCTTTTACACCACAGCGAACCTGCCAAAACTAAGGAAATAAAAATATTGTTGAAAATTGCTGAACATAATTGCCCTCTATCCCTGTACAGCTCTTGGAGCAAAGCATTTGAGCTGCCAAGACTGCAGAGAGTGTTTAGCAAAGTCAGTCAGTGGCTGGGCTCTGCTTTTGCTGGGAAGATGAGCACATCAAGCCTGAAACAGCAGATGGAGGAGTCTGAAGAAATTCAAGGTCATTGAAGGAAATACTTTTATCCTGGACCTGAGATAAATCAAGACAGCACTGTCTCAGTAAAGTCATAGTTGAAAAGTGGACTGAGATGTTAAGGAAGAGTAGAAGATCAATCCTACTGCCTCCTGCTGCTGGATTCCAGCTGCTTGTTGAAGGGAGGACTTTATATATTCACCATAAAGGAACAATTCTTCTTAAAAGAAATACTTAATTCTAAAGGTCACTCTACTTCCTAATGTAAATAACCCAAATAGCAAACCAGCACCAAAAGGCATGCCCGTATTTAACACAGGAAATGTTACCGAGATCAACTGATGACTTTCATTTAAAAAATCCAGACAGCTTAAGGGCTGATATCTATTTGTTGGTCTGACCTCTTGGGTCCTTGAATCCATTCGATTACGTCCAAAGAAAAGTCTTTTAAGGACACTCAAAAATATAGTGGCACATACTTCATGATGGAAAGTTATTCTTTTGGTCTTCATTCCTCTGACAGACAATCCCAGGAAGCTGCAACTCTTGAGATCTCTTGATCAGCTTCTCCTGTAAGCACAGTCAGGCAGCAAGGTCAAAAAGGAAACTACCTATAAAACACTACTTTTTAACACTACTTTTATATTTTTATTATTTTTTGGTTTTAAGAGTTACGTTATACAGAAGACAAAAAAATTTGTATAGTTTCTTGCAAAAGGGAAGCATTTATCCACTTCCATGTTCTTTTTTGCTTTAATGCTTTCTAACTTCCACTGAGTAAGGAGAGAAGGTAAAAAAGTAAACAGAAATAAGTGATGTATCGTTATCCCAGACAGCTTCCTGTCCTGGTTTGCATCAACAGTGCCATGAAATGAAGAACGACACAAGATGCAGTAGTACTCCCAGCTTTGGGAAACATGTTAGGGTGGCGTGTACACTGCAGAATGCTGCAGCCAGAGTACACAACTGGAGCACTTGGGTTTCTACATGCAAAAATATTAGAAAAGCATTTTAAGCACAAGCTTAACTTTTAACCTATCTTTGTCCCACTGAGGTCCTGTACATTGAACTACTGCTTAAGGCTTAACTGATGCTTACTCCCTTCAAAAAGTACCTTTCTTTTAAATTTTCTTTCACATTCCTGAAGGTGAAATCCCAACTAGACCAAAGTTGGCATGAGATCACTTCCTGCAGAGCCAGGATTTCACTTCCAGGTATGAACTTTCTTCAGATTAGCCTGGGACTAACTGTGTTCCTACACTTCTGAGATTATTATGTAACTAGTACAAAACCTGTGCCCTCTCTGTGTACCTCTGCCTGCAGTCCATGTGGAAGGGCTGAACTACGCAGGCAGGGCAAAAGCATTGAGAAGTGCAAAGGGTGGTAGCTAAAGCACATTAACTGCACAAATGAATGACAAGCAGATTTTTTGTCATCTTTGTTTCTAAGGTTCTGGCCCCCTTGTTTTTTCTTCCCCATTAACAAAGATCACGTGGGAAGTTTTTCAAGAGAAGGGTGCAGAGACTCTTGGAATGAACTGGACTGGTCCCTTTTCCTCATCCTCTCCAGGCAATGTCCCAAGAACTGGGGATCTAAACACTGCAAAAGTCAATATAAATCACCAAATTTCAATTTTGAAAAACTTTTCATGTTTTAAATTCTTTTTAAATATTCCAACTACATGGTGCTGCAGCTTCTCCTTTTCATCAAGAGAAATCTTGATGTGTTTTTCCTTAGTGATGTTTGAGGGGGACTAGGAGACAGCAAAGACAGTCAGATTATCACTTAACAATCCTAAACTGCAGAATGCCTTATTTTGATATGGATACATTTATCTTGCACATTATTTCCTGCATTTTGCATCCATTAACTTAGAGGAGCTGCAAATGGGGAAGGAAGCAGAGAGCATGGAGATAAGAGTGCTCCAGATGATGATTTTTGCAAGGCTGCAAAATATCATGAAACTCAGTGCATGTGCACTGTGTGAGGAGGGGCTGACAGTGGAGGCAATAGCTTTAAGTCCCTTCCATCCTGCCCAATAAATCTGTGTCTGACAGATCCCCACAGGCCTATATATCATTTTCTTTTTCTTTAATTAGGAGACCAGCTGCACCTCCTTGGCCAGACCCCAGCCAAGCTTCCCATGCTCCTTCTATACGTTTCTCTGACAAACAGTGCTAAGAAGCAAAGAAACTGAATACAAAATTTAGCATGTGACAAACTCTTGCATGTGTGACCTCTGTACCAGGCAACCTGAAAATCTACATCAGACTGACTTATGATGCATAAAGGCATGACAAGGCAAAAACCAAAAATGGATCTGGACAGTCTATGAACTTTATTTCCCACCAGTCTTCCCCTTTTCACGTTATGTACAATTTCTGCACAATCTGAATGAACAAGAAGCACAGATTCCACGATAAGTACGTGCCATCTACAGCAGGGTAGTTCCTTGTTTAATTCTGATGAAGATGCAGCTAGTTAAATATTTACTGGAGGGAAGCATACTGTCCCAGAGAATATTTTTGAGAACTTAATCCCAGAAGCAGGCAGAGGCCAGTGTCACAATTTACTTCTGTTCAGTATATCCAAGATAATGAAATACAGCTCCCTGCAATCCTTTCACTTCCTCTGTCCTCCAAGAGAAAAGTAACTCTTTCAGGTATCTTTGCTGGCTATCTTGGGACTTGCCACTGAAAGCAGCACTTGCCTGCAAGGGGTTGAAAATCCAGACCAAATCCAAATGATGCATGCCAGTCTGCTACCAGTGAGCTGAGGAACAGAGAAGCTTTTTAACTGCTGTGTCCTGTGTTCTGTCTATCCACTGCTGTTCCTCTTTCCCCCAGAAACAAAATTTTGAAAAATAATCAGGAAATAAAATCATTCCACAACAGGCACTACCTTTCTGTGATACACAGGCACCTGGAGTGCAGATTTGATTAAAGTTTGTGAGCTCAGGTTACCCTGGAAGCTTGGCACCCTTTGAATTTTCCTCTTTCAGAGAAAGGTAAGGAATAAGGGGCTGCTGCTCCTGCCTAGAAACCTCCCCAGCCTGGCTGCTGCCACTTCCAGTGCTGCTCTGCTCTAGTGGCACAGGAAGCAAGATGTATCCATCCAAGTCTACCCTCTTTGGAAAGCAACACTGGAAATGCTCCTAAATCCATTTTGAAGCTTATTTCACAGTAAGTGTATAGCTTCCTGGAGATGCCACATATTATATCATCAGCTTAACTCTGAAAATACCAGACAGTTCTGGAGTAGCTTTTTAGCAGGACAGTGAACAGGCACTGCAAACAGGAACAGCTGAAATCATCACTCTCTCCTGCTCTCATCCTGAATTCCACATCCCATTTCCTCATTCTATCTTCAATCATGTCCCCAAGGTGTTCATCAGGGAAAAGCACTCAATATTAAATGCAGAGCCTCTTCAAATGCACTCAGATGGATAATAATGGGTGGCATTATAAATTAGTCTAGAGAAAGCCACTTAGAAGGACAGTGGAAGAAAAAAATGTGTGCAGTAAACAATCTTTGATTCACCTTAGCCTTTCAAGATAGTGATCAGACTGGATGCTAGTTTTTACAGGACACAGTGGGAGGAGATCATGCTCTAGACTCCTACAGACTGGTTTGATGTTCTGCTGTTACAGTGATAGCCTCAGTAGCCAGAATGAGCCAAAGAAAAAAATAAAAGAAAGGACTGCTGGGAATGACAAGTGTCTCAAGATCGTAGGGAGCACATTAGGCTGCTACCAAGTAAAGTGCACTTAAAACCAGTCCGTGCTATGATGCTTTGTTCTCTCCTATAAAAACACATGGCAGGTCACAGGTTTGCTGTAGACAGAAAATACTGGTAAAGGCTCATTGTAGGTTTTTTGACAGAAGCTTTAATCTCTCCCAGAGCACCACAGCAGGATGGGGAAATAAGTGTTGCTGTGTTCCCCTGGCAGCTGCATGCTCTGTGCTGGGGTACAGCAGTAGCTGAAGGCATGGGCAGGCTGGACCAGGCTCTTCAGCTGCCGGACCCCTCAGGCACCTGGAGAGGGAATGGCTGTGTGGCAGTCCCAGGGCCTGCTGGGACTGTCACGACCCACATGCCAAGAGGGAAGGTCACCACATCCAACCATCAGCAGGACTGGCTGCCTGGCAGGACCACACTGGCATGGCAGCAGGGGGTTGAGGAGGCAGCCAGAGGGTGACAAAGGGCTGGGTGTGCCACAGGAATGTCCTGTCACCACCACCCCACATGCACCAGGAGTCCATGAGCAAAGCTGCCAGCTCCTGGTCTTTCCTGTAAACCCTTAATTCTTTACACAGCTCTGGCCCTCCCCAGCTGCACTCAGGCAGGGCAGATAACAGGGCAGGATGTGTTAGCAGCAGCAGCTCCCTGGGGTGAGATTAGGCTCCACCTAAGCCTCAGGGGATATCGGTCCCATCCAAAATTGCCCTGAAGTAGTCAGCTGAGGACTTAGATAATCAATTTGGTTTGCTGCTCAGACTGTCCTTTGCTCCCAGTTATTCCTCATTGCTCTGCTTAATTCACCATAAAGGAATTCCTGAGGAACTGCCCTGCCTTCAGGAAGGCTCTGTTTATTCAAAGGAAAGACCAAAAGTGCCAATAATTGAATAATTTGACTTGGCACCAACTGCTTAATTTAAGCAGACTTCTTTTGCNGATCAAGAATAATTAAGTTTTGTTTAATTAGCCACACGACAACATGCTCCAAAGCTACAAGAGACCATATACAGTAAGTAAATGCTTTGCTGTGGACAGACCCTTTGGTGTTCCTGCAGAAAATATATGCTGCAGCAAGAGGAACCTCCACGAGGTCAATACTGCTGTTCCCCTTTGGCTTTACAGTTTATACCATTCTCCTGGAGAGCTGGGGATGACCAGTGGAGAAACTGGTACCTGTCCATATTTTTTGATTAAACTTCTGCTACTTTCCCTTACTTTCACATTTTATCCTGGGGCCCTTTCCCTCTCAAAATTTCTGAAATACATGGGCTGATACTGGCAGAGTACAAATTGTTATAAAAACAACACATGCATTGACAATTATATTCTTTTTAATGTGTTATAACAGTATAACAATATTTCCGTTCCCAGCATTTTCTATCCCACTGTAAGCAACATCTACACTTCAAAAATATCAGATGCTATAAGACAAAAAAATTGTTGATGTTTGCAAATGGTATTAGAACTCAATGTTCGCAGAGCTGAGGTATAACATGTCAGGTAGAGTTTTCATCACTCTGTTTGGGTGAAATTCAGAAACTCAAAAAATCAGAAAAGGAGATTGACGGACCAAACTTGTAGCAGAGCTGCAGAAAGAAAGGTGTACATTTAAAGTATTTCAACTCTAAACCAATGATTACAGTACAAACCCAGCATTTTCTCAAAATGTAACACAGGACAATATGAAACTGAAACTAAATAAGAGGACATTTGATCCAACTGGAAGCCCACAAGTTTTGCAGTGTAATGACCTCTCTGATATCTTTGTTTTTCTTGCAAAGTCACATTAAAGCAAAGGTTACATAGGCACAAATAGATACTCCTCTACCACAGACACTTGGCTTTTTTTATATTGAGTTTAGCATTTGTCACTAGTCACATCTCTAAAAAAGCATCACTATAAGAATCCTTTTCAAGAAATCCTTCTCCAACATGTTGTTCCTGGCCTGTATCATGTACTTAATGTCAGAGATACAAAAGAATCTTTTCCAAATTATTTGCATGAAAGCTTCACACTCTATCAATTAAAGCAGGAAATGGAATGTTTAACAAAAAGCTCACATTCTGGTTTTCCATAAAACCTCTGCTATTAATACACCCAGATTCACTCCATGCTGTGTTTATGATTAGAATCCTTTGCGGAAACATTGGCTGGTTAATAATCATCTGCATCTGCCACAATATCCCATTTATGCTTCAGCCTACATCCTCCCATTGTTTTATTAGCTACCTTTGACAAAGCATTGCAAGAATTGTTTCCTCTTTGTTTGAAGGAATAATCTGAGGATGAAAGAGAAGAAAATAAATACAGAAAGGTGACACTGACTTGCAGCACAACTGGGATGACAAATAAAGATTTTTAAAGGTCTCGTGCATTGTTCGACCACTAAAGCAGAGTGTTTATTAACTAGAATTTACAGCCTAGACCACCCCCTGAGTTTTTAAGGGTCTGACCTGACCAACCCCAGGTGGTTTGCCCTTTCTCAGGGTTCATCCCAGGAGCGAAGCCCTGAGACCCTGGTGGCAGAGGGCACGGCTGTGTCACCTCAAGACCAAGCAGCACGGGCTGCATCCCCAGTGGCTGGCAGGGACCTGAGGCAGCAGTTCTCTGCAGGGCTCTAACCAAACCTACTCCTGTAGAACCCATGACAACACAGCCACTGAGCCTGCAACAGGCACAGGCACCAGAAACCCCTGCAAATGTTTGCAGGTAAATGCACAGCTTGGTTCATGGTCAGTGTCACAGAAACACTGGTCTGCTGAATTCTTAAGTGAAAAAGATAGAAAAAAGCTAGAGATCTCTGTTTTTGCACAGATTGAAATAAATTGGTGGGATAAAAACGCTGTCTGTTACTTTGACATGAAAAAGAGGAGAAGAATGGACAATGTACATTTTACATGCAACAGAGACCTAGGATCACATTTACAGCCAGGATGGTTTCCAAACTGATTTGTCCCACTGCAGTTCTTGTTTTTGGTATTTTAAAACACACACACACTACCAATTTCTTACCAGAGGTAACATGTCCTCCTCTGATCACCCTGGGCCTGGGGGCTGCCCTGGTGGGCTGATGAAAGCCCAGAAAGACTGAAGGGGAGCAGGTAGGCACAAGGCTAGATGGCCTTCAGCTGAAGACGTGCCACAACCTTTTCAGTGAGAAAATCCCCTCATGCCTCCCTTGCAGGGACCCCTGCTCCCCACCTTGGAGAGGGGTTGGTTCTTGTCTTGCTTATGTGCAGGGGTGGGAAGAAGCTGGGGTGCTCTGCTCTCAGGCAGACTGGGCTGACAGGTAATGCTACCCACCACAAAATACTAGGAGAGAACAACTAGTGCTATTGAGAGTTAAAGAGCAGCAACGACAACAGAGGTAATGTCGCCAGTTTGATGCCCTCCCTTAAGCAGACAGATTGCAGAGTTAATCACAGGCAAAATAAATTCCCAGATGCCAGGTGAGAAGCAGAGGAAAAATGTGTGTTGAATACATACAACAGGCATCTAAAGGTAATCCACAGTCTTTTGGAAACTTGTTGCTGAAATCACTCAACTGATCTGGTTAGCTTTTGATGGTGCCTGCTGTATATTAAGGCGTTTGATGCATCCAAAAGCACTAAAAAGAAAGAAAACCACAACAGTGGGCCAAGTATTAATCTGACCCTTCATTTGTGAGCAAGATAAACACTGGCTGCACTCAAACTGCCTCATGATTTGTTTTGCCATTGGAAAAGGCAAGCTCTACTTCAGTTGATTTTGCCTGAGTGCTCTAACTAATCAAGTCTTACACAAACATTTGACTAAGTCAGAAGAAAGCATGACAACAAACAGCATGGTGCAGAGCAGAAGAAATATCTGTGAAGTACAAATAATACATGAAAGAAAACAGCATATTCTGTGCTGGGGTGGAATTGCAATTTTCCCCAGTTGGTGTGGGGATGCAGGCCACCAGTCAAGCCTTGTACTGAGCAGTGAAGGTGGTGGCATTGCCTAACCAACAGGTACTAAGAACAGATTGAGGTTTTCCCCCCTAAGCAGGGCTAGAATAACACACTGCCTGAAACTGACTTTTGAATCGATCCACAGAAAGGGCAACAGCATGTTGCCCATTGCCTGCAAAAAAAAAAGCAATCACTAAAACAAACACCTGTGCCCACATACTTGAGAAAGAGAGGAAGAACTGATGAACAGACAGAGGAGATGAAGTAAGAGCAAAGAGACTGTGGGTGTGATCCGGGACCCAGTAAGGAAGGACACACAGACAGTGAACCTCAGGCCCTTGGTGGCACCAAGCCCTGTGACTGGCAGAGCATTCACCTGCTGCTCCCATGGGACCACACAGCTGTGCTCCTGCTATCTGTTCTCTTTGGCAACAGGAGTCCATGTTCACCTCTGGCAGCATCACAAGCTACACCGCTAAGAATAAAACCATAAACTTTGTTCATCCCTTAATTGTGTGCCAAACAACGTTCAAGTCCAATGTCCATTGAAACTTAAATGTCTCTAAACAAAGATGTTTCATGCTGCTCCCCACCCCTCCTCCTCTCTGTTCCTCTGCAGTCTGACTGAGCAGCCCCACAGCAGGAGGACCATGGTTCCCAGTGGTCAGGAGCCAGGACAACTCGAGGAACATGCAGCAACCTCCAGGCCAGGGATGGTCACCAGCTGAACACTGGGTGCAGCCACAGCCACAATTGCACCAATCCTGAACCAAAGAGCTGGCTTTTGGAAAGGAAAGCAGGAGCTGTTGGCACAGTGCAGACCTCCTCAGGCTGCGTGTAGAAGCAACATGGCCACAGTTGCAGATGTCCGACTCCTGACTGCAGCAAAAGGCAAGGGAGAAGCCTGTCAGACCACTCTGAGGCTGGGACTGCTCCTCTGCACTTGTTACCCCTCCAGCACTTCTTGCACCATGGTGGTGGCCCATCAGCCCACCCAGGCTTTTGTCCAAGCTGCACAAAAACATCCTGGAACTACACTATAAACCAGAGAGTCTGTGAAAAACAGAAGCTGAAGACTCACTACCCCAGCAACCAAATACTGTGCCTCTGAGCACCGTAACTACATCATTTAATCCTGCTCTAGGATCTTCTGAGGTAAGGAGAAAGACACATCCTGCAACAGTTAAAGCTATCACTTTGATCAGTATTTCACAGAAATAAACTATAAAGCCACGTCATCTATTCAGACTCACGATGTCCCTGTCAGTTTCCAGACAATTCAGAAGAAACATCCAGTTCCCGCATGCCTGCTCAAATATGCAGAGCAGCAGGCAGCAGAGGCTGCCCTGCACACAGCCACTTCTGGGAAGGCAAATGAGAAAATATCAGTGTCCTACAACAACCACCTACATTCTGGGTTTAGATTAATTTCACCTTAAAGGACTTAGATTTGAGAAACCATAGTTACAATACGGAAAACACAAATGAAATAACAATGACTTGCTAAAAATCCTGCCTAAGAAGGAAGCAGCTCCTGCCTTCAAAGACCAGATTCAATACAACTGTTTTGTATCTTTGATTACATTAACCTTCTCCGACATCAAAATGAAAATAATCTTACTTAATCTGTCTGGGAGGGGTTGTTAAAACAGTTTGATTAACAAGCAAGTCTGGCAAGTCCAGCCGGATAACTGGACAAGACCATCTCTTGTAAATACAACAGGTAAGCCCTTCTCGTGACAGCATTAGTTCAATAGATATAACATATTCTGCAAATCAAATGTTACTCATAATTCACACTGTGTTCACATTCATACTACAATTCATCTTAAATATCTCCAACTACAATAGTTCATGCAGTCTATCAAGAAGCATCTCAGCAGAAGTGTGATTTACAACTTCACAGGAATGTTGGGGGAAGGTTTTTTGCTATCACTTTGAATGGTGATAATTGTATTGCTACTGAGAATAACTCGCAGGAAGGCAGTGCATAGTAATATTAGATGAGTTTTCTGCAGTTAAAAAAGGGAGATACTTCCTATTCTGAGTCCACCACAAATGTATGAACCTTCTGGTTCTGTTATAATCATCAGTAAAAATCATCAGGTTCTTGACATTGTGTGCAGATTTATATTCAACAAGCTGCTATGGTCTATAAAAACAACCCATTGGAAGATGACACCTTGGTCCATTTCAAACTCCTTAAAGAAAAAAACCCATATCTCTGTTAACAAAAAGCTTTGATTAGATTCTATTGGTTAAGCCCTGTAACAAGTACAGAGTGATAGATCACAAAGCAAAAGCATCATAAGAAAATTAAAGCTTAAAAAACCCCAAGCCCACTACATCTTAGCATCGTTTCTGTGTGGTCCCTGCTCGGCACAAATGCTTTGCAGCCCTTCACACACCAGAACAATGGTTCCTGAAGTGACGGAAATGGCATTATCCAAGAATTTCAGCAACATTAGTAGTGCAGCGTTTCCTGAAACCACTACAAGCCATAAACAACCATGGAAAAGTCAGCCTGAGATGCCATTTTGACTCCATCTGTGCAGCGACTAAACAGTGCATGATAGCCAGTACTCACTCCTACTCAGAGACAGCAGCTCTGCCACACAATCCAAACCTTGGAAAAGCACTCCCTGGACACCCACTGGATGGCTCTTGTGTGCTGGGCACACAGGCAAGAAGCGACAGGCAAGAAGAGGGTGGGATTCACATTCTCTGATCAAAGCCAACTTAGTAAATTAAGCAGTACTCCAAGTTCCTGTTGCAGTTAGCAGAATGACCCAGGCATTCCAGAGACTAATTCACCCCCTTTTCAATAAGTATCTGAGCTGGCAGGGTGCTCATATTAACTGTTCTCTTCTTGCAGTCAGAACATATGCATGCCTCCTCTCTTGCCATGAAAAGACGAGGTACAATCTATTCTATGTTGTTGTTTCAGGTTTGGTTTTTTTTAATCCAGATAACTCCAAAAACTGACATTTTCAATGGCTACTTTTTTCTGAAAATAAGCCTTTCCTCTTCAGTGACAAGCTGCACATCTTGCAGTAATTGAAAAAAGGACAGCCCCAGATAAGTGCATCCTGTCTGCCTTGAAATAAGTTTGCCACTTCCTTTTCCAGGAAGATAAGAAACATCTGCATACAGGCATTACTACTACACAAAAGCTACCTTTCTGTAAGGAAAAGCCTAATTGAAAATTCAAATAATTTCTATACCTCATGGACATAATATAGCATAGCCTATTCAGGTAGGTATGTTACAACCTGAGCAATGAGAGAGTGCCATCAAGCTGTCCAAATTACATACAAGAGCTGTCTATCATTCAGAGAGACAAATCTCAGTTATCTTTTTCTCACCAAGAAATTATAAAACATAAACTACACTGTATATTTCTTTCCTTTCCTGTCCTTCCCATATTCTTTTTCTAGCTATTCTTTTCCATCACTTCTCCTCTTCCTATCTTCCATTATTCTCACATGAACATCACAAATTTTATACACAACTACTGCTATACACCCCACTTCCCAGGTACATGTTCCTGCTCTGACTGCAGCCCAGTAATGAGTCCCCAAAACCCTTCCAATTATCCATGTGAGGCAGGTGAGGTTATGCCCCACTTGGTTCACCTGGAATGGCTTTCTGCTGCTGGACTGTTTTGAAGCTGGATGCTCAGGAACATGAGCTGCAAGTGGGGTTAGATCCTGTCAAAGGGGAGCTGCTCTGTCACACATCCCCAGCCATCACACCTGCCTAGCTCTCCCTACTCCCTTATATCACTGCATCACTCCCACAGTTGTGTGATCAGGCCCTTAGGGGATGGACAACGTTGTCTGCTGCAGCTGCCTGCTACCAATCTCCTGGACAAGGAGAGCTGAGGATGTCCTGGGTCCATGCCTGCAAGACAGACAGATGGTCCTGCTGCCATCCTGCACGTTTATCCTGCTTTCTCCCACCCACGTCCTTGGACTTCCAAGTTCCTCTGCCCACCGCAATTACTGGAATGTCAACTTCTGTTCCGTTTCTTTATTCCACTTGTGCCATGGCAATCAAAACTTTGAACAGCCAGGTTTTCTTCCACTGTAACAGTTCATTAAAGAAAACAAGATGCAGCATGAATATAAACTAGTTATTATGGAGGTAGCGCTGATGCTCTGAAATCAGACAATAAGTCAATATCTGTTTTCCCCTACAATAAAGTCATCTGTAGCTCACTGCCTCCCCACTTCAGAAAGTCTCCTAGGCTAAATGCACTCATGACACCCAAGTTGATGGGGTTTGTCACCCTGAAAATAGAGAGGATAAGTACAGCCACCAGCTGAGAGGAACAGAGGAACTCTGGAGGTGATGTAAGCCATCATGCAACTGTGTTATACAGGAGAACAGAGAAAGGTGCTGCCTGCCTGCCCCCCTTGCACCAGGCCCTTCTGCAACCATTTCAAAGATCTGAACTCAGGACAAAGCCACAGCCTTTTCTAAGGACGTTAAGAGTAGTTCACTCCAAAGACAAATCTTCATGTATTTGGGCATCCCACTTTCCAAAGAGGGTTATCTTCCCACCAGCCCAGCCCCTCCAACAGGCGTTCCAGCAGATGCCAGCACCAGAGGGGCAAAGCTGGGAGGGAACCCCTCTCTGCAGATGCTCCAGTGGCTCCTGGCTGCTATCTTGTGACCCAGGCAGGTCCTGGCATCGGCTGCAGCTCCAACAGGAACCTGAGTCAGGACCACTGCTGCTCCCTGACACACCCACTACTGCACAGCCTGTCTCCAAATGCTCCATTATCTTAACCAAAAATGTCTGAATGCATTTTCATGTGGAAACTCTACAGCAGCACAACGTCCAGAAGCCACACTCTCCTCCTCAAAAGCGCAAGGCGGGAGATTTGATTTGTAGAAGGCTGGTACAGAAACGTACGCCCCATCATCCAATTAAACAGACAATGTATTACAACTTTTTGTAACTTCATTCATTTACCATCTTCTTTTCTTTAGCCAGCAATATCCCCAGTGTCTATTTACATTAAGTTGCTGATTTTAGGTGATAACGTCCTCTGAATATGTGGCACATTCTTGATCTTTACCAGAAAAACAACAGCTCCATACTGTATTTTTCACATTGCTGCAACTGTGAAGCAAAACAAAGTCCACATTTTTCCACATTTGGCTGGAAATCATGCCTTATAAATAAGGCACAGAATAAAACATAATGATGACAGCAGGTATGGGGGAAAAAAATTAGCTTTGAGAGTGGTTCAAACAGTTTCCTTAAATAAGCAGCAATTAATTTACATTTTTTCTCCTCATCCAAATCATAACTTTTGCATTGTTAGGGTTTTTTTCCTTTTACTATGTATTTTTTTTGAGTTACACATGAGAAAAGAAGGAATGACGCTACAACTAAAGAGATACAGTCACTAAACAGTATAAGTCAGCAATTTTTAAGCAAAGATAAAATATTCTTTCATTTGTTAAAATGTTCAAATACAATAATTCTTTCATCAATATTGTTAGAATGTGTACATAATTACTTTGTCCAGTTAGTTAAAAAGATGACATAGACACTTTGAAGAAATAAAAAAGGAAGGACAAACTTCAGAAAAAGAGAACAAAAATGGAATGCAGAGTATTCTTTCAGTATATAAAAGGCTTGTATAAAGATTTTGGATCAGCTGTTGGCCAGCCTCATCAAGAATACATGAGAAATAAATCAGCTTGATTTTCAGTGAGGAAACTTTTGTGTAGATGTCATGGAAAGCTTTCTAAGCATAAGGAGAGCTAAGGTCAAGCTACTTTAGGAAGGTTACACATACAGACAAATTAGCAAAAAACAGCAATGTGGGAGGAAAATGACCTTCTTATCCCTTACAATGGTGTTAAAAGCCTCCAGCAACTGACTGTGCCAAATTGAAACAAAAAATGATTGTTGCAAGTGTCAGCAGGTTGGATTAATTTTTACATGAAATAGGCAAAAGCAATATTTTCCACATAAATAATGGACAGTTTAAAACTAATGGTTTTGAAACTTTTTAGTATTGTATTTGCTTTAAAATAGCCTTCTCAGATTTAGACTACATTTTGGGAAAATCCACGGTATAAATTTTCCACACACTCCTCTTAGAAGTGTTTGGAGTGAACATCCGCTAGCTGACAGTGTACAGTTGTGCATTTATATATGAACTGATCTTCATGACAAAGACAGGTTTTTTTAGCACATTTTGTTACTTCTTGCCAAAAAACTAAGCTACCACTTCAGTGTAACACTCACTCTTTTCTTTCCACAGTCTAGACAGAAGCAGTGACTCTGTAACCAAGGTTTCCAAATCCTTTCAGTTTTAAAACCTCAGTATTAAAATTTCACAGCATTTTACCTAATGAAATGGTTCTGACCAGGACTGTTAATAACCCCAATTGTTTGTTGCAGGAGGCAACACTCAGCAATACAATCAGATTGGCATCTCCATCCCAGGAGGGCAAATCTTCCTCAAAGTTGCCAAGGTCAGAGGGAGAAAGAAAAAAAAAAAAAAAAGGCAGTGGATGAGTGTTGACCCAGATCCCTTTGATGGTGGTAAAATCCCCACAGTGTTGAGTGATGCCAAGACTTTGTCTAGGGAAATTATTACAGTTTTCTGCTATGGTAACTAGTTAAAAAATCAGGCTGTTTACTGCAGAATGCCACCTGCTACCGCCTGGCAAAGTACATCCAAACAATCACACAGGGCATATTATCACAACAAACACAGAAGCGCTGTGCTGGAGTTGTATCATTATCCCCAGTCACAGGCAGGGGGAAAAGACAAGGAGAAGGTAAATGGGTGCATGGACAAGAGAGCTTCTCCAGGCAGAATGATGGCCAAGGGGGGGACAGGGCTCAGGTCCCCTAAGCACTATTGCTGCATCTTCTCTTATAGGCTGCATAATTAATTCCTCAGGAAAGGATTTCATGGGGTGCACTGTCTGTCAAAACACAAATAAACATCAGAAGCTAGTAAAGTACCATACATTGCTTATTTCATCACATTCTGCTTGTGAACTTGGAAGGGGACACAGTGGGCCAGGCTCAATGGTCCAGTTAGGAGAGCCAGCCTCCAGCTCTGACCAGCAGCAGCAGAAACAAGGTTTGGGGCAATTGCAGAAATACAGCAGTCATGAAGAGGTCTATCAAGGACTGAAGTCTTTTTTTAAAACAAAAATACAGGAACTAATGTTTCTTCAGAAAGAAAAAAAATCGGTTACACAATCTGTGTTATTCAGGAAATAAAACTAGATGATCACAGTGTCCACTTCTGGCCTCATAATATAATAATTTTTAAAATATGGTCATTCTCTCTGTTTTCTCCATGAAGTCCAAGGAACTTAGGAAACCCATCCTTCTTCTCCTGGATTTTACTATACATCTTTCTTTACTGATTCTACAAAAGTCTTGGAAATCAAATATATTTTTATTTCCAATTTCTGGGAATAATCAAAACTTTGTTCAACACTATGGCTTTTATTCCAACACACATAAATAGCTTCTTGACTTGCACAAAACCTGAAACCACTTTAATCAATTAGCTATATATAGTCTGGATAAATACTGAGTCTGATATACTGGGTATACAGCCAACCCTGTGCTATTTGCTAATACTTTGATCTAATTTCACATTACACTAAGAAGAAATGAAAAATATTCTAGTGAGGACAAAGGCAACAGTAAAGAAATGACAGCGTGTAAAACCTAGAGAATGAGTACATTAGCTAAAAATTCAACTTGTTCCAAAAGCGTTTCAAAAGACAGAAATACCTATAGAGTTATCACAAAATAAGACTCAAATGACCATAAATTTGTTATTTAGTTACTCTCACAGGAATTCACTCTTGATTTTCCAGAAATCTACCACTATATAAAGTATATTTAATAGCATTAGTAGACAGCACTACAGCCTCACTGCGTGTGTAACACACTGCTCCATTTTCAATGGAATCATTATGGCACAGGTGATTTATGTCTGTGCAACAGAAAGAGCTATTCTGTAGAAATATCACAGGAAATGACACACAGGAAATTAACCAACACAGACATCTTACAATCGTTTCCTAAGCTCCAGCACAGCAATCTGCTGAGCTCCTGAAACAACCCAGATGCTGCTGACACAAGGAATGAACAAGCACCAAAAAGGCTTCCCCTCTTCCCAGGCTTCTGGGTCCCAAGAGTAGAAAAGGATGAACAAGGCAACAAGGTATGGAATAGCTGGTTATTTGCGACCTGGAAATATGCTTTATTGGGTACTAGCTGCTCAGTCCTGTCATGGCTCATCTACAGTGGGTATGGACAGATGGAGAAGGTCTGCAGCAGCTGTGAAAACAAGAAAACTGAAGATTAATATGTGGTGAGGGCTCAAGTAATGGCTGGGGAAAAGAAGGTCATATGGAGGCAAAGTTGCAGTGAGCCTCATGCCAAAGTTTTGTCTTCTTCCTCCCTCATGATAGGAGGCTTATAAGAAAAATGAAAACAAACTTTAGCACATCCTGCACTGATAGGACAAGAGCTATTAGTTTTAACCTAAAAGACAGAATTAGACTACATAGAAGGAAGAAATTCCCTATGAAACACTGATGAAACACTGGATTGCCCAGAGAGGTTGTAGATGCCCTATCCCTGGCAACATTCAAGGCCAGGCTTGGACAGAGCTCTGAGCAGCTTGATCTAGTTGAGGATGTCCCTGCTCATTGCAGAGGGGCAGACTTTTAAGGGTGATCTCTAAAGGTCTCTTTCAACCCAATCATTCCCATCATTCTGTGATTCTATGAACTAACCCTAGCACAGTTCACATAACATCCTGTTAGCATGTGTTATTCTGCTAAGGCTCAAAAGCATCTGTTCCCTTCCCACAAGCTCCAACTGCGTCAGGTAATGGATAGAGTAAAAATTCAGTTCCTGTCCTCAACAGCACTTATTAATTCAGGTTACAGCAAGATATCAACAGATGCAAAGAAATAATTATGTTTCAGTCAGGTTTGCCAATGTGCGACAGAAGAACACATCCTGGAAACCAGATGAACTCAATAACATTTTAACATGAATTTTATTAAGGAGTGCAAGGATATACCTCATGAGGGTTTTAACTGAATGCACAGTATAGAAAACTGCTTTCCATCCAAGTAAATTTTACCAGTTAAAAATAGCCAGAAAATGAAGAAATATCTCAGCATACTATTTAATTATTATTCAATATTCTACTATTCCCACACACCCTTAATGATACAGCCTTTTAATGGAAAATAATATATATGAAAATCACATATGCAGATCTCTGTACAGTATATTAAAAACATATCTGACATTGGTGTCACAGGCTAAGAATCTATAGTGATATAGATAGTGACACAGGGATAGTGAGGTATCCGTAGATTATTATTTTCTATGGAAAATAGAGAAGAACTATTCTATACTAATTTGAATACACAGGGGTCTACACAAGCAGATTATACTGACTTTAAATGTAATTATTTCTTGCTATTCTTTTTCTTATCCATTAAAGGAATTAGCAGAGCTGTTTCAAGACTGCAATCAGGAGAACATCCATGTCATTCTGTAACTCTTCTTTTTTCAGACTGATGTTTTCCTCAAAAGTTTTCATTGTTTATAAATAATATCTGTTTTATGACTGTATAACTTAAGTCAAGATACTGTTAATTTTTCTCTTTAGTTAGTCTGCCAGTAAAAACATCCTTTCCTGTACAAAAAAAAATTAAATTTAAAAAAAATATTTTCTTAAGGTAACTGAAGATACCTAATACTTACACTATTGCCTACAAATCACGGAACTGTAAAATCCACAGATACTGTATTAATGCTCAGACCACCTTAAAACACTGTGGGTGAAATCTTGGTCCCATTAAAGATGATGCCAAACTTCCTGCTAACATCAACAGCAACCGAATTTCATCCATTGTGCCAACTCAGAAAGCAGAAAAGGCTTTGAGGCAGAAAACTAAAACAATAAATAAGATTGCTTTAATCACTCCTTCTGATGTCTTTGACTATGCAATTTCTGCCCCTCCCCCTGCTATGCCAACAAGCTGAAGGTTCAGTGCCTGGGTGGTTGATTTATCACTCCCTGTGATAAAGCTTTGGACATTGCCCTTCCCACTGTTTCATGCCCAGCAAAACACAACACAGCAGCTCTTGCACCAGTTGTATTTTAATGGTGCAGGAAAGGTCCAAGCATTAAACCTCAGTTTTGCATCCAAGAGCACTGCACTTCCTAAAGCTGGGCTGCATTTGATGATTTTTTTTTGGTTGGTTGGGTTTTTTTAAGGTTGGAGGTAAGTTCCTCAGTGATCAGCGTGCAAGGGAACTTGCAGGAGAGTGGGTGGCACCTTTTGGCTCTGGTCCCAAGTCAAAGGGTGTTTTGCAACTATACTGTCACCTCTTCAGATATGCTGCAGAGACTTCAAAGGAACAGCACTTCTGGAAATCAAATGGCCCGATAAATCCAACGGGAGACGCATACCTAAAGGCCAAATATCTTTCATGAGATACTGGACTCCAATGACAACTGTTATTTATACACAAACTACCCACCCTGGGCAACCTAAACAGCAGCTGTACCCCTGTATGAAGACCAGAGCTTTCACACCAGGCCTCAGTTAATAACTTGAGGCAACATTTACTGGCCCAGCCACCTGAAAACCAACTTCTGTAGGAATATCTACCAGATTAGCATCACTACAGGGAATTGCAATGAACTCCAGTACTTGTGAATTATTCTGAATTACATTTTCCTTCCTGAAAAATAAAATTTATTTTAAACTAGGTTTATAAAAACTTCAAATTTGGCACACCTGTTCTATTCAATTCAATCAATAATTGTTTTTTCCATGCCAACAACAGGCAGACAGAACAGTAATTTAAAATCTCAGTTCACACAAATGCATGTGACATTTGCACTGGACTAAGCACCAAGTTTGTTTGCAACAGCAAATACAAAGAAGCAATGTTTTCTTAAATTATCCTTTAGATAAGGATATCTAAGGACATCTTATGTTATCTTTTAGAGCAAGGAAATCCCTTATAAATTTCTTTTTAATACTGTCCACAATGCTCTTATCAGACATCTAAGCTTTGCAAGGCATGAGCATGGTAAGAGGAAATGCTAACTCAGTTTTGAAGTGAAGATTCTCAATATCCACTACCCATGATTTTCTTTTCTGGATCTCCAATTTCCAAGATCATTTTGCTATCCTATTTAATATTATCCTGTATTAAACAGTCAATGATTTTAAAATGTCATTCTCCAATATGAAAGTATAATATGGTTTTAAAGAGACTGCTCTATACACAAATTCAGCTGCGTATTGGTTGTAGTGGATCCCTACATGATTGTAGGGAATATCTTATGTTCATAATTTTAAGGAAAAAAGAGATGTCTCTGATGTATTAGGGTAGAAGACAATACACCAGTAGATCACGCTGAGAGATTTCACAGGACATGGGAATGGTGGAGCTGAAATGAGAGTCCCTCTTCAGTCAGGGCTGTACATCTCTGAGTAGATGAAGAGCAGCAGCATGAGAACACCAAGCAAGGATGTCCACAGACTGTTGATGACAGTGCTTAGACTCAGGTGGGAGAACAAGCATCTATCCAGACTAACAGTGACCTCAGTAAAATGTCTCTCCGAGAAATATACATATACTCCTTCTGCTCTTCTGCTTACACATAGAGCAACACTGTTTCTACTGAAGGCCTGGCCATACAGACCAGGAAAAACCTGGGCTAACCTCTCTGTATATCAGCTGCATTACCAACACACACTTTGCCCCTGTCACCTCGTATTACAGCAGGGGAGGATGAGCTCTCCAGAATGATGGATGAGCTACATCTCACTGGCTGCAGGGTGAGAGCAGACACGCTGCTAATTATCCCAGGGGGGTCACAGGTCAGCACCCTGTGTGATCCCCTGGGAAGCAACGCTCCCCCTCCCATGGTACCACGATCCATGGACCGCAGTCCCAACAGCTCCACAGAGAAAAGGTGACACTTTGATCCTTTCATCCCAACACTCTGTCAGCAGTGCCAGCTCACAGAGGCGTCAAACTGGATACCTGTAACAGGGAGAACTGCCCTGTGGATGGAGATTAGCATCCTTAAACTTTGTCAGGCATGCCTAACTTCTCAGTGCCATCTTTATTATGGCTGGTGATCCTTGCTGACGGCATAGACCAGCTGTGGATGTGCACGGGCATGTGTAGGCCACAGTGCATGACGCTGTGACAGAGAACACCAAGGAAACATGGAAAGTAATGTACAGCTAGGAAATAAGGGTAGGCAGTAACTACAGATAGCTAGCTTTGGAGACAGTAATATTATCTTACCTTGAAGCCTTTAGGGCCTTATATATTTCTTATGGGGTAATACTTCCAAAAATGCATACACCAGATTGATTTTCTTAGGAAATCAGTTTCTTAGGAAATTACTGGGCTTATCCACTGTTGTCTGTCAATAAGAAATTGTTTCCTGGATACAGAGCTTAACAGCAGGCCACAAGATTTCCATCAGTATATCAATGTTTTCTTCAGCTTCCTCAGACTATTTTGAACATTTCCTCTTGTATATTGCACATGGACAGACACAAGCCAAATAACCAGAAATTTTCTTTCTGCAATGTCCCTACTTCATTTTTGTATGAAGGCTGAATGCACACTGTTGGTTGGTACCAACGTTGTATATTACTGAAAGAGTTTTTAAGATTACTCCATTCCATAGTTTTCATCAAGATACTGGTGAGTCTTCTTCTCACATTTGATTTGCTTCCTGATACCTTCCTCATAAGATTAAGTTTTAATCCATCACTAGCTCCCAAACATACTTTGCTGGAGTACGTCAAGAAGTCCAAGCAGTTACTAACACTAACAGAGCCTGTAAAACTCTGCCTGTATGGATGGCTGCTGTCACAAAATTCAGCTACAAAAATTCAGGAACAATCAAACTTGTTACTGCAATTCATAGAGTAATTTCAGGCTGAAAAGCTGAACAGATGGCATTTGTGAGCTTTATTCAATATCTTGGGCTTTTAATTAGATTCCTGTTCGTGTCAGTCTGCTGGTTTACAGCAGGAGACCCCAGATTTCAAAGTAACCTTAGGAATCCCATTGCTCCGTCTGATAGAAACCACTATGCCAGGAAACTGCTGCAGGCACAGCTCCTGCTGCTTCCACCACAGGAACTCATCAGCAGGTAATTAAAAGAACCAAATTAAAGGGATAGTCCAAAAATGCAGCTACGCCTTAGCCAAAATGCAAATTAGAGCTTTAATGCACCACACTGCTTTATAATTTTAGGATGCTTTTGGTATGTTTATCATTAGGAATCTGTATGCCGTAATTTTCTCCTTCGTGCCTTCACGTGGTTTGCAAATTCACCTTCTGCCCCTGACAAGCTCACCCTGGGTTTTCACTGCTTTTTGGAGAGCTGCATGTGGGCACAATGAAACAAAATGAAACAAAACATACTGACTGCTAAAAAGCTTAAGAACTTGCAAGGGAATAAACAGGGAATCCCTCCCAAAGCACTGAAACATAGCAAAAAGCACCAGCAGACTCCAACGGCTGTGAGATCAAATGCCCCGAGTGATGACAGTGCCATTAAATTTTATAATCAGGTTCAATACTTGCTTTTATTATAGGTCAAACAAAACAAATTAAAAAAAAAAAAAAAAAAA